>OY292387.1:14665000-14675000 GCA_958496215.1 Verbena officinalis | reverse complement strand
AAACTACCCTTATGCCTCCAATGTAGACGGACCGCTAAATCCGAACTACGCGTAACATACTAGAATAACTCAGGTACTCGAAGGGCTGCCACTCCGGCCTCACCCCGAGCTCCCAAATGGAGGAAACCATAGGATTTACGCCGTAGACCCGACGTCTACCGACTTCGTCCTATCGCTCTTACTCCGGGCCTAAACGAACATGCGTACATTTCATAACTCGCTTTTCAAAACATTTCGGGTTGGCCAAAAGACCATTCGAGACATGACATATGCGAGGCCGAAGGCCAAAGTTCGCCTTAGAAAACAAAAGGTTTTACATGTCTCTTTCGTAAACGTTTCGAAGACTATACATAGGACTTTTTCATATCAAATCATTTTCGATAAATCAAATGAACATAATAAGCATAAATATCTACTAAGTATATATATAGAAACGGTGTGAAAACAAAACATAAACGTGGCTTATATCGGGAGAGGCTTATTTATATATATACGTAATAATACTGGAAACAGAAACGGAAAGCCTCACCTGTGGCTATACAAAATATGACAAAAGCAAGACCGGATGCGCTACTCCACGGGAGTATCGTCTGCAAAACACAAAGACACAACCAAATAAGACTAAGGACGACGCACGGCTTATACGAAAACATTAAAACACATAGGAGCACGTTATACAATTAAATCAATCACTTAAGTTCAAATTCTCAAACGAAAACAGAGTAATTCATGCATTTAAAAATGTAAATCAAGTCCAAATGCAACGAAACTTTACGGACATGCTTAAATTATCATAAAGGAGTATGCATTCGAATTTCGGGAAAATCGGACATCACATGCAAAAGTTAGAAAATTTGTCGAAAACTTAAAACGCACTATTCACATACCCGAACATGTTGTAAATTCATAAATCATGCAAGCCCTATCTATTTCATATATATCGAATACACGAGCGAAGAAAGAATTTGGAAATGACGAGCCGAAGTAGGACCCGTAGGCCAAATTCGCCCCTGACTTACAGAAGGTCAAGGGCTGTTCACCGGATCCACACGGCCTTGTGCACGGCCGTGTGCCGAGGCCGTGCACAATCAAGAAACGCGCACGGCCTCATGCACACAGCCTCAAGGCCATGTGCACAGCCCGTGTGCGATTCACCGACGCGCACGGCCTCATGCACACGGCCTCAAGGCCGTGTGCACCAGGCCGTGTGCACCGATTCGGGCAGAAACATTCGCAGAACCAAAACCTACGCGAATTCATTTCTAAAATCAACATTTAATCACAAAAACATGCAAATCAAACCCTAATCCTCACATATAATCATCTACAACATATAATCTTCATATAGAAACGATAAACACGAAAATCCATCCACATTTTCTATCAAAATCATATAAAACCTAAATTATTCAACTATAGTCAAAAATCCGAAAATCGAAGCAATGAAGGCATTAAATGAAAAATTTCGTGAGAGCTTACTCGTAGATGAGATCGCGAGGAGTTCGTAGACATAAACGGCTCGAAAATCCGTCGGGAAATGGAGTCGGAATGATCGTTAGAATCTCTTTCTTCTTCCTTCTCTTTTTCTCTCTTTTTCTTTCTTCTCCTTTTTCTGTTTGTGCGTGAATGGAATAGAGAGGGAGAGAGATTGACTTAGTCAAATTTTGACTAAGGTTTAGAAATCGAAGGGGCAAAGTCGTAATTTTGCAAAATAAGTTCAAAAACTCACGTTGTCCAAATAACATGTAATTACAGTCAAAATTCATATTATTAAACGCACATTGACAATTTGTAATTTAAATACAGAAATTCATTCATATACGAAATAATTCTAAAATTACACAAAAAATATTAAATAAAAAAATATAAATTGCGCAAATATTCGATTCGGACGTACCATAATATAATTCGGATTTTCGGGGCGTTACAATCACCCCTCCTTATGAGAATCTGGCCCCCAGATTCTACTCGTCCGACTGAAATAATTCCGGATGAAACTTGCGCATCTTGTCCTCGGTTTCCCATGTAGCTTCTTCGGTTGTCTGATTTCTCCAAAGGACTTTGACAAGAGAAATCTCTCGGTTGCGCAGAGTTTGAGTCTTCTTATCCAATATCTTCACCGGCTTCGAAACAAAGGTCAAATCCGGTTCTAGTTCAATATCCTCAACAGGAAGGATCTCGGACTCATTCGGGAAGTACTTTCGGAGTTGGGAAACATGAAAAACGTTGTGAATCCCTGTCAGACTCGGCGGCAAGTCTAACCTGTGCGCTGCGTTCCCAATTCTTTCCAGAATCTCATAGGGGCCCAAAAATCTCGGGCTCAACTTTGCTCCTTTTCCAATTCGGGTGAAACCCTTTCGAGGAGAAGCTTTGAGGAATACTTTGTCACCAACCTCAAATTCCAACGGTCGGCGACGGGTGTCGGCATAGCTCTTCTGACGATCCTGAGCTGCCTTCATTCTCTGCCGAATGATCTGAATACAGTCGATGGCATTTTGGAGAAACTTTGGAGGAGTTCCTCGTTCCTTATCATCCTTCGTCCAATGCCAATCCTCGAGATCCCAAAACAACGGGGATCTACACTTTCTGCCATACAACGCTTCGTAAGGTGCCATTCCGATCGTAGACTGATGACTGTTATTGTAGGCAAACTCGATCAGAGGCAACTGGTCGTGCCAATTGTTGCGAAAATCCAAGGCACAAGCTCGAAGCATATCACAGAGATATCTGATCATCCTCTCTGACTGACCATCGGTTTGTGGATGTGCGGCTGTACTGAAAGTCAGCTTCGTTCCCATTCGTTCTTGAAGTTGCTGCCACAAACGGGAAGTAAATCGAGCATCTCTGTCAGATACGATCGTAGACGGAATTCCATGAAGCTTGACAATCTCTCGGTGATAAATCTCTGCCAACCTATCCACTTTGTACGACATGTTGATCGGTAGGAAATGAGCACTCTTGGATAGTCGGTCGATAATCACCCAAATGCTATCGTAGCCACCTCTAACTTTAGGCAAACCAGACACGAAGTCCAGGGCAATACCCTCCCAATTCCACGTAGGAATCGGTAGTGGCTCAAGCAAACCTCCCGGTCTTTGATGTTCAACTTTAACCTGCTGACAAGTTGAGCATCTCTTGATGTAATCAGCTACGTCTCTCTTCATACCTCTCCACCAAAATAATTCTTTTAGATCCCGATACATCTTACTTCCACCTGGATGAACTGTGTAAGGTGTGTTGTGAGCCTCATCGAGAATCTCTTTCCTCAGACTCTCCGGAACACAAACTCGGGACTTGTAGCGGAGAATTCCTGTGTCGTCTACACCAAACTGAGTCTCAGAATCAGCTGCGATGTGAACTATCTGTCTCTGAGTCCACTCATCAGTAGCCTGAACATCTCGAATCTTTCGACCCAATTTTGACTGGATCGATATGCTGTGAGCATAGGCCTGGGAACTGATGTGAACTCCCTCTAACTTAGCCTCTAGCTGGGCCATGCTTGCCTTCCGGCTCAATGCATCGGCTACGACATTCGCCTTTCCGGGATGATACTGGATCTTGCAATCGTA
This sequence comes from Verbena officinalis, assembly GCA_958496215.1. Taxonomy (NCBI): domain Eukaryota; kingdom Viridiplantae; phylum Streptophyta; class Magnoliopsida; order Lamiales; family Verbenaceae; genus Verbena; species Verbena officinalis. Next base: position 14,671,431 of record OY292387.1, on the reverse strand, counting down.
ATCCTCAAATAACTCCATCCAACGGCACTGTCGTTTGTTCAATTCTTTCTGAGTAAACAAATACTGGAGGCTCTTATGATCTGTGAAGATGTCGAACGTGATGCCGTAGAGGTAATGACGCCATTTCAATAATGCAAATACCACGGCGGCTAGCTCAAGGTCGTGAGTGGGATAGTTCTCTTCAGCTGGCTTTAGCTTCCTCGATGCATAAGCTATAACTTTCCCATTCTACATTACACACAACCTAATCCTTCGTGTGATGCATCTGCATACACGACAAACCCTTCAGAACCCTCAGGCAGGGTCAATACTGGAGCTGTGGTCAATCTCTTCTTGAGCTCCTGAAAACTAGCTTCACATTTGGCTGACCACTCAAACTTAGCTTCCTTCTTTGTCAATGCTGTTAACGGGCCTGCAAGTTTAGAGAAATCCTTGGCGAAACGTATGTAGTATCCTGCTAAACCCAAGAAACTACGGATTTCTGTAGGAATCCTAGGTCTCTCCCAATCCAGTGCTGTCTCAATCTTCGAAGGATCTACCTCGATTCCCGTTCCGGATATGACATGACCTAGGAAGGTCACTCGGTCAATCCAGAATTCGCATTTGCTGAACTTAGCGAACAATTGGTGCTCTCTCAAAGCTTGGAGCACGATCCGGAGGTGTTCAGCGTGTTCTTCTTCGGACTTCGAGAACACTAAGATGTCGTCAATGAAAATAACGATGAACTTATCGAGGTACGGACGGAAAATTCTGTGCATCATGTCCATAAAAGCTGCTGGAGCATTCGAGAGTCCAAACGGCATGACCACAAACTCGAAATGTCCATATCGGGTGTTGAAAGCTGTCTTCGGGATATCCTCTGATCGGATACGGAGCTGATAATATCCTTGTCTGAGATCGAGCTTGGAATAAACCCTCGATCCTTGTAGCAAATCGAACAATTCCTCGATATGCGGTAGAGGATACTTGTTCTTCACTGTCATCCTGTTCAATTCTCGGTAATCGATACACATGCGAAGTGTACCGTCCTTCTTCTTTACGAACAAGACTGGAGCACCCCAAGGCGAGGCACTCGGTCGGATATATCCAATAGAAAGAAGTTCATCGAGTTGGTTCTTCAATTCTTTCAACTCTGCAGGAGCCATTCGATACGGCGACTTCGAATAGGACTCGGCTCCCGGAATTAGGTCAATCACGAACTCGATATCCCGATCCGGTGGCATGAATTCCAGATTCTCGGGAAACACGTCGATGAATTCATTGACCACGGGCATTTCTTCGATCTTCGTCTGGTCCTTCGGGCGGTTGAGAATGTATGCTATAAAGCACGTCGCTTCTTCTTTCTGAACGAGCTTCTTGGCTTCCATCATTGAGATATACGGACCTTCTCCTGATCGGAAACCCTTAACCTCATTAGAACCCAGAATAACCTTCTTCTCGAAACAATCAACCTTCGCCCGATGCTCGTACAACCAATCCATTCCGAGAATAACCCCATATTTCTTCATTGGCAACTCAATCAAATCAGCCAGATATTCGATACTCTCGATGATAATCGGACAACGCTTAAGTGCTCGGTTCGCAATAACCTTCGAACCCAACGGTGAACCAACCACTAACAAATAATCAAACAAGGAAACAGGCGCATGCACAGATAAGGAAACAGCAGGCACAATAAATGAGTGTGAAGCACCCGAGTCGTATAATGCATGTATGGGGATGCCATTTATATATATAGTACCTTCCACCACGTCAGTCGGATCTGCAACAGCATCCTCTGTATCGCCTTCCAAGGCATAAACACGAGCATATGCCTGAGGCTGAGTGGCTCCCTGTTGTACCGGTCTCCTCTTCGGGCATTCACCTATCCGATGATCGGCGCTACCACAACCGTAGCAAAGACCGTTCTTCCTCCAACACTTGGCCTCTAAATGTGGGCTCTACCAAAATCCACATACTGGCCGTGGAAATCCCTGAGATCGAGAAGGAGCAAGCTGAGGTCGGGGAGGAACAGGCTGAACGTCGCTCCTGAATGGCGTCTTCCCAGAAGAGGACCCAGACGGAATAAATGGCCTCTTCGAACCAGAAGCAAAACTCTTGGCGGCTGCAGGGGCAGGTGCTAATGTCGGTCTCATCTGTCGAAGATCGGACTCTATAGAAAGGGCCGTCTCGACTGCATCGGTGTAGAACTGGAGTCTGTTCCCGAGCATATGCATACGAATCTCATTCGACAATCCCTCAATGAACTGTCGAGTCTTCCTCTGTTCGTCGTCAACCATATACGAGCAGTGAATGATAAGCATGGAGAAATGAGCCTCGTACTGGTCAACGGTAGAAGTACCCTGCTTGAGAGCCAGGAACTCTCGCTCACGTCGTTGTCGGACCACCAACGGAATATACTTGGCCCGGAACTCAACCAAGAACTGATCCCAAGTCGGGACCACGTGCTCTCGCTGCCATCTCTGTTAGATACGGGCCCACCAATCCTGAGCAGCTCCTATCATCTGATACACTGCTAACTCGACCCTCTTAGGATCCGGACACTCCATTACTCGGAACCTCTTCTCCATCGCCGATATCCAAGCCTCGGCGATCACATCATCCGGTGCACCCTCGAACTGCGGAGGGTTGAGCTTAAGAAACCTTCCCATATCATTCTCGGGGGCAGGTGGTGGCGTAGCTCTGTTGGTATGAACCATAAACTGCCCTAAGGCTTCCATGAATTGTGCTGGTGTCGGAACACCTGGAGGCGGACCTGGCGGTTCACCACGAGGAGGCATTCTGCAAATTCAATACCAAACATGCATGATGATAAGTGATTATGAAAAGCCGTAACACGTAGAGAAGTTAAATTCACATAATCATGTTGTCACAATCACATAATCCTAAGCCGTACGACCTAAACAGACACGACAAAACATGACGCTTCAGAGCCTAGGCCATTGGACCAAAGAGCTCTGATACCAACTGTAGCGGGCGCCCCAAACGGGTAACGCACGCCCCGCACCGAGTCCCGACCCGGAACCGAAATGGGATCCGACCCGAACCGAAACCCGGCGAACGGCAAGCATTTACTCAATAACTAGGCGGGGGTTTCAAAACAACGAAAAGACAAGTGCGGAAGCGAAAATAACGAAACATTTAAAACATAAATAATTACACAAGTAGTAAAGCCCACCAAGGCTAACGAAATTCCATAATTAAATAACAAACGGGTTCGATACAACATCCCGATAATTATATAATAACGGGTTCAATATTTATACATAATCCCGAATACAAACTAATTAAATCCTAATAACGTAAAACATAAAAATAAAAGCCATACGGGAAAGAGTTATACATGAGCAAAAATAATGTAACTCTACGACGCGACGACGACGACGCAGATCCCACCTAGTATCCTGAAACCAGTACAGGGGTAAAACAGAGGGGTTTAGCCAAACGACTAAGTGAGGTGGGAATAATAATGTATATCATAAAACGGAAATAAATCACCAAATTTTAAACTTAAAGAAATCAACATAAAAGAAAGGTTTTCGTAATCGGGTGGTGATTTAACATAAAACATAACATATCATATGACTCGGCGAGTCGAGCCCTTAACTCCAATATCCAAACATAAAAACCGGAAACCACCCTTATGCCTCCAATGTAGACGGACCGCTAAATCCAAACTACGCGTAACATACTAGAATAACTCAGGTACTCAAAGGGCTGCCACTCCGGCCTCACCCCGAGCTCCCAAATGGAGGAAACCATAGGATTTACGCCGTAGACCCGACGTCTACCGACTTCGTCCTATCGCTCTTACTCCGGGCCCAAACGAACATGCGTACATTTCATAACTCGCTTTTCAAAACATTTCGGGTTGGCCAAAAGACCATTCGAGACATGACATATGCGAGGCCGAAGGCCAAAGTTCGCCTTAGAAAATAAAAGGTTTTACATGTCTCTTTCGTAAACATTTCGAAGACTATACATAGGACTTTTTCATATCAAATCATTTTCGATAAATCAAATGAACATAATAAGCATAAATATCTACTAAGTATATATATAGAAACGGTGTGAAAACAAAACATAAACGTGGCTTATATCGGGAGAGGCTTATTTATATATATACGTAATAATACTGGAAACAGAAACGGAAAGCCTCACCTGTGGCTATACAAAATATGACAAAAGCAAGACCGGATGCGCTACTCCACGGGAGTATCGTCTGCAAAACACAAAGACACAACCAAATAAGACTAAGGACGAGGCACGGCTTATACGAAAACATTAAAACACATAGGAGCACGTTATACAATTAAATCAATCACTTAAGTTCAAATTCTCAAACGAAAACAGAGTAATTCATGCATTTAAAAATGTAAATCAAGTCCAAATGCAACGAAACTTTACGGACGTGCTTAAATTATCATAAAGGAGTATGCATTCGAATTTTGGGAAAATCGGACTTCACATGCAAAAGTTAGAAAATTTGTCGAAAACTTAAAACGCACTATTCACATACCCGAACATGTTGTAAATTCATAAATCATGCAAGCCCTATCTATTTCATATATATCGAATACACGAGCAAAGAAAGAATTCGGAAAAGACGAGCCGAAGTGGGACCCGTAGGCCAAATTCGCCCCTGACTTACAGAAGGTCAGGGGCTGTTCACCGGATCCACACGGCCTTGTGCACGGCCGTGTGCCGAGGCCGTGCACAATCAAGAAACGCGCACGGCCTCATGCACACGGCCTCAAGGCCGTGTGCACAGCCCGTGTGCGATTCACCCACGCGCACGGCCTCAGGCACACGGCGTCAAGGCCGTGTGCACCGATTCGAGCAGAAACATTCGCAGAACCAAAACCTACGCGAATTCATTTCTAAAATCAACATTTAATCACAAAAACATGCAAATCAAACCCTAATCCTCACATATAATCATCTACAACATATAATCTTCATATAGAAACGATAAACACGAAAATCCATCCACATTTTCTATCAAAATCATATAAAACCTAAATTATTCAACTATATTAAAAAATCCGAAAATCGAAGAAATGAAGGCATTAAATGGAAAATTTCGTGAGAGCGTACTGGTAGATGAGATCGCGAGGAGTTCGTAGACGTAAACGGCTCGAAAATCCGTCGGGAAATGGAGTCGGAACGATCGTTAGAATCTCTTTCTTCTTCCTTCTCTTTTTCTCTCTTTTTCTTTCTTCTCCTTTTTCTGTTTGTGCGTGAATGGAATAGAGAGGGAGAGAGATTGACTTAGTCAAATTTTGACTAAGGTTTAGAAATCGAAGGGGCAAAGTCGTAATTTTGCAAAATAAGTTCAAAAACTCACGTTGTCCAAATAACATGTAATTACAGTCAAAATTCATATTATTAAACGCACATTGACAATTTGTAATTTAAATACAGAAATTCATTCATATATGAAATAATTCTAAAATTACACAATAAATATTAAATAAAAAAATATAAATTGCGCAAATATTCGATTCGGACGTACCATAATATAATTCGGATTTTCGGGGCGTTACAGTAGACGAGGTAGGATGGGCAGTTGGTCAGATCTAGTATGGATCATACATGGACGGTAGTTGGAGTCGGCGGCTCTCCCAAGGTCCCTCATCTGAGATCCCTGGGGAAGAGGATCAAGTTGGCCCTTGCGAACAGCTTGATGCACTATCTCCCTTCAACCCTTTGAGCGAAATGCGTCAAAAGAAAAGGAAGGAAAATCCATGGACCGACCCCATCATCTCCACCCCGTAGGAACTACGCGATCACCCCAAGGGCGCCTTCGGCATCCAGGGGTCACGGACCGACCATAGAACCCTGTTCAATAAGTGGAACGCATTATGTAACGACCCAGAAATCCGAGAATTACTGTGAGTATTTTCCCGCGTTAATTATCTTTCTTAACCCTAAATTCTCGTAATATGTGAATTATTATATATTATTTTCGTATACGACCCAATGTGATAATATTAATTGCGTATTTAAATTACTTGTCTAAATTGCGTTTGTTCGATATTAAATCGATGTATTTGATCGACGTGTATTTAATTGGATTTTCTAAAATTACTAAAATAACCCTTCGTATTTTTTCGATATTTCATAATTTTATTTCAAAATTCGAGAGAGAGAGAGAAGAAGAAAAAGAGATTTTTCTCCCGAAGCCTAATCGATCGTGCCGAGCTCGAATCTCCGTGGAATTTCGCGCCAATCGTTTTTAAACGATCCTTTCTTCGATACCATTATATAGGTACCAATTTCCCCAATTTCTTTTACGGATTTTCGAGGTTTTGAGAATATTTGATTAAATCGGGATTTTTAGGTTAAATGCTTAGATCGAGCCCGTTTCTTGATCAATTCGTGATTTTATTGGATGTAAATGTGAATTAGATGATGATTATTGATTGTTA
>OY292387.1:13220000-13227500 GCA_958496215.1 Verbena officinalis | reverse complement strand
TGATTGTATGTAAAAATTAGGGTATGATTTGCATGTTTAATTAGCCAAATGTTGAATTTAGGGATGAATTCGCGTGGGTTTTTGGTTCTGCGAATTTTACTGCTGTTCTTGACGCACACGGGCTTTGCACACGGGGTGTGGCAAGCCCGTGTGGGGGTACACGGCCTCTTGCACGGCCGTGCAAGAGACCGTGCGTGTGTGTATTGGTGCACGGCCTTGTGCACACGGCCTCCGTGCGTATTTCTCATGGTGTACACGGCCTTGGCACACGGCCGTGTGGCCTGGTTGAACAGGGCCCTGACCTTCTGTAAGTCAGGGCCCATGTTGGCCTACTGGTCCCTCCGAGACTCGTCTTTTCCGAATTCTTTCTTCGCTCGTGTATTCGATATATATGATATAGATATGAATTGCATGTTTTATGAATTTATAGCATGTTCGGGTCTATGAATAGTGCGTTTTAAGTTGTCGACAAATTTTCTATCTTTTGCATATGAAGTCCAATTTTCCCGAAATTCGAATGCATACTCCCTTATGATATTTAACGCATGTCCGTAAAGTTTCGTTGCATTTGGACTTGATTTTCATTTTTAAATTCATGAATTACTCCGTTTTCGTTTGATAATTTGAACTTAAGTGCTTTATTTGATTGTTCAACGTGCTTCTATGTGTTCTAATGTTTTCGTATAAGCCGTACATCGTCCTTAGTCTTATTTGGTTGTGTCTTTATATTTTGCAGATGATACTCCCGTGGAGTAGCGCATCCGATCTTGCATTTTTCCATTCTTTTTGTATAGCCACAGGTGAGGCTTTCCGTTTCTGATTCCAGTACTATTATGTATATATATAAATAAGCCTCTCCCGATATAAGCCATGTTTATGTTTTGTTTTCACACCGTTTCTATATATATACTTAGTAAATATTTATGCCTATTATGTTTATTCGATTTATCGAAAATGTTTTCATATGAAAAAGTATTACGTATAGTCTTTGAAACGTTTGCGAAAGAGACATGTAAAACCCCTTTGTTTTCTAAGGCGAACTTTGGCCTTCGGCCTCGCATATGACATGTCTCGAACGGTCTTTTGGCCAACCCGAAATGATTTGAAAAGCGAGTTATGATATGTATGTATGTATGTATGTTTGGGCCCGGAGTAAAGGATGATAGGACGAAGTCGGTAGACATCGGGTCTACGGCGGAAATCCTATGGTTCTCTCCACCTTTGGGAGCTCGGGGTGAGGCCGGAGTGGCAGCCCTTTGAGTACCTGAGATTATACAGTATGTTATGCGTAGTTCGGATTTAACGGTCCATCTACATTGGAGGAATAAGGTGGGTTTTCCCGTTTTTATGTTTAGAAATTGGAGTTAAGGGCTCGACTCGCCGTGTCATATGATAAGTTATGGTTTATGCTAAATCACCACCCGTTTACGAAAACCTTTCGTTTATGTTGATTTCTTTTAAGTTTAAAAATTGGTGATTTACTTCCGTTTTATAATATACATTATTATTCCCTCCTCACTTAGTCGTTTGACTTACCCCCTTTGTTTCACCCCCGTATTGGTTTCAGGATACTAGGCGGGATCTTCGTCGTCGTAGTCATCGTCGTAGAGTTGCATTTATTTTGCTCATGTATAACTCTTTTCCCGTTTGGCTATTAATTATGTTTTATGATATTAGTAATTTTATTTAGTTAGAATTCGGGATTTATATGTTGAACCCGTTAATATATTTTGTCGGGATATTGTATCGAACCCGTTTATTAATTTTGTAATTGAATTTCGTTGGCCTTGGTGGGCTTTAATACTTGTGCGATTATTATGTTTTATTGTTTGGTTTATTTTTCGCTTCCGCACCTCTGTCTTTTTCTTTCGTTTTTGAAATCCCCGCCTAGTGATTGAGTAAATGTGTGCCGTTCGCCGGGTTTCGATTCGGGTTGGATTCCATTTCGGTCCCGGGTAGGGGCTCGGTGCGGGGCGTGCGTTACCCGTTTGGGGCGCCCGCTACATCTGTCTTCTGTTCGGGACTCCACGTTTTAAAACTCCCAATCCTCCTCTTCCGAATCCTCCTCTTCCCAACCCCACTTACCCTTTTTATCAGACTCATCCTCTTTACCAGAATCATACTCATCCATATCATCCTGTTCATCAGACTCATCCTCTTTATCTTTATCTTTATCATCATCATCAAAAGAAAAATCAAAATTAAAATCATACTCATCATCAGAATCAGAATCAGAATCCTCCTCATCCATATCATCCTCTCGATAACCTTTAAAATAATCATACCCCTGTGTATCCTCTTCAATCTCCTGCCACTCGGAAAATACCACACCTACCGCCAATTTAGAGTACCTTTCGACAGAATCAAAATAAAGGCCCCAAGGGCGCCATATTCGAGGAGACCAAACTATTTCCTTGGTTATCTCCTCCTCTATCTTTTTCAGGTCAAAGAGATCTCCTTCCTCCTCCGGGTCGCTCAAAAATCTCGCATCAGCATCTCTCATCATCTCTAAGGGATGCTTCGGTTCGGGCCGAAGAAGAAATGGAACTCGATCATTATCAAACGGACTGCAATCTTTTTCTGTCGGTAAAGCTGCCATCAGAGCGCCTTGTAGTTCTAATAGGCCATGAACTAGATCCGACTCATCCCGAAGGAGTTTATAAGACCGGATCCTGTCTTTTTGATCGGGTCGGGGTACAGACCAAAGATCTCGAGCGACCGGTCCGGCAGAACAACTCAAAATATACCCATTCCAAGTTCGAAGTACCATCGGTACAAATAAGTATCCGCTGCCTCACATAAAGTCAGCTTCAGATAGATAGATATAGGATCTATGAGGCAAGTCCTTAGAAATATAGTTTGTACTACAGCCCTTCCTATCTGATAGAAAACCAGCCCATAATCCCGAGCCGGTCTTACCTCGGCTCGCAACTCCCAAGCTTGTCTATGACGAGCAAATCTAATTGTATCGGGGTCTATAATTGATTTCTTCTGTGAAATACTAATCGATAGGACCTCATCGGTAAGTGCTGCAAGATCGTTTGGATTGGCATACATGGTTATGGACCCGAATCCGTTAGTATCGAACATTTTCTTTTCCAAGTAAAATCCCCTAGTATATGAAAGATTCAAAAAGTGCTCTCGTTGGTTTGAACTAAGAAACCTTCGTATCTTAATGCACGTATTGAATTTATCCGTAGCTATTAGAGCGGGATCCACTTTGTGGGGAATATGAGTCGAAGCAATAACAAGAGTATTTCTAGTGGAACATCCTTCAGAGAGATAGTTCACTAATACACCGAGTGATTCGGAATTCCACGGCGTCATATTAGCCATATAATGAATGTCTGGAATCCATATTATGCAAGGAGACAGTACTTTTGCCAATTGGAATTGGACGGTGATAGAAACGTCTCTGTACGGCGTCATAATCAGATCCTCCATATCCATCTCTGTCTCCATATCCATAATATCCATAATTTCCTCATCCTTCTCAGGTCGTTCGAGTTCCGACTCCCTATCAAAGTCCCTATCGATATCGATGTCGTCACTAGCCTCAAAAGCATCACTATCGTCACTAGTAGGAAAAAGGGGCCTCTCGAAATACTCGTCGTTCTCATCATCATCAACCTCGAACGGATCCTGCCTAAAAGGCTTGTAATCCAGGTACTTGTGCATGAATACCGTAATGAAAGGAACATTGGAGTTTGTCGCCAGGTATTTGACCAAATAGGATCATCCAGTTCCTAGAGTACCTATCACTAAAATCCCCCTAGAGGGGGATAAGGTTAAGTGGAGCGACAAGTATGGTTCACGACCAGGGGGGAAACCATCAGTCCCACGCAGATTTTTTAAACGATACTCAATCTCTGTCTGATGTTGCAAATAATTGATTGTATAATAATGAGCAAGGAATACCCGTCTTTCTGCTAAACAGGATGTATTGACCTCATAATTCAATAGAGACTTGTTCTGAATGTCAACTAAGGATCGTAAGTATTGATCCCGGGTATTCTGGACAAGCAAGGTCATTCTTTGATAAATGATCACTCTGAGTCAGATTCCATAGAATTTGATCAATCTTTTTTTTTGTGCTTATTAAGCCGAAGTACTGAAAAAGGTCTTGTCTTTCTTTATCCTCAATCCAATAACTAGTCCAGATCCAGGATGGCAATTTCACATCTTTATAAATTGAATCCTTCTTCCATGTTCTTACGAATGAAAAGATTTCTTTACTTGTATGCCTTAGATGTCTCGTATTTCTCGAAAAAGTGATTCGATTGATGGGATTTGGTATGCAATGGATGATGATATCGATGAGATTGCTTTTCAAATATTTCTTCTTAGAACGTATTGATTTGACCCCAAAAGCGGGACCAAGCGTGTTGACGACAAAAGCCCATATTTCTTCTATAGAATCTACTAATCGTTGCAGAGTAACTAGAAAGATATTCCAGAAAGAAGTCGGTGTAGATTTAGGATACCTATGCAGCAGTTTTTCCACCTCACTGATAGATGATGGAGTCATCAAAGTTTGGACCTTTTCGAACTCTGTCTGTAACTCACTAGAGGCCCAGGAAACAACGAGAAGATGTGAAAGAACGAGATATCTAGCAACAAGAAGAAGGAAAAGGATTCAATAGAGGAACTCCTGAACATTTGGCGATCTCAGATGTGTCGATCTCAATGGTGACTCATTATTTCGATTTCGAGTTCGATGAATCATTTCTACGCACAGAACCGCATGAGACCGAATCCAAATGTCCATTCTCCAACCTATCCACTCCGTTCTCGAAGTCGTTATCCAATTGCTTATCCGATCCCAGTATGGAGCACACCATTTCCGGCATTTCTTCCGAAACTTCGCCATAATCTACGCGATTCATCCATAAGACCATCCAAAATGGATACAAATTTTTCATAGCTACTCCTTAGTCTATATATTAGTATTATTAGTATACTTCTTAGTAGCGGCAATAGGTCTTCTTTAAAAGTCTCTAAAAATATCAAAGTTAAGTATTTGAACCAGGCCGAAGTAAGGAAAAATGGCAGATATTTTTTGAATCGATTCCATTTTGAGAGAGCCCTATCTCTGTGAAAGAGAGCCTATCTCGGCGAAAGGTTGTATCTATCTGCCCTTTCTCAACGGATTTCTTTAGAAGACTCCGTTTTTTCCTCTTTTTGGATGTGGATGGTAAATATTTCTCAGAACTAGAACGTGGAGTGTGAATCCAAAACCAAAACAACCAAAACATGTTTGAATTGAGATTGAGATATTGATGCAAGTTCTTCCCTTCTGAATCAGATAGATTCATATCTAAAAGAGGTTGACAATAAGTTCTTTCAAAATTGACTATTTGTCCCTCTGTTAGAGGTGTTCCGGAAATGTCTGCGATCGAGTAAATAGTTCTACGAACGAATGGATCGTATCGACTTGGAAAATGGAAAGATTTGGACAAGTCATGCGTTTCGTCACCACTTTGTGGAAAATCGTTAGGTATGAATATGTTAGATACCTGTGACTCGATTGATGAAATAGTATCCTTCCCCCCAAAAGCATGTTTTTTTTTACCGACGCACAAAGAAAATATTTTGTTGCGAATGAACAAGATATTGAGGAATTGTCCATACGTAAAATCATAATTATTGATAGGGGCCTTTTCGACAGAAAAAGGGAATCTTGTGTTACAATAGAAGCAGAAGTGATGTGGATTATTCAAGAATCGAAGTCGATTTGCTTTATAAAAAGAAGATATCAATGAACTTCTATGAAATGGTTTCACGGGATTCAGCCAATTGTCTTGATTGTGGAATATCATTGAGAAATAGGAATCCGCCTTATCAAAGGATTTCCTGTGATTATTTCTAGTATGGAATGAGTCAATCATCTACTTTGGTATCTTATTGAACAAAAAGGGTGTTCCTCCATTGGTCGATAATTTCAATTTTCGGGAAGTATCATGATCATCCAATAATAAGGGTTTCCATTTTTTCAAATTGTTCATTTGAAGACCTATTGATTCTAACAACAGATTCCAGAGTGGATGATCCAGACCTTTCACTTCATAGATGTAGATCTCGGACCTAGGAATGGGGATATTCCCGAAACTCACACAGAAAAAAGGAAGTGAGTTAGACAAAAAGAAAAGAAACTTGAACAAAAAAAGAAGTGACGGGGACAAAAAAAGAAGTAACTTGGACGAAAAGAAACGAGGTATCTTAGACAAATCTCTTTCGTCGAAAACCTCAGACCAATCAATCGAATATTGATTACTACATATACGGAATCGATCGAACACTATTTGAAAATTTTCCAAAATTGGAAAAGGGCTCTTCTGCTCAGAAACGAAATGCTCCAAATGTTCCTGGAAATTCTTGGTCCCATTGGACCATTTATATCTATATGCATCAGGATCCCGATTCATGGATCTCTCGGTTCGAGAAATCAAGATAAGAGGATCGAACCATTTCTTCTGACTCTTTTTCAAATTCGATAAATGTTGGTTGATCCTAGATTTCATTAGAGTTCTATGATTAAGAGTATCCTTTCCTATTTGATCCCTTTGAATTCCATATTCGAAGTTGCGATCGGATCGATTCATTAAAAAGAATCGATTCAATACATTTCTTATGTACCCATAGGTACTATATTGGATTTGAATCAGATTTCGGATCAATCTAGATTGATTGAATGCCTCCATGTTGCTAGCAAATACCATTATTTTTGGTTTTGGATCTTCCAAATCAATCCCCCAGGAGATCCGGACCCCTTTTTTTCTGATCCTTCGAGAAAAAGATTCATTCTCTTCATAAAAAATAGGAGGTAGAACCAATAAAGATTTCTTTTTCGAGTCATCCCTGGCCTCATTCAAGAATGGTTTTTGATCCAATCCGTAGGAATCGATAGAAAAGGCAAATCCCTTATGATACACCAGATCCGGCTCGGTTACTGATAGAGTGAATAGATCTGCCATTTCTTGAAATCTCTCTTCTGATTCAAAATCTTGGTCTAACGTGTATCCTCCCCTGTTCCGGTCATGGAATAGATGAAATAAATCCAAAAATGGATTTAAGTTCAAGAATGAAATCTTATTGGAACTGTCCATATCCGATTCATCCTTCAGAACCCTATCACACCCCGGATCTGATGAAATAGGATGAATTGAAACAGTATTTTGTAAATACATAATGATCTTGAATATATTAACCAGTTCTTTATTTTCCGATCGCCTGGAAGGCACAAAAGAAAGATCTTGTTGTTTCTTCAACAATTTCTAATCTCTAGTGGACCTCTCAGTAGGATTCGAACCCAGATGAAGTTCTGACCATCTATCAGAGAAAAAAGAACGAACCAATCTTTCTTTTAGTGGTTGAATCTCGCTTTGATTGATCAATGTGTGATATTCCGAATCCTCATTACTAATTGAATCCAAATGATCTCTGGATTGATCAGAAGATCCTTTCAGTTGGATAGAATCCCTCTTTTTTCCGATCCAGTTC
>OY292387.1:13202500-13215000 GCA_958496215.1 Verbena officinalis | reverse complement strand
TCTATTCCGAAAAGTCACGAACAAGCGCTACGACTGAAATAGAGATTGCAAGAGTAAATATTCGCCCGCGAAAACTTTCTTTTTTTTTTTTTGAATTGGTAACTTGGATCAAGAACAAAAGAAAATAAAGATTCATTAGTTAGAACGTTAGAAAAAAACGAATATTTAGAAAATCCATTTTTTCTAAAAACGTTCGACTACTTATTCAAATTAATTGAAATTCCATTTTGAATCCTTTTATTCGTGAGGAGCTGGATGAGAAGAAACTCTCACGTCCAGTTCTGTAGTAGAGATGGAATTCCAAAACAACCATCAACTATAACCCCAAAAGAACTAGATTCCGTAAACAACATAGAGGAAGAATGAAGGGAATATCTTATTGAGGGAATCATATTTGTTTCGGTAAATATGCTCTTCAGGCACTTGAACCTGCTTGGATCACATATAGACAAATCGAAGGAGGTCGACGAGCAATGACACGAAATGCACGCCGTGGTGGAAAAATATGGGTCCGTCTATTTCCAGACAAACCAGTTACAGTAAGACCTGCTGAAACACTTATGGGTTCGGGGAAAGGATCCCCTGAATATTGGGTAGCTGTTGTTAAACTGGGACGAATACTATATGAAATGGGTGGTGTAACGACCCAGAAATCTGAGAATTACTGTGAGTAATTTTTACGCGTTAATTATCTTTCTTAATCTCTAAATTCTCGATTATATGTGAATTATAATATATTATGTCGTAAATGACCAAGGTGATAATATTGTTTGCGTATTTAAATTACGTGTCTATATTGCGTTTATTAAATATTTAATCGTTATATGTGATCGACGCGTATTTAATTGGATTTTCTAAAATTACTAAAATAACCCTTCGTATTTTTCGGTATTTCGAAGATATTTGATAAAAGTGTCGAAATTCATTTCATAAAGCCATTATTTCAAATAGAGAGAGAGAGAGAGAGAAGAAGGAAGAGAATTTTCTCCCGAAGCCCTAATTGATCGTGCCGAGCTCGAATCTCCGTGGAATCTCGCACCAATCGTTTTTAAACGATCAGTTCATCGATACCTTTCTATAGGTACCAATTTCCCCAATTTCTTTTACGGATTTTCGGTGATTTGAGATTATTTGTTTATTTTGGGACTTTTAGGATAATTGCTTAGATCGAGCCCGTTTCTTGGTCAATTCGTGATTTTATTGGATGTATATGTGAATTAGATGTTGATTATTGATTGTTATAAATTATGAGTGTTGATTTGCGTTAAAAATATGATTTTTGTGGAATTTTGGCTCGAAAAATTGAAAACCCGTAAGTTTCTGCTGGGTTCAGTTGAACCACACGGGCTAACGCACGGTCTTGCGCAGGACCGTGCAGGAGCCCGTGTGCAGCTATATTTGCTTGCACGGGCTTGAGCCCGTGCACCTATCCCGTGTGTTTGGCCGTGTGTGCGTGCACGGTCTTGACACCGTGTTCAAGACCGTGCACTAGGCCGTGTGAAACACTTAGTGAATTTTTCCAGCTTTTTCAAACTTTGCTCTCGGCAATTGAGTCTTCGGGTCACCATTTTTGGTTGACTTTTTGCATACGGACTCCGAAAATTACACCGTTTTCACCTATAGAACCCTTTTAATTTGTAGATTTATATTTTGGAATGTTTATTTAATTTCGCCCTCGTTCGGGCTATGAATAGTGTAATTCTAATTATGTGTATTTTTGACAACTTGTCGGAATTGCGTGAAATTTACATGATAGCTTCTTTACATATTATAATTGACATATGCATGATTGGAAACATGTTTGGTTAGCCGTTCGTCCAATAATTGCTTATTTGCGCTTTTATTGTTGTTGTAGTCGTTATTGATTTGTCTAGGTCTTGTCTTGTCTCCAGATCAGTCCGACGTGGGAGACCAGTGAGTCTAGCAGCTAGGCTTTCTCTTTTTGATTCCAGGTGAGGATTTAAACTTTTAACTGGGCTTGAACATATATATATATATAATTGCGAACCCCCTAATCCCTTATTAATGTATTATATATTTCGAGTTTATATTTTTATGTTTTATCCTCAAATCATTTAATATCAAAATTATACATTAGTAAACCAAATTGATTTGTTTTCAAAAGGGCAAGAAAATTATTTATTTTACGTGACGGTTTGACTTAGGATTTAACCTTTGTCGTCACCCTTGCTCAGAGTGTCGGTTGGCATTCAAATGGGTTATTTTAAAGCGAGCAAATACATGACTATTTTCAAGTTGGGCCCGGGAAGGTATCCGAAGGTTACATCTGGGGACGGGCGTTCAGGGTGTAATCCGAGGTGCTTCTCCCAAAACTAAGCGTCAATCGTGGCCTGTCAGGAGATGATAACCACGGTTGGGAGCGATGGTGGGTGTTGCATTCGTTGCACATTTTCCTAAAATTCATTATGGTTGAGCTTCGGGTTGCTCCTTAGCTTGACACCGGCAATGGAGTATTTATACATGCACCGTGGAGATATAAGGAGGAACAGGCCCATTCTCGCTGGGATCGTATTTACTGCTTTATAGTGTTATTGATTTTAATTCTTAATTGTATATCCAAGTCGAAGCATATTCCGGTTTCTTCATTATCGCATATGTATTTTCTATAAATACCCGGAAGCATGACTCGACTTGTTCTCAAATCTTCACTGAGTACTTTGACTCACCCTCTTTTAATTTGTTCTTGCCTCAGGTTTGAGAGAGACCGACATGTCTTACGTGTCGGATGGGCAACAGTGTCAGATAGGCTTTTTGGTTTTGCCGAGTCTCATTAGTTGTCTTTTGATCTCGTTCATTATTCTTGTCAACCTGGATTGATAATATTATATTGTTCCCCAATATTGTTATTTAAATGATGTTGCCCCTGAGTGGGCTGTTGTTAATGTATTGGCCCCGGAGTGGCATTTTTGTTAATATGGATTTAAATGCTTCCGCTATATATTCTCTGATCTATTTAAATGCTTTATTTTGGGGATTCACTGTTGCCAAGTGTCGGGATTGACCCGTTAGCTTGCATGGGTTCTCGGGTTGAGGCACTGTATTCGGCTTGGGAATCCGTGCAGGTTCGGGGGCTGTAGAGCGGGGCGCTACAGTTCGGAGTGGTATCAGAGCCATAGGTTCCCTAGGTTCTGTTGTCTAGAGTGTCGTGTCTAAGTCGTACGGCTATATTTATAGGTTTCGTGTTATTCCTTTACTTGCGCTTTTAAATGTTATTGTTACTTGATTAATTGGTCATATCATTAACCCACATGCATTTCAGCTTATCTTTTCAGGCACCATGGTTAGACCTCGAGGCCGACAGGAACCGCCTCCACCACCAGAGGGTTTTCCACCGCCTAATGCCTTCTATGATGCTGTTAGACTGATTAACAGCAGGCTCAGCAGGAGCAACAGCCACCACAGCCACCACCACCGAATCCTCGGGATGTTACTGCCCGAGCTATGGATCGATTTATGTCCTATCGCCCTACGGTCTTCGAGGGTGAGCCGGACGACATCAAGGCAGAGGCCTGGATTTCCGAGCTGGAGCAGAAGTTCAGAGCTCTAGATATTGAGGATTTGCAGAGGATCGAGCTCTCTGTATTTCTGATGAGGGGTCCCGCCCTCGATTGGTGGCGCCTAGTTGAGAGGCGTTGGACTACGGCACAGACCCCACGCACTTGGGGAAGGTTTTTGCATGAGTTCCGGGCGAAGTATGTGCCCGAGATCGTCCGTGATCAGCGAGAGAGGGAGTTTATGAACCTCACTCAGGGAGGTACTACTGTGGGCCAGTATGAGGCCAACTTTACCAGATTGATCGTCTATGCTCCTCATATAGCAGACGACGATAGGAGGATGGCCAGGAAGTTCAAGGAGGGCCTTCGCGACGAGATCAGGGCCGAGTTGGTAGGCAGTGACCTCCGTACTTATGAGGAGGCCGTTACACGGACTATGGCTATCGAGTCCGATCTTCGAGAGCTTCGTCGTAGAGCTCCTGTTCCTGTTGCTGCCGCCCCTAAGGGTTTTTCTCAGAAGGGCAAGAGGCCTTTCACTGCTGGCTCTGGATCTTCTATGGGCGATAAGAGGCCCAGGTATATTGATAGGGCTCCTATTACTGCCGTTGCACCGATCACTTGTTCCTACTGCCACAGACCGAACCACACCGCCGATTCCTGCCGGAGGCGATTGGGACAGTGTTTGATTTGTGCATCTTCTGATCATCTGATAGACTCTTGTCCGAACAAGAGAACTCTTGCCACGCCACTGAAGGCGATCCAGGCTGCCGGTCAGCCGAGAGTTCAGCCCAGAGTCTTCGCACTGGGAGGAGAGGAGCTTGAGCCCAATTCGCATGATGTTATTGGAGGTACCCTGCATATTCATGACATCCCTATTACTGCATTATATGATCCGGGTGCTACACACTCGTTTATTGCGCTTGATATTGCTGCTAAGTTGTGCATGCCCGTGGAGAGTCTGCCTTATTTGTATCGAGTCAGTTCTCCTTTGGGGACTTCTTACGTTACGGATAGAATCTTCAAGGGTTGTCCTTTGAAGATAGGAGATCGTGTTTATCCCGCAGATTTGATCGAGTTACCACTGCAGCGCTACGGGATTATTCTGGGAATGGACTGGCTTTATCAGCATAGAGTCAGTGTGGATTGTTTCAGGAAGACTATTCAAATTGGGACCGAGGCAACAATTGTGAAGGGTAGTCTTGAGGAGTCAGTTCTGGCACCGAAGATTTCTTTCGTTGAGGCTTCTCGTTTGATCCGAGAGGGAGCTCAGGCCTTCGTCGCTTATTTACTTAACCGACCGAAGGAACAAGGGAAGCTCGAGAATACGGAAGTGATTAAGGACTTCCCTGATGTCTTTCCCGAGAGTTTGAACTCTCTACCCCCTGATCGGGACATTGAGTTCGTAGTCGATCTTGCCCCAGGATCGGAGCCTTATTCGAAGACTCCGTATAGGATGGCTCCAGCCGAGTTGAAGGAACTGAAGATGCAACTGGAAGAGTTGCTTGAGAATGGTTACATAAGACCGAGCATCTCTCCTTGGGGTGCCCCGGTTTTGTTTGTAAAGAAGAAGGATGGTACGCTGAGAATGTGCATCGACTACCGGGAGTTGAACCGGATGACAGTGAAGAACAAATACCCTCTACCCCACATAGAGGAGTTATTCGACTTATTGCAGGGCTCAAAGGTATATTCGAAGTTGGATCTTCGTCAGGGATATTATCAGCTTCGTATCCGAGAGCAGGATATACCTAAGACCGGGTTTAACACTCGGTACGGCCACTTCGAGTTTGTTGTGATGTTGTTTGGTTTGACGAATGCCCCTGCAGCTTTCATGGATATGATGCACAGGATTTTCCGACCTTACCTCGACAAGTTTGTGGTTATCTTCATCGACGACATTCTGGTTTTCTCCAAGACGGTCGAGGATCATGCCGAACATCTTCGCATTATTCTACAGACGCTTCGAGAGCATAGTTTATATGCTAAGTTCAGCAAGTGCGAATTTTGGATCAACGAGGTTTCATTCCTTGGTCACATCATCTCCGGGAAGGGGATTGCTGTGGATCCATCAAAGATTGAGGCAGTAACGAGTTGGAGTCAACCTAAGACGCCAACAGAAGTTAGGAGTTTCCTTGGATTGGCTGGATATTACAGGCGATTCGTTAAGGATTTCTCCACACTAGCGGCCCCACTCACGAAGTTGACTTGTAAAGATATATCTTTTCAGTGGGACGACAAGTGTGAGGCCAGTTTCAAAGAGTTGAAAAAGAGATTGACCACTGCACCTATACTTGTTCTTCCAGACGGACACGAGGGATACGCGGTTTATACTGACGCATCCAAGGAAGGTTTAGGGTGCGTGTTGATGCAAAATGGGAAAGTCGTAGCTTATGCTTCTGAAAAGCTAAAAGATGCCAAAAAGAACTATCCCATTCACGACTTGGAACTTGCAGCGGTGATATTTGCCTTGGGCAAATGGCGTCATTATCTGTATGGTGTCACTTTTGACATCTTTACGGACCACCAGAGTTTGAAGTATCTATTCACTCAGAAGGATCTCAACAGGAGACAGAGACGGTGGATGGAATTCTTGGAAGATTATGACTGCCGCATTCAGTATCACCCTGGGAAGGCGAACGTAGTCGCCGATGCATTGAGCCGAAGGGCTCACGTGGCACACCTAGAGGGGACATCTTCAGATACCTCTTTAGAGGATGGAAGGACTCGATTTGAATCGTATCCTCGTCTTGCCAACCTTTCAGTCCAACCCGATTTAGTCCAACAACTTCGAGACGAGCAAGATTCAGATGCCAGTATTCAGAAGATCAAAGCTAGAATGCTGAATGATCCTAACACCAAATTCAGGATCGATGGTACCGGATTGCTTCGCTTTGGGATCCGAGTTTGTGTTCCCACGAACCTGAAGCGTGGAATTCTCGACGAGGCACACAAGTCTGCTTATGCTGTTCACCCAGGAGGCAACAAGATGTATCGTGATCTCAGAACCCAGTATTGGTGGAATGGTATGAAAAGGGACGTGGCTACTTATGTGAAACATTGTCTAACATGTCAGGGAGTCAAGGCCGAGCATCAAAGGCCTGGAGGAACTCTTCAGTCGCTTCCTGTACCCACTTCCAAGTGGCAGGAGATCACTATGGACTTCGTGACTGGATTGCCTGCCGTTCGTGGAGGTTTCGATAGTATTTGGGTCATCGTTGATCGATTGACCAAGTCAGCGCATTTTCTACCAGTTCGAAAAACAGCAAAGGTTAAACAGCTCGCAGAATTGTATCAGAAGGAAATTATTAGGCTTCATGGTGTTCCGGAAAGTATCGTTTCTGACAGGGATCCTAAGTTCACAGCTCAGTTGTGGCAAGAACTTCATAAGAACTTGGGAACGACCCTAAAGTTTAGCTCTGCAGCACATCCTCAGACTGATGGACAATCCGAGTGGACGATCAGGTTTCTAAATGATATGTTACGGGCATGTGCGCTCGATTTTCATACGAGTTAGATTTCACACTTGCCCTTGGTCGAGTTCGCTTACAACAACAGTTATCAAGCCTCGATTGGAATGCCACCGTATGAGGCTCTTTATGGGAGGAAGTGCAGATCTCCAATTTATTGGGAATTGGAGGATTGGAAATGGTCAGCTAATGGCCATGAGAGGGCTACTCCACCGGATCACATTCAGGAAGCAATTGATAAGGTTCAACTCATTCGGCAAAGAATGAAAGCAGCTCAAGATCGCCAGAAGAGCTACGCCGACAAGAGGCGTCGACATTTGGAGTTCGAAGTGGGAGACCGAGTTTTTCTCAAGGCCTCCCCGAGGAAGGGATTCACGAGGATCGGTAGAGGTGGGAAGCTTACTCCGAGATATTTAGGTCCATTTGAGATCACCGAGCGGATCGGGAATACCGCATATCGTCTGGACCTACCACCTTATCTTACCGGGATCCACAATGTCTTCCATGTCTCACAGCTTCGCAAGTACTTCCCCGACGAGTCCCATATTCTCCAGGATGACGGAGTTCAGCTTGAGCCGTATTTGACTATTGAGATGAAATCGGTTCAGATTCAGGATCGTAAGGTTCAGCAGCTTCGCCACAAGCAGATTTCATTAGTGAGAGTTCTCTGGAGGAACCGTTCGACCGAGCAGTCTACTTGGGAGACGGAGGCTAAGATGAGGGAAGCTTATCCCGAGCTTTTCTGATGAAGATGGAATCTGGGGACCAGATTCTCATAAGGGGGAGGTATTGTAACGACCCAGAAATCTGAGAATTACTGTGAGTAATTTTTACGCGTTAATTATCTTTCTTAATCTCTAAATTCTCGATTATATGTGAATTATAATATATTATGTCGTAAATGACCAAGGTGATAATATTGTTTGCATATTTAAATTACGTGTCTATATTGCATTTATTAAATATTTAATCGTTATATGTGATCGACGCGTATTTAATTGGATTTTCTAAAATTACTAAAATAACCCTTCGTATTTTTCGGTATTTCGAAGATATTTGATAAAAGTGTCGAAATTCATTTCATAAAGCCATTATTTCAAATAGAGAGAGAGAGAGAGAAGAAGGAAGAGAATTTTCTCCCGAAGCCCTAATCGATCGTGCCGAGCTCGAATCTCCGTGGAATCTCGCACCAATCGTTTTTAAACGATCAGTTCATCGATACCTTTCTATAGGTACCAATTTCCCCAATTTCTTTTACGGATTTTCGGTGATTTGAGATTATTTGTTTATTTCGGGACTTTTAGGATAATTGCTTAGATCGAGCCCGTTTCTTGGTCAATTCGTGATTTTATTGGATGTATATGTGAATTAGATGTTGATTATTGATTGTTATAAATTATGAGTGTTGATTTGCGTTAAAAATATGATTTTTGTGGAATTTTGGCTCGAAAAATTGAAAACCCGTAAGTTTCTGCTGGGTTCAATTGAACCACACGGGCTAACGCACGGTCTTGCGCAGGACCGTACAGGAGCCCGTGTACAGCTATATTTGCTTGCACGGGCTTGAGCCCGTGCACCTATCCCGTGTGTTTGGCCGTGTGTGCGTGCACGGTCTTGACACCGTGTTCAAGACCGTGCACTAGGCCGTGTGAAACACTTAGTGAATTTTTCCAGCTTTTTCAAACTTTGCTCTCGGCAATTGAGTCTTCGGGTCACCATTTTTGGTTGACTTTTTGCATACGGACTCCGAAAATTACACCGTTTTCACCTATAGAACCCTTTTAATTTGTAGATTTATATTTTGGAATGTTTATTTAATTTCACCCTCGTTCGGGCTATGAATAGTGTAATTCTAATTATGTGTATTTTTGACAACTTGTCGGAATTGCGTGAAATTTACATGATAGCTTCTTTACATATTATAATTGACATATGCATGATTGGAAACATGTTTGGTTAGCCGTTCGTCCAATAATTGCTTATTTGCGCTTTTATTGTTGTTGTAGTCGTTATTGATTTGTCTAGGTCTTATCTTGTCTCCAGATCAGTCCGACGTGGGAGACCAGTGAGTCTAGCAGCTAGGCTTTCTCTTTTTGATTCCAGGTGAGGATTTAAACTTTTAACTGGGCTTGAACATATATATATATAATTGCGAACCCCCTAATCCCTTATTAATGTATTATATATTTCGAGTTTATATTTTTATGTTTTATCCTCAAATCATTTAATATCAAAATTATACATTAGTAAACCAAATTGATTTGTTTTCAAAAGGGCAAGAAAATTATTTATTTTACGTGACGGTTTGACTTAGGATTTAATCCTTTGTCGTCACCCTTGCTCAGAGTGTCGGTTGGCATTCAAATGGGTTATTTTAAAGCGAGCAAATACATGACTATTTTCAAGTTGGGCCCGGGAAGGTATCCGAAGGTTACATCTGGGGACGGGTGTTCAGGGTGTAATCTGAGGTGATTCTCCCAAAACTAAGCGTCAATCGTGGCCTGTCAGGAGATGATAGCCACGGTTGGGAGCGATGGTGGGTGTTGCATTCGTTGCACATTTTCCTAAAATTCATTATGGTTGAGCTTCGGGTTGCTCCTTAGCTTGACACCGGCGATGGAGTATTTATACATGCACCGTGGAGATATAAGGAGGAACAGGCCCATTCTCGCTGGGATCGTATTTACTGCTTTATAGTGTTATTGATTTCAATTCTTAATTGTATATCCAAGTCGAAGCATATTCCGGTTTCTTCATTATCGCATATGTATTTTCTATAAATACCCGGAAGCATGACTCGACTTGTTCTCACATCTTCACTGAGTACTTTGACTCACCCTCTTTTAATTTGTTCTTGCCTCAGGTTTGAGAGAGACCGACATGTCTTACGTGTCGGATGGGCAACAGTGTCAGATAGGCTTTTTGGTTTTGCCGAGTCTCATTAGTTGTCTTTTGATCTCGTTCATTATTCTTGTCAACCTGGATTGATAATATTATATTGTTCCCCAATATTGTTATTTAAATGATGTTGCCCCTGAGTGGGCTGTTGTTAATGTATTGGCCCCGGAGTGGCATTTTTGTTAATAGGGATTTAAATGCTTCCGCTATATATTCTCTGATCTATTTAAATGCTTTATTTTGGGGATTCACTGTTGCCAAGTGTCGGGATTGACCCGTTAGCTTGCATGGGTTCTCGGGTTGAGGCACTGTATTCGGCTTGGGAATCCGTGCAGGTTCGGGGGCTGTAGAGCGGGGCGCTACAGGTGGAGTAAGCGAAAATATAGCTCGAAGGGCTATTTTAATAGCAGCATCCAAAATGCCTATACGAACTCAATTTATTATTTCGGGATAAAAATGTAGAACTGACAGAAATGAGTCTTGGGGATGAAACAAAACCACAGGTTTCTTTTTTTGGACAAAGAATATTTCTTTTACTTTCTTCATCCTTTGCATTCGAAGAATAGACTAAAAAATTGATATGATTCAACCTCAGACCCATTTAAATGTAGCGGATAACAGCGGGGCTCGAGAATTGATGTGTATTCGAATCCTAGGAGCTAGTAATCGCCGATATGCTCATATTGGTGACGTTATTGTTGCTGTGATCAAAGAAGCAGTACCAAACATGCCCCTGGAAAAATCAGAAGTAGTCCGAGCTTTAATTGTTCGTACCTGTAAAGAACTTAAACGTGACAGCGGTATGATAATACGATATGATGACAATGCTGCAGTTGTGATTGATCAAGAAGGAAATCCAAAAGGAACTCGAATTTTTGGTGCAATCCCCCGGGAGTTGAGACAATTCAATTTTACTAAAATAGTTTCATTATCCCCCGAGGTATTATAAAATAAAATGCGATCGTGATATTTTTAGGGTATTTGAAAGAAATAGATTCAAAACTAGATTAATTCGTAGATTGTGTCTCACGCATATACCTTGAAAAATTCATATTCATAAACCAATAAAAAAAAGAAAAACATGTTGATTATATCCAATTTTGAGGCACCAATCATTTTAGTTCACCATGGGTAGAGACACTATTGCTGAGATAATAACCTCTATACGAAATGCTGATATGGATAGAAAAAGAGTTGTTCGCATAGGATCTACTAATATTACCAAAAATATTGTTAAAATACTTTTCCGAGAAGGTTTTATCGAAAACATCAGAAAACATCGAGAAAAAAACAAATCTTTTTTGGTTTTAACCCTCCGACATAGAAGGAATAGGAAAAGGCCCTATAGAAATTTTTTAAATTTAAAACGGATCAGTCGACCCGGTCTATGAATCTATTCTAACTCTCAACGAATGCCTAGAATTTTAGGTGGGATGGGGATTGTAATTCTTTCTACCTCTCGGGGTCTAATGACAGACCGGGAGGCTCGACTAGAAGGAATCGGCGGAGAAATTTTGTGTTATATATGGTAATCCTTTTAATATCTAAATGGGATCCGAAACCTCTTCCTATTAAAAAAAAAAAGAAGGGGGGGGGGGAGTTGTCTAATATCCTTTCTCCTCTCTTAGTTGATACTTCAAGGAGGCTTTGAATGAAAGAAGAAAAATGGATTCATGAAGGTTTAATTACTGAATCGCTTCCCAATGGCATGTTCCGGGTTCGGTTAGATAATGGAGATCTGATTCTAGGTTATATTTCAAGAAAGATACGACGTCGTTCTATACAGATACTGATAGGCGATAAAGTCTAAATTGAAGTCAGTCGTTATGATTCAACCAGAGGACGTATAATTTATCGACTCCCAAACAAGGATTCGAAAGATTAGGTCGTTTTTATTCAATACGACTCGAGATGAAAAATTCCAAGAAACTTATTTTCTACCAAGAAGTAGATTCAGAATTAAGATAAGGAATGACAAATATGAAAATAAGAGCTTCCGTTCGTAAAATTTGTGAAAAATGTCGCCTAATACGTAGGCGGGGACGCATTATAGTAATTTGTTCCAACTCGAGACATAAACAAAGACAGGGATAATCAGACTGAGTAAAGGGCTTAATGTACAAAGAAAGAATCTATTTTGACAGAAAATGGATAGATCCATCTATTTCAGACTCATATTTATGAGATGATACACTATGGCAAAAGCTATACCGTGAACCGGCTCACATAGGAATGTACGTAGTAGGAATGTACGTATTGGTTCACGTAAGAGTGCACGTAGAATACCAAAGGGAGTTATTCATGTTCAAGCAAGTTTCAATAATACCATTGTCACGGTTACAGATGTACGGGGTCGGGTGGTTTCTTGGTCCTCAGCCGGGACTTGTGGATTCAAGGGTACCAGAAGAGGGACACCCTTTGCCGCTCAAACGGCAGCAGCAGATTCTATTCGTACAGTAGTAGGTCAAGGTATGCAACAAGCAGAAGTCATGATAAAAGGCCCCGGTCTCGGAAGAGACGCAGCATTACGAGCTATTCGTAGAAGTGGTATATTATTAACTATTGTACGGGATGTAACCCCTATGCCACATAATGGCTGTAGACCTCCGAAAAAAAGACG
>OY292387.1:12787500-13197500 GCA_958496215.1 Verbena officinalis | reverse complement strand
GAACCCTTATACCGAAATGTTCCTCTCAACGAGCCTGTCACTTCCCTCAAAGCTAATTCTCAATCGGATCATCCAACTGAATTTAATTTCACTTTGAAGCTCCAAAACCCTAGAATCCAATAATCAAAATTAACGAAAATCGGCTCAACGAAATACGAAATTGACTTCGAAATCGGCTTACCCATGTCGAGAAGATTGAAATCCATATAAAGCTCTTTGAAAATGGTGGCCGGAAAGTCTAGACCACCACGTCGCCACCGCGGCTCCACCACGCGCCGTCGGAGCTCCGTCGCGGCTCACTTCCAGGCCATGAGACCACCACCAAAATCTTCGTCTCTTCAAGGTCATTCCAGCCACTTGCTTTATTGAATATTCAAGTCGAAGCACATTCCGGTTTCTTCTTTATTGCATATGTATTTTCTATTAAAACCCGGAAGCGTGACTCGACTTGCTCTACCCATATCTTCACTGAGTTCTTTGGATAGGCCTTTTATTGGTTCTTGCCTCAGGTAGATTGAGAGACCGACATGTCTCGCGTGTTGGATTGGCAACAGTTCATAGATAGGCCTTTTTGGTTTTCCCGTTGTCTAGATTGTTGTCTGTATCTCTCTCGTTAGGTTATTCTTTTGTCCTGGCATGTATTTAATGCTATATTGATCCCCACCCCTATATATTACTTTACGTTGCCCCTGAATGGGCTGTGATGATATTGGATATTTAGATTGGCCCCGAAGTGGCATTTATGTTATTATGTTTTAATTCACTTCTGTTATATATATATTCTGAACTGTTTATCTATTGTTTCTTTGGGGATCCACTGTTGGCAAGAGTCGGGATAGGCCCGTTAGCTTGTATGGGTTCTCGGGTTGAGGCGCCGTTCTCGGCTTGGGGATCTGTGCAGGTTCGGGGGCTGTAGAGCGGGGCGCTACACAACAAGTGGGTGCCATTTTGAGGTCTGGAGTACCATACGGAGGTGCACTGCATTCTTCCTCGAATATCGAGAACATCAAGGTGACTCCTTAGAAGGCAACGATTGACTCACTGTGCTATGTATGAAGGTCCATCAAGTCGCAAAGTACTTGTCAGTTCTAGAGGCAGACTTACGAATTCGAGACGTCCCCATCAGGCACTGAAGGCTATCTTCAGAACATATTTGGCTCGGACATAGAGTTGATAATACCCTAATCAAAGGTCATTTAGACAAAATCCTCGATCTCAAAGCATACTGGACAATTCTTCAACAACGGTAGAGGATACTTGTCTTGGTTAATATTCTGCGCAATTCTCGGTGAACAATACACATAGGAAGTGTACTGTCTTCTTCTCTACAAGCAGTGTTAGAGTACCTCAGATCAAGGTACTCGATCGGGCGCGTTCAAGGGAGGGAAGTTCATCAAGTTGATTATTCGATTCTGTCAGATCGGCAGAATCCATTCAGTTTGGCGACTTTGATCACGGTTTGACTTCTAGAACTGGATCTATCATAGACCCTCTATTCCGATCTGATTGCAAGAGCTCTCAGATTCTCGGGGAGTACATCTGTGAATTCTATGATCAACTTGATTCTCTAGACTTCACTCGGATCTTCAGGCGGTTGAGATGGTAGGGGATAAGCCTATAGCTTCTCCCTTTCGGGTATGGTTCTCGGCCTCCACCAACGTGGTGTATAAGCCTCATCTATTCAAAAATCTCTAACTTAGTCAAGTCCAAAATAATCCTTTGTTGGCAACTTGGTCAGATCTGCTGGACAACGGTTCTTTCGATGATAAACGGTAGCACGCGCATGAATCGCAAATGTCCTCCAATCCGACAATGAAGAAATAGAAACAGGAACACGCAAAGAATCCAACAAGCGCATGCACAAGTACAGTAATGAAAAGCGCAACAAGTGAGTGTAAACCACTCGAATTATAAAATGCATGTATGGAATGACAATTAATATTTTGCACCTTGCACCGAAGCATTCAGATCTAAGTTCTCCTCTACTATCTCGATATTTTCTTCATCGTGCAATTTGTGCGATGATAGAAGGGGCTTCCACATGAGAAGCAATGTCCAGCTTTCTTTCGGCATTCTAACTCTTGATGGTCTCTTTTGCAAAAGTACATACTGGTTGTAGGGCTCCCTGTGGTTGGGGAAGTGCATTCTTCTTTGAGGAAGACACCTCGGAGGTCTTCTTTCCGGAAAAGGGCCCTGAAGGTGTAAATGTCCTCTTGGAACTCGCTGGAAGGTACTGAACGGTGGTAGTGGCAAGAACAGGACTCGGTCCCATTAGGTCGAGTTCAGAGTCAATATGCAGAGCTATTTTCACTTCGTCGGTATAACATCGATGTTTGACTACCATCATAGCCTTCCAGATCTCGTAAGTCAATCCCTCTACAAACTGGCGAGTCTTTCTCTGCTCGTCGGCGACCATAAACGGGCAATGCATAATGAGGTGGGA
The DNA here is from genome assembly GCA_958496215.1 of Verbena officinalis. Classification (NCBI taxonomy): domain Eukaryota; kingdom Viridiplantae; phylum Streptophyta; class Magnoliopsida; order Lamiales; family Verbenaceae; genus Verbena; species Verbena officinalis. Next base: position 13,195,057 of record OY292387.1, on the reverse strand, counting down.
GAATTGTGCGTACTGATCAACTGAAGATGTGCTCTACTTGAGAGCCAGAAACTCCCTCTCACGTTGCTGACGAACAACCAATGGAATGTACTTAGCTCGGAACTCGATCAAGAATTGATCCCAAGCTAGGACTACATGCTCATGTTTCCATCTTTGCTCAATCTGTTTCCACCAATCCTGTGCGGCTCCAATCATCAGATAGATCGCATACTCAACTCTCTGAGGGTCCGGATATTCCATGATCCTGTAAATCTTTTCCAAAGCTGATATACATGCCTCGGCAATAGTGTCATCCGGGGCACTTTCAAACTGTGGTGGTTCGAATTTGAGAAATCGGACCCACGCTTCATGCTCGACATTTCCCTAAGGGGCATGAGCAATGAACTGTCTTAAGGTTTTCGCAATTTCGGCTCGAGTTGGTGTATCGGCCTGAGGTGCCAACGGAGGTGATGAGAGCGGTTTATGTGCACGACGACGTGAAGACATCTTTTAAGGCCAATAGAAAATATGCATGACAGGTGAGTGAGTATGCAAAGCCGTAAACACATAGGCAACTAATGTTCAGATAAAGTTCACTTAATCACTTAGCACATTTGCGCAAATTCCACAGAAGTCCTAAGCCATACGACTTAGACACAACCGGACACGACAGACAACCAAGCACGGCAAGTGCAACCTTGAGTTTCACATCCACCTATGTCCAAGTCCATCCCAGTGTTTTGATTGTAAAAGATCTATTGTTGTTGATCATCCAACAGAGATCTGTCACAATTCAAACACTAAGCGTTCTTGAACACTAGTGAGTGCAATTCCCTAAGTTACACTGGCACACAACGACTGACAAAACAACAAAACACGACGATTCAGAGCTTAGGCCATTGAACCCGAAGAGCTTTGACACCAACTGTAGCGGGCGCCCCAAACGGGTAAGGCACACCCGCACCGAGTTTCGATCCAAAGCCGATTAGAAATCCGACCCCAAACTGAAACGCGGCGAACGGCAACTCATTTACTCAATCACTAGGCAAGGATTTTTCTTGAAACAACCGATGAAAACAATGTGGAAGCGGAAGCAATATGAAGCAACAACAACAACAACAACCTAATTTCACTTGAGGACAAATAAAGCAGTAAACCAATCGCGCAAATAATTAAGCCCTCCGAGGCTAGCGGAATTTACTTACAAAAACTTAATCAAATCTTAAACGGGTTCAACATTAAATAATCCCGAACACAAATTCATAACCCACATGATACAATTGACATGGTCATAAGTACCTAAAACAAACTAGGAATGAACAAAGCGCAAAAGAATATAACTCCGCAATACAAAACCCGACAATGCCCACCTAGCAACCACCTGAAACAAGTAATGGTTAAAGCAGAGAGGGTTAGTCAACAGACTAAGTGAGGGGGAAAGGGGAGTACATACATAATAGCATCCATAGAATAAATCACCATTTTAACTTAAAAGAAAGCAAATGTAAAAAAAGGGTTTTCATAATCATTTGGTGATTTATCATAATAAAACGTAACGTAACATATCATATTGCTCGGCGAGTCGAGCCCTCAACTCCTCACATCATATCATAACATACCTGAAAACATAACCATCCTTATTCCACCCATATTGTAGAAGGACCGCTAAATCCAAATTGCACCATGTATAGGCATAACAACCTATGTCTCAGTTGATACGAAGTCAACCGCCCCAGGGGTTGCCACTCCGGCCTCCCCCCGTGCTCTCAGTAAACATGGAGTAAGCTACCGAATTCCACCGTAGACCTACTGTCTATCCGGATTCATCCGATCACCATACTCCGGGGGCCACAATGACAAAACGGACACACATATCATAACTCGCATTTTCATAGCTACCATTTTCCTATTAGAATAGAAATCAAGACATTTACGGGGCCAAAGGGGCCGTTCGAGACAGGCGGTGTAACGGCAGGAAACACAACTGGATATTCCATCATCAGGGGGGAAACCGCCCTAATGACTTCACTCAACAAGAAGGTTTCCAAACCCAAAATTACATTTGAATCGAAACATAGTTCGCTTGTCTCTTTTTGAAAACCTTTCGAAATCATATACATAGTACTCTTTTGATATCAAATTCATTGTTCTTAAACTTCATAAGTAGTAAGCATAAAGTATTTACTAAATAGAGTAATACGGGATGAAAATATAAATTTCACATGCGAGGCTTATTCGGTATTAGGGTTGGTACTACTTACGTATTATCGTATAAAATTAACAAAGGAAACCTCACCTGGCGACAACCACAAGAAAGCCAGAAAGTGAAAGAGAACACCCTAATCCACGAGAGTGGAACCTACACCTGACAAACGACATAACCACATAAGACATATGATGACGCACGGCTCATACGAAAGCATTAAAACACATAGAAACACGTTAAACAGTCATTCATATCACTTAGGTTCACATTCTAACAAAATATAGAAATTCAATAAGCAAATCAAGTTAGAATGAGATAAAAGCTCATAAATATGCATAAAACGCAATAAGGAAGCATGCATTCAAGTTTCGGAAGAAACGGACAACATTTGAAAAATAGCCAAAAATGCTTAAATGAAAATCGCGATGAACGGGGCCCGAACGAAGTTAGAAAGTCCAAATTTGATCAAATATATGTTTCATGATTTACAGGAGCTATGAGTGAATCGAATCTTAAATCGGAGGTCAAATGAAGAAAGTCAACTTTTACTTATCGCCAATTGACCAAAATAACGTGAGCAAATAAGGAAAGAGGGCTGAAAATTGGCTAAGGCATACGCACTGCCTTGCGCACGGTCTTGAGGACGTTCTCAAGATGGTGCAGGGCTGCACACCGGCCTGCGCACTGACCTGCGCATCGGCCTGTGCACCGGCCTACGCACCGTCCTGCGCACACCGTGCACAAGCCCGTGCGGTTCGAAAATTTTCAGTAGAAAACGCGATTTAACAGCAAAACCCTTGAAAATCAACCAAAAATTCAACATTTAACCAACCAATCATGCAAATCTCAAGCTAATACTCACATATGATGTTCTCCTAATCATTCTCGATATTTAGGCACAAGAAACACACAAAATGATCCACTAAATCATTTAAACCCATCAAAATTTCATCAATGAAAACCTAAGCTAAAACCTCAAAAAAAATCAAAGCATAGAGTGGACAAAATCAAATGGAGTTAAAATATTACCGGAAGAATAAGTTGAGAGGATCGCGTAGGAGTTAACGGTATCTTAATCCGACCAGAAACGAGGTCGGTAGAGCAATCCAAAGCTTTCTTCCTCTTCTTTCTCCTTTTTCTCTTTATTTCTTCCTTTTCTTTTCTTTTCTTACGTGAAGTGTGAGATGAGGGAGAGAGATATGGGTTAAGTCAAAATGTTTGACTCGGCTCATAAACAAAAGGGCATTTTCATAATTTATAAAACTTACTCAAAAATACAAGTTTTCTAAATAAAATATAATTACAGTCAAAGTTCACGAAATTAAACGCACATTGACATGTTAAATACCAAAATTCACTCATTTATGAAAATGTTATATAACTTACTTAATAATTAATAAAATAAATTGTAAATCGCGTAAGAAAATCGGTTCGGGTTCCCGGTTCATAACTCAAATTTTCGGGGCGTTACAATCACCCCTCCTTATGAGAATATTGTCCCCAGATTCTACTGATTAGAGTTAAACAACCTAGGTGAAACTTACGCATCTTCATTCGAATCTCTCACGAAGCTTCTTCGATTGTCCGATCTTTGAACGAACTAGCAGGAGATATCTCGCAGATTGCACAACTTCAAGCTTGTTTGGGGTTCTTGTAAGTAGCATTTCAGTAGAACTTGAGCTATCTCCATTTATTGTCGAAAGGCCTGAACTCAGTTGATAGCACCTTGAAGAAATCCCAGATAAATGTGTAATGGTAATTGCCATCTTAGACCTTTAGTAGTCCGAATACGAAGTCCATGGTGAATTCATTCCCAATCCCACACAGGGATAAGTAGTAGTCATAGCTAACCCCTCAATCTTTGATGCTCGGCTTTGACCTGCTGGCAAGTCAGGTATCTCTTGACTCAATCGAGTAAGTCTCTTTCTTCCGACTCTTCGAAACATGGGTCTGAGGCTTATATTGGGAAGTATTGGGGTTACCAACACAAAGCTGAAACTCTGGATTATTCTTCACTCGAACTGTCTGACTCAGGATCCATTCTTCTGCAATCTTGGCATTTCAGATTCTTCAACCCAATTCTGACTGGGTTGTAAGGCTACGAATGAAATTACAAAAGATTTGAGTAAGCACATAAGGAAATAGTAAAGGCGAGAACAACAAGCAATAAGAAAAGGCGGGATAATAAGTTATTTCGCAAACCTATATAACTATGTTCTTGCCCCAGTTGAAAGCATTTTAAACCCTTACCTGGCTCGACGCGACAGAATGAAAGCAAGCAGTAGTCAAGTTTCTCCCTCGTTCGTCCCACCTGTAATACACAGAGCCTAGAGGATGAAAACGAGACCGATAAAACTAAAAGCAAGACACGAGACAACAAATGACGCACGACAATTCAAATAGAGCCTCAGTTATGCTACATGTACAATTTGGAAAGCCAGATAATTAAACATATAGAGATATACAATTATGGAACAACAATTAAGGAAATATTAATGCAATTCTAAATAACGAAGAAACATCGAAATTAAATATCGAAGGCATGCTTAAACGCAATTAGGGCACGTGGATATGCTTAAAATAATATAAGAACGCTCACACGCGAATTCGGGATCAAACGTGTAGCGCCCCGAAAATCCGAATTGTTATCCGGTAAGTCCGGATTGGTTATTTACGTGATTTAATTATTTATTTGACAATTATTATGTGATTTATATAAAAATTTCATAAATGAGTGAATTTTGGCATTTATTTATGATATATGTATTAGGATATTTATGCTGCTATGTATTTGTTATCGGGATTACTATACTGAACCCGTTATTCTAGAATGTCGGGATATTGTATTGAACCCGTGTATTTAATTATAGTAATTAGTAATTTGAATTTCGCTGGCCTCGGTGGGCTTTAATAGTTGTGCAATGATTTATTGTTTTGCTTTGTGTTTTTCGCTTCCATACTTTGGTTGTATGTTTCATTTTTGAAATCCCCGCCTAGTGATTGAGTAAATGTGTGCCATTCGTCGGGTTTTGATTTGGGGCAGAATTCCTGTAGCGGGCGCCCCAAACGGGTAACGCATGTCCCGCACCGAACCCCGACCCGGATCCAAAATGGAATCCGACCCGAACCAAAACTCGGCGAACGGCACACATTTACTCGATCACTAGGCGAGGGTTTCAAAAATGAAATAAATGATAGAGGTGCGGAAGCGAAAAACAACAAAACAATAAAACATAGCAATTGCACAAGTAGTAAAGCCCACCAAGGCCAACGAAATTCAATTACATAAATAATAAACGGGTTCGATACAATATTCCGACAATAGATAATAACGGGTTCAACATATAATCCCAAATACTACATCAATAAAATCCTAATATCATAAACATAAATAAAATCATATGGACAAGAGATACATGAACGAAATAATGCAACTCTAACGACGACGACAACGACGACGATCCCGCCTAGTATCCTGAAACCAATACAGGGGTGAAACAGAGGGGGTTAGTCAAACGACTAAGTGAGGAGGGAATAATAGTGTAGATTATAAAACAGAAATAAATCACCAATTTTAAACTTAAAAGAAATCAACATAAAAGAAAGGTTTTCGTAAACGGGTGGTGATTTAGCATAAAACATAAACATATCATATGACTCGGTGAGTCGAGCCCTTAACTCCAATTTCCAAACATAAAACGGCAAACCACCCTTATTCCTCCAATGTAGACGGACCGCTAAATCTGAACTACGCATAACATACGGTATAATCTCAGGTACTCAAAGGGCTGCCACTCTGGCCTCACCCCGAGCTCCCAAATGGAGGGAACCATAGGATTTCCGCCGTAGACCCAATGTCTACCAACTTCGTCCTATCGTCCTTACTCCGGGCCCAAACATACATACATACAGTTCATAACTCGCTTTTCAAATCATTTCGGGTTGGTCAAAAGACCGTTCGAGACATGTCATATGCGAGGCCGAAGGCCAAAGTTCGCCTTAGAAATTAAAGAGGTTTTACATGTCTCTTTTGCAAACGTTTGAAAGAATATACGTAGTACTTTTTCATATCAAAACATTTTTGATAAATCGAATAAACATAATAGGCATAAATATTTACTAGGTATATAAAGACGGTGTGAAAACAAAACGTAAAACAATGCTTATATCGGGAGAGGCTTAATATATATATATATATATACATATAGTACTGGAGTCAGAAACGGAAAGCCTCACCTCTTGGCTAAACAAAAGAAGTAAAAGCAAGACCGGATGCGTTACTCCACGGGAGTATCGTCTGCAAAAATACAAAGACATAACCAAATAAGACTGACGACGACGCACGGCTTATACGAAAGCATTAAAACACATAGAAGCACGTTAAACAGTCATTTATAACACTTAGGTTCACATTCTATCAAAGTACGTAAATTCAATAAGCAAATCAAATTAGAATGCGATAAAAGTTCATAATCATGCATAAAGGCAATAAGGAAGCATGCTTTCAAGTTTCGGAAGAAATGGACAACATTTGAAAAATAGCCCAAAATGTCTAAACGAAAAACACGAGGAACGGGGCCCGAACGAAGTCGGAAAAATTCAAACTTCCTAAAATATGTATTTCATGATTTATAGGACCTATAAGTGAAATCGGATCTCAAATCGGAGGTCAAACGAAGAAAGTCAACTTTTAAAAGTACCCGTTGACTCACATTGCCGAGAGCAACATTCTGAAAATGGAGAAATTTTGGCTAAGGGGGACACATGGTCTTAGGGACGGGCGGACGCACGGGCTTGAACTCGTGCTCAAGCCGGTGCAGACACTGGCACTGGCGTGCACACGGGCGTGCGCACGGCTGTGCACAAGACTGTGCAAAGGCTAAAGTGGGCGCACGGTCTTAGCGCATGGTCTCAAGACCGTGCGCAAGGCCGTGCGGATTCTCAGAACAGCAGAAAATTGCAGAAATGAAGAAAACTCACGGGAATGAACCAAAATTCGATATTAAACCCATCAATCATGCAAATCTCAAGTTAAAACTCACATATATTGATATACAACATCTAATCTACCTATAGAACCAAGAATCACGTAATTCCATCCATAAAATCATTCGAAATCATCATTTAACCTAAATGTGCAACTATTCATCAAAATCATAAAAACGAAGCAATGGAGGCATTAATCGAGAAAGACGTGAGAAGCTTACTCGTAGATGAGATCGCAAGGAGTTCGTAGGATTTCACGGCTCGGAAATCGGTCGGGAAACGAAGTCGGGACGATCGATCAAAGTCTCATCTTCTTTTTTCTCTTTTTCTTTCTTTTCTCCTTCTTTTTCTTTTGTTGTTGCATGAGTGAGGTTTGAGAGAGAGATAGAGAGTCTTAGTCAAAATTTGACTTGGGTTGAGAATTGAAGGGGCGTTTTCATAATTTTATAAAACTTACTCTAAAATTCAAGTTGTCCAAATAATATATAATTACAGTCAAAATTCATGAAATTAAACGCACTTTGACATGTCGTGATTTAAATATCAAAATTCACTCATTTATGAAATTGTTTTAAAATCACATAATAATTGTCAAATAAAATAATAAAATGCATAAACAAACGATTCGGGCATACCGGAATAAAATTCAGATTTTTGGGGCGTTACAATTCCTGTTTCAGTTCCGGGTCGAGACTCGGTGCGGGGCGTGCGTTACCCGTTTGGGGCGGCCGCTACAGTTGGTATCGGAGCTCTTTAGGTCCAATGGCCTGGGCTCTAAAGCATCGTGTTTTGTCGTTTCTGTCTAGGTCGTATGGCTTAGGATTATATGATTTGTGACAATGTGGTTATGTGAATTTAACTTCTCTACGTGTTACATCTTTTCATAATCACTTATCATCATGCATGTTTGATGTTGATTTTGTAGAATGTCTCCTCGTCGTGAACCGCTTGATCCGCCTACAGGTGTACCGACCCGGGCCCAATTCATGGAGGCTTTAGCGCAGTTTATGGTCAATACTCACCAAGTGCAACAAAACCCTGCTCCCGAGAAGGATATGGACCGATTCCTTAAGCTCAACCCCCCGCAGTTTGAGGTGCACCAGATGATGTTGTTGCCGAAGCTTGGATTTCGGCTATGGAAAAGAGATTTAGAGTGATGGAGTGTCTGGACCCTAAGAGGGTCGACTATATGCCTGCATGTTTTTCAATTGGGAGTTATAAGGAGAGGCCCCGTTCTCGCCGGGACACATTATTTGCATGATTTATTGCATTTGTTGCTTGTCTAAGTATTTTACGGCTTTCGTCACAAGTCGAAGCACATTCCGGTTCTCTTCATTTATCATATGTATTTCCCTATATATATATATATAAAACCCGGAAGCGTGACTCGTACTTGCTACCCTAAGCCTCCTTATTATTCAATTAATTAGTTGAATTATGAGCCCTGTTTAATTATCGATCTGTAACGGCACGTCCCCAAATACGGTGCGACGTGACGTCCCGCACCAAGTCATAATCCATAACCAGAACTAAAGGTCCAGTTATGAACTACAACCTGGCGAACGGAAAATAATTACCAGGCGGATCTGCTTTACAAAATAATAAGACAATGAACAATAATACAGCGGAAGAAATTAACCCAACCTATCCCACTCAGGGAGCTAGAACAACCATAATCCAAAACACAATTATAAAGCCCACCAAGGCCACTGAAAATATCAATATCATTATTCAAACTAATTTACATTATTTACATCTACAACTTCTAGGGTTTGAAGTATTTATTCAGATACATAGGCGGAAATGAAATCTCCTAAACAAAGGTAAATGACTCCAAGGACACGACCTGAATCCGCCTAGCAACAAAACCTTGAAAAGACAACAACAGAGTAATGGGGTTAGTCAAAGCGACTAAGTGAGGGGGCTGTAATACATATATATTATCGAAACAACAGAAAAGATTCACCAGTTTGTAAATGAGAAGAAAGCAAAGGAAAAATAAAGGTTTTCACAATTATTGGTGAATCGAATACTTTCGCAATAAAGTAAAAGCTCGGCGAGACGAGCATCAACCACCTATTTCATAATATCAGAAATATCAAATAAACCTCCCTTATTCCTCCTTGTGTAGACAGGTAGCTAGCCCGCTACTATATAATCATGCAAGGACAAATATCCAATACATCTTCGGCTGAGGATATAGACTAGATCCCGTCCGGCGTAGGTACTCAAAAGGGGTTGCCACTCCGGTCATACCCTCGAGCTCCCATCAGTTTGGAGTCCAGAGCATTGAGATCCACCGTAGACCCGACGTCTATCCGGCTTCACCCCGTACCCTGAAGTCCGGGCCCAATTGTATAATGTGGCTCAATGGCCAGGCCGAAAGGCCAAGATAATGTTCTCACATTCCAAATACTCATATGGTCAAAGGGACCAATTTCAATCCATTTTATACCCTTTCGAGCTAATAGAGCTCTCGAGGGGTTATACATAATAATTTGATATCAACGCATTTTTCTTTAAACTCATTAATATAGTATGGTTCAAATAGCTACTACGTATAATATAAACATGGGGAAAGAAACATAAAAACATAAAAGACAGGCTTCGGGTATATATGGAATATTTACATACGTATAAGGAAAGCCGAATTCGGAAAAGAAACCCCACCTGGATAATCCTGCAAAAAGGGCAAAAGAAAGAAGACCAACTACTGCCCAGACGAACTACCACCTGAAACCAAATACAACACAACCAAGTAAGAAGACAACACGACGCACGGCTTATTCTTAATGCAATAACCACTTAGTTAAATCAAAGAAGGGCAATTATTCAATGAAACGAATGAAATATCAAACTTCAAGCTTATAATCATACTTAAACGCAATTAGGTTTCATAGACATGCTTAAAATACTATAAAGAAGCATACATTCAAGTTTTGAAGCAATCGGAAAAGAATTGCGAAAAGCGTATAATTCTCTAAACGAAAATCAGTTCGTTTCACGATCAAACGGTATTGGAAAAATTCAAACTCTATGGATTATTAAGTTTTAAAGCACTACGAACTTAATGGCGAAGTCGGATTTTGAAAATAATATCAAACGAAGAAAGTAGCATTTGAAATTTTTGACTTCCAGAGACTTTTGAACTAAAATCGGGTCACACGGGCTACACACACGTCCTGATCAAGGCCGTGTGCGATTTTGGGAACACGCACGGCCTGTCCACACGGCCTGATCAAGGCCGTGTGCAACTTTGAAACATGCACAGCCTACCCACACGGCCTGATGCAAGGCCGTGTGGGGTGGAAAACACGCACGGTCTTGCTACACGGCCTATTGCAAGGCCGTGTGCGCCTGTTTTCGCGAATTTTCAGCAGAACGCGAAGAACTTCGTACAGAAGCAGCAAAACTTCGTTAAATCTTTACCAAAATACCATTTTCAATCAGATTTTCATATTACAAACTTCAACAAATATCAAAGATCACAATGGCAACACATAGGATCAAGAATCATCGAAAACTACGGAGTATAGCGATCAAACTATCGAAAAATCCAACTTTGAAGCAATTTATCCAAAACATACTCAAACAACAACGGAATCAAATGGAACTTGAATAATACCTGTAGAGAATGTTATAAGGATCACGTAGGTTCTTACGGATCGAAATTTGGTTAAGAAACGAACTCGAAAGATCGAATTGAAGTTTTAAAGAAATTCTTTCTTTTTTCTTTCTTTCTTTTCTTTTCCTTCGGCTGATTAAGTGTAATTAAGAAAAAGAAAAGGAAAAGAGAATAAAAAGAAAACCTGAGGTTTAAATGAAAAATCGAAGGGGCATTTTCGTAATTTCGCGAAACTTCATAAAAAGGACATATTAATGAAATATATCAATATTATAGTCAAAACTCATCCTTTTAAACGCACATCAACATAGAATAATTTAAATTCACAAATTATCACATTTACGAAAATTCATTTAAAACACACAAATATCACATAAACACATATATCCCGATCGAGTTTTCCAAACTTGTCCCGTTATCTCAGGAATTCTTACCGGCTTTAGTTTACCAAAAATGTGGGGCGTTACAATCTCCCCCCCTTATGACAATCTGTCCTCAGATTCTATTTATTCGAAGCATACAATTCTGGATAATGTTTTCTCATTTTCTCCTCTGTCTCCCAGGTAGCTTCTTCCGTTTTCTGATTCCTCCAAAGGACTTTTACAAGTGGGATTTGACGATTACGGAGTTCTTGAAATTTATGGTCCAAAATACTAACCGGTTGGGAAATGAATGTCAAATTCGGCTCTAACTTAATATCTTCCACTGGAGTAATCTCGGACTCGTCTGGATGATACTTGCGAAGCTGCGAGACGTGGAAAATGTTATGAATACCTGTAAGAGCTGGCGGTAAATCTAATCTGTAGGCCATCTTCCCAATCCTCTCAAGAATCACATACGGACCCAAATATCTCGGAGCTAACTTTCCTCCTTTACCAATTCGAACGAATCCCTTTCTAGGAGAAGCTTTCAAAAATACCTGATCCCCAACTTCGAATTCTAAATCACGTCGACGCCTATCAGCATAACTCTTTTGTCGATCCTGGGCAGCTTTCATTCTTTGTCGAATAACTTGCACTTTTTCGATAGCATCCTGAATAAATTTTGGAGCAATACCACGATGAATACCATCTTTAGTCCATCTCCAATCCTCAATGTCCCAATATAGTGGCGATCGACACTTCCTTCCGTACAAAGCTTCGTATGGGGCCATCTGAATCGAAGACTGATAACTGTTATTATAAGCGAACTCGATCAATGGTAGCTGTTTGTGCCACGTAGTCTGAAAATCCAAGCACAAGATCTCAACATATCTCCGAGGTATCTAATAGTCCTTTCGGATTGACCGTCTGTCTAGGGGTGAGCTGCGGTACTGAAGGTCAACTTTGTTCCCATACGATCCTGTAGGTTCTGCCACAGATGTGAAGTGAATCTAGTGTCTCTATCTGACACTATACTAGCCGGAACTCCATGAAGTCTCAAAATCTCCTCATGATAAACCTCTGCCAACTTGTCAACTGTATAGGATGTACGCACGGGCAAGAAATGAGCGGACTTCGTCAATCTGTCGACAATTACCCAAATACTATCATAACCACCTCTGACTTTCGGTAAACCCGAAACAAAATCCATTGCTATCTCTTCCCATTTCCAAGATGGAACGGGAAGTGGCTGTAGTAAACCTCCGGGTTTTTGATGATCTGCCTTGACTTGTTGACAAGTCACACAGTGTCTGACATAATCGGCTACATCTCTCTTCAAACCATTCCACCAGAAGAACTCTTTCAAATCTCGATACATCTTAGTGCCTCCCGGATGAATAGTATAGGCTGATTTGTGAGCCTCATCTAAAATCTCTCTCTTCAAACTCTCTGGAACACAAACTCTTGTCTTATGTCTGAGAAGACCTGTATCGTCGATACTGAACTGCGTGTCTGGCTCATCTTTCATTCGAATAATTTGTCGCTGAATCCAATCATCAGTAGCTTGAGCTTCTTTAATTCTATGACCCAAATCTGACTGTATCGTAATACTAGAAACACGAGCCTGAGAAATAATACGAGCTCTCTCGGCACCTGATATATCTGAACTCAGCTCTAGTTGTGATACACTCGCTTTTCTGCTCAAGGCATCTGCAACCACATTTGCCTTCCCTGGATGGTACTGAATCTTACAATCGTAGTCTTCTAACAACTCCATCCAATGCCTCTGACGTTTATTCAACTCTTTTTGCGTGAAAAGATAGTGGAGGCTCTTATGATCAGTGAAAATATCAAAAGTAACGCCATAGAGATAGTGACGCCACTTGCCCAAAGCAAATACAACTGCTGCTAACTCAAGATCATGTGTAGGATAATTTATTTCAGCAGGTTTAAGTTTCCTCGAGGCATAAGCTATAACCTTTCCATTCTGCATCAACACACATCCTAAACCTTCTTTCGAAGCATCAATATACACCACGAATCCATCTGAACCTTCAGGCAAAGTAAGAATAGGAGCGGATGTCAATCTGTTCTTTAACTCCCGAAAACTGCTCTCACACTTATCAGTCCACACAAAAGAAATATTCTTCTTCGTTAACTCTGTAAGCGGGGCTGCAAGTTTAGAGAAATCCTTCACAAACCGTCTGTAATAACCTGCTAATCCCAAAAAGCTACGAACCTCTGTCGGAGTCTTAGGCTGCTCCCAACTCAATACTGAATCAATCTTTGAAGGATCAACTTCAATACCTTCTTAGATATAACATGACCCAAAAATGCCACTTTTTCAATCCAAAACTCACACTTACTGAACTTGGCATATAGCTGATGTTCTTTCAAAGTTTGTAGCACGATCTTTAAATGCTCTGCATGCTCTTCCTCGGACTTTGAGAAAACCAGTATATCGTCGATGAAAATGACAACAAACTTATCAAGATAAGGTCGGAAGATTCTGTGCATCATATCCATAAATGCTGCAGGGGCGTTCGTCAAACCGAACGGCATAACCACAAACTCAAAATGACCGTATCGAATGTTGAAAGCTGTCTTCGGTATGTCCTCTGCCTTGATACGTAACTGATAATATCCCTGTCTCAGATCAAGTTTAGAATAGACCCTTGATCCCTGCAATAAATCAAACAACTCCTCAATGTGGGGAAGAGGATACTTGTTCTTTACGGTCATCCGGTTCAACTCTCTGTAATCAACGCAAAGCCTAAGAGAACCATCTTTCTTCTTTACAAACAATACCGGTGCACCCCAGGGAGAAGTACTCGGCCTAATATAACCACTGGCTAGCAAATCATCTAACTGAATCTTCAACTCTTTTAACTCAGCAGGTGCCATTCTGTAAGGTGTCTTCGAATACGGCTCAGATCCCGGATACAAATCAATAACAAACTCGATATCACGGTCTGGAGGTAACGATTCTAACTTCTCAGGAAACACATCAGGGAAATCTCTAACTATCTCGGTATTTTCAAACTTCGACTGCTCCTTCGGCCTGTTAAGAAAATAAGAAACAAAACCTGAAGCTCCTTCTCGAACGAGCTTCTTTGCCTCTGTCATAGAAATAATCGACCCATCTGTCAACTGAATACCCTAACTCGAATCAGATCCCAAACTAATCTTCTTCTCAAAACAATCAATCTTGGCCCTGTGCTCAAATAACTAATCCATACCCAAAATAACTCCGTACTTCTTTACTGACAACACTATCAAATCTGCGGGGTAAACTTTATCCTCAATAACAACGGGACAACGTCGGTACACGCGGTCGGTAATAATACAAGATCCCAAAGGGGAACTCACAACAAAGCAATAAGCAGACAAATCAACAGACGCATGCGCAGATAAGTCAATTTCAGGAGCAACAAACGAATGCGTAGCACTCGGATCAAACAATGTATGTATGGGTATGTTATGTATATGTATAGTACCTTCCACCACGGCGGAAGCATCAGGCTCAGTCTCCTCATTATCGCCTTCCAGTGCATACACACGAGCTAGAACAGAAGGCTTCGGCCTCGGCGGCATAGGCTGACTCGGGGGCTGCTTCCTAGGACAACTATCCCTCTGGTGGGCAGAGCTACCACATCTAGTACACAATCCCAACTTAGACCAACACTTAAACTCTAGGTGATTCCCTCCACAATAACCACAAGTAACGGGACGATAACCTGACGGACGAGGGACTGAAGGAAAACCAGCCGGGCGAGGTGCAGAGTAAAATCCGGTCGGACGAGGTGCTGAAGTAAATCCCATAGGGCGAGGTATAGGAGGTCTGGGTCCACCAAAAGGTCTCTTGCCTTTAGGCTGCATAGGAGCACTCGGAATGAAAGGCCTCTTGAAACCTGATGAAGAAGAAGCAGGGGTGGTACTACGAATAGCTCGATCAATACTGGCATACTCAGCCTCAAGAGATAAGGCTGCATCTACAGCTGCAACATAGGTAGTGGGACGGGAAGCTGCAACACCCTGTCGAAGAGGAATACTCAAGCCCTCTAAAAACTTCTTGGTCTTCCTGCGCTCATCTAAAGCAATATGGGGAGCATATACTGCAAGTCTGGTAAAATTAGCCTCATAATCTGCCACAGTAGAAGTACCCTGAGATAGCTCCATAAACTCCTGCTCCCGGCGATCCTGAACTGTAGGGGGAACATACTTAGCTCGAAACTCCTTAAGAAATCTATCCCATGATGACTCAACTCCGGTGGCCCTCCATCTCTGCTCAGTCATCTTCCACCAGGCCTCTACAGGTCCTCGAAGAAGATAAATAGCAAACTCAACCTTCTCTAGATCAGTAGGCTGATGAACTCGGTATATCCTCTCAAGAGATGAAATCCAACCCTCTGCCACAATATCATCTGTGGTGCCAACAAACTGAGGTGGGTGGAAATCGAGGAATCGGCGAAGTGACTGCTCACGGGCTCTATGCTCATCTACCTCTACATTCCTGTCTCTCTGATCCAGATAATCTTTAAAGAGACCAAATATCTGCTGAGCATCCACTACTGGTGCCTGTGGTGGTGCTACTGGAGGAGTACGATCACGACGAGGCGATATCCTACAGTTAAATATAACAAGTATGCATGTAGATCAATTATGGATGCAAAGCTGTAAACACATAAGCACGAAAGCACAATTTCCTAAGTCATAAGCCGTACGGACCTAGACTGACACGACTCACAGAGCTAAGGCCAATGAACCTCTAGCTCTGATACCAACTGTAACGGCACGTCCCCAAATACGGTGCGACGTGACATCCCGCACCAAGTCATAATCCATAACCAGAACTAAAGGTCCAGTTATGAACTACAACCTGGCGAACGGAAAATAATTACCAGGCGGATCTGCATTACAAAATAATAAGACAATGAACAATAATACAGCGGAAGAAATTAACCCAACCTATCCCACTCAGGGAGCTAGAACAACCATAATCCAAAACACAATTATAAAGCCCACCAAGGCCACTGAAAATATCAATATCATTATTCAAACTAATTTACATTATTTACATCTACAACTTCTAGGGTTTGAAGTATTTATTCAGATACATAGGCGGAAATGAAATCACCTAAACAAAAGTAAATGACTCCAAGGACACGACCTGAATCCGCCTAGCAACAAAACCTTGAAAAGACAACAACAGAGTAATGGGGTTAGTCAAAGCGACTAAGTGAGGGGGCTGTAATACATATATATTATCGAAACAACAGAAAAGATTCACCAGTTTGTAAATGAGAAGAAAGCAAAGGAAAAATAAAGGTTTTCACAATTATTGGTGAATCGAATACTTTCGCAATAAAGTAAAAGCTCGGCGAGACGAGCATCAACCACCTATTTCATAATATCAGAAATATCAAATAAACCTCCCTTATTCCTCCTTGTGTAGACAGGTAGCTAGCCCGCTACTATATAATCATGCAAGGACAAATATCCAATACATCTTCGGCTGAGGATATAGACTAGATCCCGTCCGGCGCAGGTACTCAAAAGGGTTGCCACTCCGGTCATACCCTCGAGCTCCCATCAGTTTGGAGTCCAGAGCATTGAGATCCACCGTAGACCCGACGTCTATCCGGCTTCACCCCGTACCCTGAAGTCCGGGCCCAATTGTATAATGTGGCTCAATGGCCAGGCCGAAAGGCCAAGATAATGTTCTCGCATTCCAAATACTCATATGGTCAAAGGGACCAATTTCAATCCATTTTATACCCTTTCGAGCTAATAGAGCTCTCGAGGGGTTATACATAATAATTTGATATCAACGCATTTTTCTTTAAACTCATTAATATAGTATGGTTCAAATAGCTACGACGTATAATATAAACATGGGGAAAGAAACATAAAAACATAAAAGACAGGCTTCGGGTATATATGGAATATTTACATACGTATAAGGAAAGCCGAATTCGGAAAAGAAACCCCACCTGGATAATCCTGCAAAAAGGGCAAAAGAAAGAAGACCAACTACTGCCCAGACGAACTACCACCTGAAACCAAATACAACACAACCAAGTAAGACGACAACACGACGCACGGCTTATTCTTAATGCAATAACCACTTAGTTAAATCAAAGAAGGGCAATTATTCAATGAAACGAATGAAATATCAAACTTCAAGCTTATAATCATACTTAAACGCAATTAGGTTTCATAGACATGCTTAAAATACTATAAAGAAGCATACATTCAAGTTTTGAAGCAATCGGAAAAGAATTGCGAAAAGCGTATAATTCTCTAAACGAAAATCAGTTCGTTTCACGATCAAACGGTATTGGAAAAATTCAAACTCTATGGATTATTAAGTATTAAAGCACTACGAACTTAATGGCGAAGTCGGATTTTGAAAATAATATTAAACGAAGCAAGTAGCATTAGAATTTTTGACTTCCAGAGACTTTTGAACTAAAATCGGGTCACACGGGCTACACACACGGCCTGATCAAGGCCGTGTGTGATTTTGGGAACACGCACGGCCTGTCCACACGGCCTGATCAAGGCCGTGTGCAACTTTGAAACATGCACGGCCTACCCACACGGCCTGATGCAAGGCCGTGTGGGGTGGAAAACACGCACGGTCTTGCTACACGGCCTATTGCAAGGCCGTGTGCGCCTGTTTTCGCGAATTTTCAGCAGAACGCGAAGAACTTCGCACAGAAGCAGCAAAACTTCGTTAAATCTTTACCAAAATACCATTTTCAATCAGATTTTCATATTACAAACTTCAACAAATATCAAAGATCACAATGGCAACACATAGGATCAAGAATCATCGAAAACTACGGAGTATAGCGATCAAACTATCGAAAAATCCAACTTCAAAGCAATTTATCCAAAACATACTCAAACGACAACGGAATCAAATGGAACGTGAATAATACCTGTAGAGAATGTTATAAGGATCACGTAGGTTCTTACGGATCGAAATTTGGTTAAGAAACGAACTCGAAAGATCGAATTGAAGTTTTAAAGAAATTCTTTCTTTTTTCTTTCTTTCTTTTCTTTTCCTTCGGCTGATTAAGTGTAATTAAGAAAAAGAAAAGGAAAAGAGAATAAAAAGAAAACCTGAGGTTTAAATGAAAAATCGAAGGGGCATTTTCGTAATTTCGCGAAACTTCATAAAAAGGACATATTAATGAAATATATCAATATTATAGTCAAAACTCATCCTTTTAAACGCACATCAACATAGAATAATTTAAATTCACAAATTATCACATTTACAAAAATTCATATAAAACACACAAATATCACATAAGCACATATATCCCGATCGAGTTTTCCAAACTTGTCCCGTTATCTCAGGAATTCTTACCGGCTTTAGTTTACCAAAAATGTGGGGCGTTACACGATCCCAACTTATTTATACCGTGCTTTTCGAACTTGTAACGGCCTCGTGACTCAACTAATATCCTTTCAATTCATCGGCTTGATATTACGTGCAAATGTTTTAAAGGATCCGGTTCGTCAACCTTTTGTGTTTTCAAATAAGCCGAACCCGAGTGTTGCTTTGTGTCATTTTACAACTTATATTTCGTTATTCGTACTCTTTCTCAAAACGGGCAACACTCACTACTTTTAGTTTCAAAAAGATAAATGACGAACTGTGATCAAAACCCCCTTACTGAGTATCCTTTATACTCACCCCTGCTATTTTGGTTCTTACTTCAGGTAGACAGGTGGCGACGTCACCTATCTCGTCAGTCAGCATCGGCAGGTCTAGATAGGCTCAGTCTTTCTGGTTTGTCTTGTCAGTGGTCCCAACAATCGTCGAGTCTCGTTTATTTGCATTTATTTACTTTACGTACTTATGTGCCCCTGATGTGGGATAGTTGACGATATCTAGGATTGTATAGGATAGACTAGTTGAGCCATGGATGGCACTACGTGTTGTTATTCTATTGTATTTCGAATTTCACATGTTTAATTGATATTATGTTAGCCTTGTAGGCATTTATGGAATTTATCTGTTTACTTTATAATCGCTTCCGCATTTCTCTGTTTTATTGTGATTGTTGTTGGGATGTCGTTGCTGTTACCGGTAGTGTTTGCTTGAGTGCCGTTCGCCGGAGTTGGCGGTCCTTCTTCAGGGGGCGCTACAGTCAGTGGTATCAGAGCCTAGGTTCCCAAAAGGAACCGAAGCTTTGTAATCGTGTCGTGTCTTGTCTCTTGTGTCTGCCCGTTTCGTGTCAATGAGACTTAGAGTTTCCAGTCACCGGTGCTTGAGAACTCCTTAGTATTGAAATTGTGATTGATCTTCTTTTGGAATGGCCAACCAACCGTTTGATCTCTTACAATTGTAGTACTGAGTTGGGATTGAATGCAAGTGGATGTGGAACTCGAGGTAGCGTCTGTCTTGTCTTGTCGTCTTGTCGTGTTCTGCTTGGGTCTTGTCGTGTCTAGGTCGTACGGCTATAGGATCGAGTTCTGCTTGTTATGTGATTTATTTCATGCTTTAATTGATTACACGCTATTCGAATCGTAAATGTATGCTCTGTTTGAATTTTATATGCCTTATGTGATCATTCCATTAACCGAGCATGCATGTTTTCCTAGATTATTGAGCGCAGGTACATAATGTCTCATCGAAGACCCCCTACAGCTCCCTTATCTCCGAATTCGATTGCAAGAGACTTAGTGACAGCTATGAGGCAGATTGCTGAACAAGTACATCAAGAGAGACAACAACAACATGTAGCTGCGAGACAAGCCGAGGGCCAATCCCTCGATAAATTTCTGCACTACAACCCACCCTGCTTCGTGGGTGAACCAAATGATCTTAAGGCCGAGGCTTGGATAGCCGATTTAGAGTGAATCTTCCGAGTAATACTGCGGTGACCCCGAGAGGGTCGAGTATGCCATCTTTCTCATGAGAGGACCAGCTGAAGATTGGTAGCGCTACATAGAACAGAGATGGATCGCTGAGAGAATTCCGTACACTTGGTCACGGTTCCTATTCGACTTCCGGGAGAAGTACGTGCCGCAAGTAGTACGTGACAGCCGAGAAAGAGAGTTCATGTCCCTCACCCAAGGAGCACTCCCTGTTGCACAATACGAGGCACTTTTCAGCCGCCTCATCACCTATGCTCCTCACATTGCATCTGACGATCGAAGGAGAGCGCGGAAATTCATCAAGGGACTTCAGCCGGAGATCTTGGAAAGATTAGTAGGATTGGACATTCATGTTTATCATGATGTAGTTAACCGGGCTATGAGAGTGGAGTCCGATCTTCAAGAGATGAGTCGAGGTATTCCTCACATGAAAGGATCCTCTTTCAACAAGATAGCAAGAAGAGATCCAGCCGGACCGAGCACTTTTCCGACATGGGAACCACCCTATGAGATGCCAGAACCTACCAAACCAGAAGTGAAGAAGGAACTCATTCCCTGTGAGCACTGTGGAAAGACCAATCACAAAACTGCATGGTGTAGGAAGAAATCGAGACGTTGCTTCAGATGTGGGAGCAGCAAACATCAGGTTCAGGATTGCCCCGACTCAGGGAATCCTCGGGGAAGAAAAAGGGGATCTCGACCCTGATACCGACTCGCAGAGGTACATTGCATTATCATTGCATTCACTCATAATATTCTGTTTCGCATGGTAATTGCTTTAAATATGTGTTAAGTGTTTTATATAACTTACGTGCTTTAACTGCTTACAAATTTCACACTTGCATTGATTGAATGATTAGATGCTAAGATTTATGTGACCTCGGTGTGGATAGCGTGGAATTCGATAAATTCGTTATACGCTATTAGAAAGTGCTAAGGACAAGGAGTTCTTGGCCGACTAGGATCGATTCTATTGCGAGTACGTTATACGATTCTGGATAGCACCGACGTTGACAAATCGAGTCTGAAGGAGTATACTTCTGAAGGTATGTCTGAAGATGAATCAACTAGTGAAGAGGATAATGAATTATCTGACGATGATGATTATATGGGAGACGAGCCGACATCGGCTTCTAATGATGACGACTCTAATGTTTCGTATGAAGTCGAGCGAAGAAATGATGAAAATGATGGTTTAATGGAAGGCGGAGAGGAGAAATCATCCAATACGATTGAAGATGAGAAAACACTTTGTAGAAAGAATAAGAAAGAGTGTGATCTTGAAGAAACAGATTGTGAGAAGGACGAGGAGTACAATGGGAGAAATGATAATGGCGTTACTTCCTGTAAAAGGAACTCTAATCAAGAAACAGGAGGAGGATGTGACAATTGTCATTGAGGATACGAAGAGTGCAAGAATCAGTCGGAAGAACGAAATAGATAATGACAGTGATGATGGACCTTACATTGGGATTTTCTGATTCTTGGTCGTTATGGACGAGAATGTGTGTCTCGGATGAGCCATGAGCTATTTACCTTATTTTTTTCTTCGTCGTTAACTTTGTTTAGGGTTTTTGTAATCCCATTTTTCGCATGACTTTTGATTCTATTTTTGTTGTGAATGATGTTTATAATGTGTTTTAATTGCGCTTAAATGTTCGTTTTTAATTCGCGTTATCAGAATTTTTATAGATTATACTCCTCTTAACTAACCCCGAAGTCCGGAGGAGAATCTGAGGACAGATTCTCTTGAAGAGGGGAGTATTGTAACGACCCGAATATTTTAATTATGTTATTAATAATTACGCGAATTCTTTCTTGCCTAATTTCTCGATCTATCCAATTGGATTAATTAATCTTATGGAAAAGATTGATTTAACCTATCTTTTAAATGCTCTCAATTACTTAAATTACCTAAATGCCCTTAAAAACCTAAATGACCATTTTACCCCCCCGAGATATTTTCCTAAATATCTACCTATCTCTCTCATTCTCTCATTACATACAAAGAAGGAAAAAGAAGAAAGGAAGGAGAAGAGAAGGAGAAGAAAGGAGGAAACTTCCCGGCGCCCTACCGAGCTCGTTTCTCGCCCAATCGACGAGCCGTGAAAACCCAAACGATCCTCACTACATTCTCTACCGGTAATCCTTTTACCCCATTTCATTTCGTTCCCTCTTCGTTGCGATTTTCGTGAGTTTTATATAGAATTTTATTATATTAGGATTTTCGTGTTTAGGAAGATTTACTTGACCATTTTACGTGATTCTTGTGCCTATGTGTAGCTTATATGTTATATATGATTCTATATGAGAATTAGGACGATTTATGGTGTAAATTAGGAGATGTATGGATTTAAATGTTGGTTTCGCGATCTGCTGAGTCTGCTGCTCAGTAGATCCACACGGGCGAACGCACGGTCTTGATCAAGACCGTGCAGGAGCCCGTGCGCATCCCTTTTCAACCTGCACGGGCTTGAGCCCGTGCACAGGCCCGTGCGCAGGCCCGTTTGCACCTGCACGATCTTGGCACCGTGCTCAAGACCGTGCGTGAGGCCGTGCACCCCTATTTGTGCTTGCACCGGCTTGCCAAGCCCGTGCGTTGGCCGGTGCAACATACTTAGTGCATTTTCTAGCCTTTTCCTTTCTTGCACTTCGGGAATTTGGTCAACCCCACTCATTTAAACGTTGACTTTTCACATACGACCTCCGAATATCAATCCGATTTCACCTATAGCTTCCTCGAGCCTCGGGATTTGATATTCTTCATAATTTACAATTTATCCGACCCTATTTGACCGTCAATTGACACCTTTCTCATGTAGGGATTTTCTCACCTTTCCCGTTTCTTATCCGTTTAATCCCGTATTCGCGAGAGAACGTGTTTATATTATTTTAAGCATGTCTACGTGCCCTAATTGCATTTAAGCATGCCTTTAATATTTAATTTATATCCTTTCATTATCTAGAATTTCATTTACCTTTCCTTAGTTATTCCATATTTTATATATCCTTACATGTTTAATTATCTGATTTTCCATATTGCACCTGTAGCATGAGTGGAGTTTATATGAATTGCCGTGCGTCGTCTGTTGTTCGTGTCTTGCTTTTAGTATTGTCGGTCTTGTTTTCATCCTCTAGGCCCTGTGTATTACAGGTGGGACCAACGAGGGAGAAACCTGACTACCGTCTGCTTTCATACTGTCGTGTTGAGCCAGGTAAGGGTTTTAAATTGTTTTCAACTGGAGTAAGAACATAGTTACTTAGGTTTGCGAAATAAACCACTATCCCGCTTTATTATTACTTGCTGTATTGCCTTTACTATTTCTCTATCTGCTTAGTCAAACCGTTTTGATAGCAAACCAAAATGTTTTAAATACTTTCAACTAGAGGCAAAGAAAACCCATTTGTTTTAAATGCGAACTTTGGTCTCTCGACCTCGCAATTATAACCTTATCTCGAATGGCCCCTTTGGCCTCCCACACCCCGATTTCTTGCTTTCGAATGGCCCTTTTGGCCACCCAAACTATCATTGATTTCAAAAGCGAGTCATAAATTGTTTAATGACTTGGGCCCGGAGTATACAGGAGGTGAGCCTGGGGACGTGCGTCTAGGGCAAATCCCGATGTGTACTTCTAGCGTGTTAACTTGGGAAGGCTAGGAGGTTGGCTAGCCTGAGTTGATGCGAACGGTGGTGCTAACAGCATTTCCTTAAAACTCTGTATGGTGGTGCTAATCGCGTCTCCTTAAAACTCTGTATAGTATTGTTGGTGGTGGAGTACTTGACTATATGCCTGCATGTTTTTCAATTGGGAGTTATAAGGAGAGGGCCCGTTCTCGCCGGGACACATTATTTGAATGATTTATTGCATTTGTTGCTTGTCTAAGTGTTTTACGGCTTTCGTCACAAGTCGAAGCACATTCCGGTTCTCTTCATTTATCATATGTATTTCCCTATATATATATATAAAACCCGGAAGCGTGACTCATACTTGCTACCCTAAGCCTCCTTTATTATTCAATTAATTAGTTGAATTACGAGCCGTGTTTAATTATCGATCCCAACTTATTTATACCGTGCTTTTCGAACTTGTAACGGCCTCGTGACTCAACTAATATCCTTTCAATTCATCGGCTTGATATTACGTGCAAACGTTTTAAAGGATCCGGTTCGTCAACCTTTTGTGTTTTCAAATAAGTCGAACCCGAGTGTTGCTTTGTGTCATTTTACAACTTATATTTCGTTATTCATACTCTTTCTCAAAACGGGAAACACTCACTACTTTTAGTTTCAAAAAGATAAATGACGAACTGTGATCAAAACCCCCTTACTGAGTATCCTTTATACTCACCCCTGCTATTTTGGTTCTTACTTCAAGTGTCTAGGTGGCGACGTCACCTATCTCGTCAGTCGGCATCAGCAGGTCTAGATAGGCTCAGTCTTTCTGGTTTGTCTTGTCAGTGGTCCCAACAACGTCGAGTCTCGTTTATTTGTATTTATTTACTTTACGTACTTACGTGCCCCTGATGTGGGATAGTTGACGATATCTAGGATTGTATAGGATAGACTAGTTGAGCCATGGATGGCACTACGTGTTGTTTTTCTATTGTATTTCGAATTCCACATGTTTAATTGATATTATGTTAGCCTTGTAGGCATTTATGGAATTTATCTGTTTACTTTATAATCGCTTCCGCATTTCTCTGTTTTATTGTGGTTGTTGTTGGGATGTCGTTGCTGTTGCCGATAGTGTTTGCTTGAGTGTCGTTCGCCGGAGTGGGTTTTTGAGTTGAGGCCCCTCGCTGAAGCTCGGGAATCCATTTCGATGCGGATGTGGCGGTCCTTCTTCAGGGGGCGCTACATACATATTTTAGGAATTTTGAATTTTTCTGACTTCGTTTGGGCCGCGTTCCTCGTGTTTTTCGTTTAGGCATTTTGAGCTATTTTTCAAATGTTGTTCGTTTCTTCCAAAACTTGAATGCATGCTTCCTTATTGCCTTTTATGCATGATTATGAACTTTTATTGCATTCCAATTTGATTTGATTATTGAATTTACGTACTTTGATAGAGTGTGAACCTAAGTGTTATGAATGACTGTTTAACGTGCTTCTATGTGTTTTAATGCTTTTGTATGGTTGTACGAGCATCGGGCGAAGGTTGATTGTTTCGAGAAGAAAATTATTCTGGGTTCTAATGAAGTTAAGGGTTTCCGATCAGGAGAAGGTCCGTATATCTCGATGATGGAAGCCAAGAAGCTCGTCCAGAAAGAAGAAGCTACGTGCTTTATATAGCTTACCTTCTCAACCTCCCGAAAGACCAAATGAAGATCGAAGAAACACCCGTGGTCAATGAATTCACTGACGTGTTCCCCAAGAATCTGGAATTCTTGCCACCGGATCGGGATATAGAGTTCGTGATTGACCTAGTTCCGGGAGCCGAGTCCTATTCGAAGTCGCCGTACCGAATGGCTCCAGCCGAGTTGAAAGAATTGAAGAATCAACTCGATGAACTCCTTTCCATTGGATACATCCGACCGAGTGCCTCGCCTTGGGGTGCTCCATTCTTGTTCGTGAAGAAGAAGGATGGTACGCTTCGCATGTGTATCGATTACCGAGAGTTGAACAGGATGACAGTGAAGAACAAGTATCCTCTGCCGCATATCGAGGAATTGTTCGACTTGCTACAACGATCGAGGGTTTCTTCCAAGCTCCACCTCAGACAAGGACATTACCAGCTCCGTATCCGATCAGAGGATATCCCAAAGACGGCTTTCAACACCCGATACGGACATTTTGAGTTTGTGGTCATGTCGTTTGGACTCACAAACGCCCCAACAGCTTTTATGGACATGATGCACAGAATTTTCCGTCCGTACCTCGACAAGTTCATCGTTATTTTCATTGACGATATCTTAGTGTTCTCGAAGTCCGAAGAAGAACACGCTGAACACCTTCGGATAGTGCTCCAAGCTTTGAGAGAGCACCAGTTGTTCACTAAGCTCAGCAAATGCGAATTCTGGATTGACTGAGTGACCTTCCTAGGTCATGTCATATCCGGAACGGGAATCGAGGTAGATCCTTCGAAGATTGAGATAGTGCTGGACTGGGAGAGACCTAAGACTCCTACAGAACTCCAAAGTTTCTTGGGATTAGCAGGATACTACAGACGCTTTGTCAAGGATTTCTCTAAACTTGCAGGCCCGGTAATAGCGTTGACGAAGAAAGAAGCTAAGTTCAAGTGGTCAGCCAAATGTGAAACCAGTTTTCAAGAGCTCAAGAAGAGATTGATCACAGCCCCAATGTTGACCCTACTCGAGGGTTCTGAAGGATTTGTCATGTATGCAGATGTGTCACACGAAGGATTAGGTTGTGTGTTAATGCAAAATGGAAGTTATAGCTTATGCATCGAGGAAGCTAAAGCCAGCTGAAGAGAACTATCCCACGCACGACCTTGAGCTAGCCGCCGTCGTATTTGCTTTATTGAAATGGCATCATTACCTCTACGGCATCACGTTCGACATCTTCACAGATCATAAGAGCCTTCAGTACTTGTTTACTCATAAGGAATTGAACAAATGACAGTGCCGTTGGATGGAGTTATTTAAGGATTACGATTGCAAGATTCAGTACCATCCCGGAAAGGCGAATGTTGTAGCCGATGCAATGAGCTGGAAGGCGAGCATCGCCCAGCTAGAGGCTAAGTTAGAGGGAGTTCACATCAGTTCTCAGGCCCACGTTCACAGCATATCGATCCAGTCATAGTTGGGTCAAAAGATTCGAGATGTTCAGGCTACTGATCAGTGGACTCAGAGGCAGATAGCTTACATCGCAAGTGATCCTGAGACTCAGTTTAGTGTGGACAACACGGGAATTCTCCGTTACAAGACCCGAGTTTGCGTTCCGGAGAGTTTGAGGAGAGAGATTCTCAATGAGGCTCACAACACACCTTACACAGTTCATCCAGGAGGAAGTAAGATGTACCGGGATTTGAAAGAATTATTCTGGTGAGAGGTATGAAGAGAGACGTAGCTGATTACGTCAAGAGATGCTCGACTTGTCAGCAAGTCAAACTTGAACAACAAAGACCTGGAGTCTTGCTTGAGCCACTACCAATTCCTACGTGGAATTGGGAGGGTATTGCCATAGACTTTGTGTCTGGTTTGCCTAAAGTTACAGGTGGCTACGATAGCATTTGGGTGATTATCGACCGACTATCCAAGAGTGCTCATTTCCTACAGATCAACATGTCATACAAAATGGATAAGTTGGCAGAGATTTATCACCGAGAGATTGTCAAGCTACATGGGATTCCGACTATGATTGTATCTGACAGAGACACTCGTTTTACTTCTCGTTTATGGAAGCAACTTCAAGATCGAATGGGAATGAAGCTGACTTTCAATACAGCTGCACATCCACAGACAGATGGTCAGTCAGAGAGAATAATCAGGTATCTCTGTGATATGCTTCGAGCTTGTGCCTTGGATTTTTGCAACAATTGGCATGACCAATTGTCATTGATCGAGTTTGCCCACAACAACAGTTATTAGTCTACGATCAAAATGGCACCTTACGAAGCGTTATATGGCAGAAAGTGTAGATCTCCGTTGTTTTGGGATCTCGAGGATTGGCGTTGGGCGAAAGATGATAAGGGACGAGGAACTCCTCCAAAGTTTCTCCAAAATGCCATCGACCGTATTCAGATTATCCGGCAGAGAATGAAAGCAGCTCAGGATCGACAGAAGAGCTGTGCCAACACCCGTCGCCGACCTTTGGAATTTGAGGTCGGTGAGAAAGTATTCCTCAAAGCTTCTCCTCGAAAGGGATTCACCCGAATAGGAAAAGGACGAAAATTGAGCCCGAGATTTTTGGGTCCCTATGAGATTCTGGAGAGGATTGGGAATGCCGCCTACAGGTTAGACTTTCCGCCAAGCCTAAGAGGGATTCACAACGTCTTTCATGTTTCCCAACTCCGAAAGTACTTCCCGAATGAGTCCGAAATCCTTCCTGTTGAAGAAATTGAACTAAAGCCGGATTTGACCTTTGTTTCGAAGCCGGTGAAGATATTGGATAAAAAAACTCAAGCACTGCGCAACCGGGAGATTTCTCTTGTCAAAGTTCTTTGGAGAAATCAAACAACCGAAGAGGCTACGTGAGAGACCGAAGACAAGATGTGCAAGTTCCACCCGGAGTTATTTCAGTCGAACGAGTAGAATCTAGGGACTAGATTCTCATAAGGAGGGGTGATTGTAGCGCCCCGAAAATCCGAGTTGTTATCCGGTAAGTCCGAATCGGTTATTTACATGATTTAATTATTTATGTGATAATTATTACGTGATTTATATAACAATTTCATAAATGAGTGAATTTCGGCATTTATTTATGATATATGTATTAGGATATTTATGCTGCCATGTATTTGTTATCGGGATTACTATACTGAACCCGTTATTCTAGAATGTCAGGATATTGTATTGAACCCGTGTATTTAATTATAGTAATTAGTAATTTGAATTTCGCTGGCCTCGGTGGGCTTTAATAGTTGTGCAATGATTTATTATTTTCCTTTGTTTTTTTTCGCTTCCACACGTTTGTCGTATGTTTCATTTTTGAAATCCCCGCCTAGTGATTGAGTAAATGTGTGCCGTTCACCGGGTTTTGATTTGGGGTAGAATTCCTGTTTCAGTCCCGGTTTGAGACTCGGTGCGGGGCGTGCGTTACCCGTTTGGGGCGCCCGCTACAAAACGAATAATAAACAGGAAAAATGGGTAAAATCCCTAAACAAGGAAGTTGTCAATTGACGGTCAAATAAAGCCGGATAAATCATAACTTCAGAAATAAATAGGGTTTGAAATACTACGAAGCTATTGGTGAAGTCGGAATTCGATTCCGAGGTCAAACGGGAAAATGGCATTATTCGTAAGGGGTAAAAATGGTAATTAACGTGAGCAATATTTGAAATCAAGTAAGAAAAATGGTTAAGGGGGTTGCACGGGCCTGTGCACGGTCTTGAGACCGTGCAATAGCCTGTGCGTGATCATGTACAGGGTGCACGGGCATGCGCTTGGGGAAGGCAAGCCCGTGCGAAGGGTTAAAGGCTTGCACGGGCTTGGGCACGGGCTGAAGACCGTGCGGTTCTTCTGGGTGCAGAAAAATGGCAGTTCGCGAGTCTCTCGCCCACAACAACATACAAACCCATACAATCTACTCAATTAAACATGCTAATTTTCACATATATGCATATATATCACATTAGCTACACATAGGTTCAAGAATCAAGCAAAATGATCAAGTAAATCTCCCTAAACACGAAAATCCTAAATCAATAAAATTCTATCGAAAAACCCACGAAAATCACAACGAGGAGTGAATGGAACGAAATGGGGTAAAAGGATTACCGGTAGAGAATGAAGCAAGGATCATTCGGGCGAGAAACGGGCTCGGTAGGGCCATTCTTCTTTCTTCTCCTTTTCTTCTTCTTTCTCGGCTCTTTCTTCTTTCTCTCTCTATTCTCACGGTTTGGTGGGGGTGTGGTCAAGAGGGTGCATGGGGTATGGTCATGAGGGTGCAAGGTGGTCAAGAGGGTGCAAGTGTGACGCCCCGAAATTTGGAAACATCGGGTAAAGGTAAATTAAGAAGAAAATCATATCATAACATGCATTCACGTTTGCCTGGCATATTAATTGCGCAATCTAAATTATTTATTTTACCATATAGTCATTGTTATATTATATTAATGTATATATATGTCCATATGTATTTACTAACTTGTATTACGTAGTTGACCACTAATGTATATATATTAATTAGGTGTATATACGTAACATATATACCTATTTACACGGTTTAAAAGAAAAAAAAATAAAAATGGACTTTATTAGTTGAATGATGGCGGAATACATTCTCAAACATTCTTGATCTATAATATGAGTTGTCAGCCAAGGGTTAATCCACATCCAAATTTTTCATGCAATTAGTACACCTCATGCTTTCAAAAGATAAGAGTGCGTCTACTTCGTCATTTTCCAAAATTTTTTTCTTTCATTAACTTTTAAACAAAACAAAACCAGACAAACCATTTTCTCTTGTATCAGCGACAAAATCCAAAATTTGCAGGTAATATACTTAATCAATATTATTTTAATTTTCGGTCATCCATTTAACCATTATAGCATCCATCTACGGTGATTAAATTTTGTGGATTGGGCTTGTCTATGTAATTTTGCTAGTTTTCCTGATTATGTGTGATTTAAGTTTTGTTACATGATAATTGATTTAGCTTAATTGTTTAATTTATAATTATTAAGTATCCTGATTATTGTATCTATACTTAAGTACTTAGTCTAATTATTTAACTTTATCTCTAAAGCTAAAGAAACCTGATCAGAGAATTCTTAATCTTAGAAACACTAATTAGTCTTGACTTATGATTAGAATTATTAACTTAGAATTTCTAAGTTAAGTAAGGACTATTGTATATCAATTCTCTTACTTTGAAGCAAAATTATGCTATTAATGATAACATGTGATAAATCTAAATGTCTTAGCTTTTAATTTGTACCTAATTACGAGAATACCATCAAGTGCTTGTTATTAATCCTCCATTTGGTTTCAGTACATATGCTTAGAGTAAACTAGTACCTATATAGGTGGACGTTTATTTCTGATATAAGAAATTTCCATGCTTGTTATTAAGCTTGAATGATATTGTATGAATGAACAAGAAATGTTAGATGCTCTTAATTAATAGTTCCATCTAGTAATCCAGAATAGTTAGTTTCTGAAACAGTTGCTACTAAACCATTGGTCCTATTTAGGGAAAGCATTACTTGACATTGCGGTTATCTGATAGTATAACTAATTAATTCCCTGGAATTAGTTGAATTAAATGTGTGAATTACACGGTTTACTTGTATATAATATTTTAGTTACAAGATATCTGAGTTTGAATAATTTCATGTAATAATTATGTGTTTAATTGGTATATATTATTAGTTGAGTCAGGTTGGGTTTACCGTTAGATAGATTGAGTGTCGCTCTAAACCTTAAATTATCTATCTTGTTACTCAGGTGTAGCAGATCCCGAACGATCTACTGGTAACGCTGAGGAAAAACCTTATTATTATTTTTCTAAAACTAGAGTACGTATATATATAAATATATAATATATGTGTAAGCCCTTCGTAAGACCTTTACTTTATGACTTTTAATGTTTTCTCCCCAATCTGCTATTACCTATATATATAGATATTTTAGCTACTAATTTCATTGAATGTTTTAAGAAAAATGATTTGATATCAAATGGCTTTGTACCTATATGTACTGCATCAAATGAACTCTTTTGTTTTAAAACAAGAATCCCGCATGTTCTGTTCTACGAGCTATTCCGTTTTCTTTGCCTGACAGTTGCACTCTTGGGGACGCCCAAGGGGAAGACCGGGGCCCAGGGGTTACTCTCAAATAGAAGAGCTGGGCGGCTCGGGCCGTCGGTTATTCTGTGCAAGGTAGCGCCCACACGGAGGCTTGCCGTTTCGCTGGCTAGGAGATTAGTCACAATAGCCGAGCCAGCAGAGATGATCTCACGGGCACATGGGACTCTCACTACTGTTACTCAGGGGGCACCCTGACATGGAGTTTGGAGTTTTATTGTTTTATACTGTTGGGAGCCATAAGGTGAACCGTGTGTCGTAGCTTGTATCATGTGCCTGTATATAATCTGTATACTGTGTTATATCTCGCCTGTTCATGCATCTGATTCTGATTTTTTTTTATGATTGTCTATTATTTTAATTCTCCAGTATGACCTCACTAAGTCAGTTTGACTTACTCCTTTCATAATTGGCCTGTATTTCAGATATCCCGGAGCAGGAAGTACGTTTAGGTGAGGAGCGACTGGGTTAAAGGGAATGTGCTATCTTGCCTGCTTTTGTTTGCTGATATGTGGACCTGAGTTGAACTTCTAAACATATGTCATTTTGTAAACTTAAAGTCCTTCCCAGAGTCGGTGTTAGTCTGTACTTTACTTTTGAAGCTGTACCTTACGGGTTATGTGTTGATGTTATTTATGGTCCCCGTGTCAGAGATTGTTATATTAGACATGACTTTACCCTCTCCCCTAGATACTTATCACTATCCTGCTATGATTTGAACTCCGATATTTTGCTTTACTTGAATTATGCCTTACTGTACTTTTAGTTTATGCTTAGCTTACGGCTGAGTCGAGGCAAGCCTTGCGAACCTCGGCGAGGTCGTGTGGACGGTGTCCCTGCGGGCCCTACTTGGTCTGAGGTCCTCCGTGGGGGCGTCGCAGCAGGGTTGTGCACAAGAGTGTGCACAAGGTAGTGTGGAAGGTTCGAATAGGTTCAAGCGAGTTCGGGGGTGAAATGGTAATTCTTGGTAAAATAAAAGATATAAGAGGGTCAAGGATAAAATAGAAAATTTTGGGTAAAAGGTGGATTCTCGGGTAAAACTTATTCGTGATATTAAACATTCCCACGAAAAGCCTTCGGCGCGAATAAATCCAAAATTTCGGGTCGTTACATATGTTGTTATTTCTTGAGTTGCTTTGGATACTATTAGCGTTTGTTGGTTTGGATACTTTGTGACTGGAGTTGAGTACATCGATTTTCTGTTTGGTACCTTAGATTTCTTCTTGAAATGTAATTTAATTTCAATACTTCCAGGTATTGTTTGTAATAAGAATTCCTATTCATAATGTATTTTATACTTCGTGATTGGAATTTGAATACATCGATTCCTCAGTTTAGTACATGATATTGGAGTTTATATTGAGAATTCGGGAGTTGCAGGGAACTCATCTTGACATCATCGAGGGATTTTTTGTAATAATAAACAATATACAGTAATACCCTTTATATTGGATACTATACTTTAATTCTTGATCCCAGTACTCTAATTTAGCACGGTTGTACTTGATATATTACCACATATAAGAAAAACTTGTTATATTGGAATTTATACTATGTTCCAATATCTGAGTACCTTGATATCTCAGCGTAGTACTTTATAAGTATGAACCTGTACTCGATTCTCTATATTCCCACAAATGGTCTGTAATAAAAATATATTGAAATACCTGGTACATTGGAAATCATACTTTAATTTCGGAAAAGCGTACTCTAATTTTGCATCGTTGTACTTGATATCTATTTTCCAGTACTCGATTCTCTATATTTGCAGAAATAGTTTCTAATAAAAACATATAAAAAATAAATGTGATATTGGGAAGTGGAGAGTTGCAGGGAACTCTTCTTGACATCTTGGTGGGATTTTTTTGTATTAATAAAAAATATATTGAAATACCTAGTATATTGAAAATTATACTTTGATTTCGGAAAACCGTACTCTAATTTTGCACCGCCGTACTTGATATCTATTTTTCATTACTCGATTCTCTATATTTGCAGAAATTGTCTGTAATAAAAATATATAAAAAATAAATGTGATATTGGGAAGTGGAGAGTTGAATGGAACTCTTCTATGACATCCTCAAGGGATTTTTTTGTATTAATAAAAAATATATCGAAATACCTGGTATATTGGAAATTATACTTTGATTACGGAAAAGCGTACTCTAGTTTTGCACCGCTATACTTGATATCTATTTTCCAGTACTCGATTCTCTATATTTGCAGAAATAGTCTATAATAAAAATATATAAAAAATAAATGTGATATTGGGAAGTGGAGAGTTGTAGGGAACTCTTCTTCACATCCTCGTGGGATTTTTTTGTATTCATAAAAAATATATTGAAATACCTGATATATTGGAAATTATACTTTGATTTCAGAAAAGCGTACTCTAATTTTGCACTGTCGTACTTGATATCTATTTTCCAGTACTCGATTCTCTATATTTGCATAAATGGTCTGTAATGAAAATATATAAAAATAAATGTGATACTGGGAAGTGGAGAGTTGCAGGGAACTCTTCTTGACATCCTCGTGGGATTTTTTTGTATTAATAAAAAATATATTGAAATACCTGGTATATTGAAAATTATACTTTGTTTTCGTAAAAGCGTACTCTAACTTTGCACCGCTGTACTTGATATCTATTTTCCAATACTCGATTCTCTATGTTTGCAGAAATGATCTGTAATAAAAATATATAAAAAATAAATGTGATATTGGGAAGTGGAGAGTTGCAGGGAACTCTTCTTGACATCCTTGTGGGATTTTTTTATTAATAAAAAATGGCAAAATTGCGTTTTTCATCCTATAAGTTAGGATTCTGTCCAATTTCAGTCGTATAAGTTTCTTTGTTAACACATTTAATCCTTTATGTTCTTAATTTTAACACATTTGGTCCAATTTATCACATTTAGTCTTGAGAGTAACATAATTTAACACATTTAGTTCGATTTAAGCAACACATTTCATCCTTTAAGTTTTCTCATTTTTTTCCGGTCAAAATGTTTCATCCTTTATGACTCCCAAAATAAGCATTTACTATAAAATAATCCACCACCGCATTATACTGAGATTAGGGAAACATGTAACCTACGACACCACCGTCGCACTAACTTAGGCTAGCCAACCTCTTGACCGGCCTAAGTCAATACCTGGAGTATACATCGGGATTTTCCCTAGACGCTCGTCTTCAGGCTCACCTCCTGTAGAACTCCTGTGCCCAACATTACATAGATCATTTACTCACTTTGAAATCATTATACTACATTTTCGTGGTCAAACAGGCCGTTCGAGACAAGGTTATAATTGCGAGGCCAAAAGACCAAAGTTCGCCTTTTAAAACAAAATAGGTTTTATTTGTCTCTAGTTGGAAACATTGTGAAAAGCATATATACGTATACAATTTGATATTAAAACGGTTTGATCAACTATCATAAAGATAATAGTTAAATATCTAATACGATATAAGAAAGGGCTAGAAAACATTAAAAGCAATAACGAAAGCAGGACGATAAGTTGGTTCGCAATTCCTATATAAATCTAAAGTTCTTACTCTAGTTGAAAACATTTAAACCCTTACCTGTGGCTGGACAAAACGAGAGAACGCTAGCAAGCAACATATAAGATTCTCCCTCAAAGATCCCACCTGAAAACACGAGTCTAGAGGATGAATGACTGACACGAACAAAGAAACAGGCAAAAGACGCTTGGCTATCAAAATACAACATGCTCAGAGATAAATATACAACATTTAGGCATAAAAGAGCAAGTAGGTGTATATTGGTCATTTAATACAAAAAGCATAAACTAACGAATAAACGAATAACATTTGATTAAATAAAATATTTAAACATAGACGCTAATTTGGGGTAAGAATGTAATTCCACATTAAACATGTATAATTCATTTAAATCAATCCAATCTAATTACAACTTAACACCTTAACAGGTTTTTACAAAATGATAGAAGCTACAAGCTAAGATTAATTCTTATCCTAGTTTAATCGAACCAATTCCTACAATTCCGACTACACTATCATACAACATCAATATTCAACAATTTACAAACATGTTTCAAGCTAAAGAACAAGCAATTCGTGCCTAATTGGTTCGAAAAGCTAAAAGCTATCAAAAAAATTGACATAGAACATAATCATACAAATATCGCGATAAAAGATAAATGATAAATCGGATTAAGGTAATACCAGCGTCGTTAGAATTGTTGCGACGAGACGAACGTTTTGTCTGAAGACACTGCCACCGAAATCTAGCCGGAACGTGCCACCGCCGCAGACCGCCTCCAGACCACCTCCGGTGGTCGAACCCATATATCCAGAATTTTCTCTCGTCGAGCCCGTCACTTCCCTCAAGACAGTTTCTCAATTGGATCATCCATCGGAAAGCTATCATACTCCGAAGCTCCGACAAACCTGAAGGGGATAGTGCCCTGCAGCCAATTGTAATTTGGTTATCTCTATGTAATAAACAGTCTTTGATTTAATAATAAAGGAGATATTTGATATCTTGAGGCAAATCTTCTTTATTTTATTTATAGCATTTAGTATCTTTATGTTATTGCTCATATTAATGAAACTAAAGAAGCTCCTGAATTACTTTAACTATATCACATTGACTTAGGTTAGTCAAATGAAACATGTGATCAGAGTGTAATCATAAGTATAACTCCAAGTCAAATGAGTTCATGAAAGGACAAGTGGGAGCATCCATCAAATGAACTCGATTTAAGGACTTGCAGTGTGACTACAAAACTGTAATGTGTTTCAAGTAAATGAGTATTAGTCAAAACACTTGTACTCACACTGGGTGGCTGTTAAGTATTCAACAGTTCCACTGAGGATCCCAACCAAGACACTCAAATGGGAGAGGCTATAACCTCTAAGTAATTGAGTACAGTCTAGGTTGATGACGTGACTAACTAATCCCTAGACTTGATGATTCGTTGTATCTCATATTTAGGAGATAATCATTTGATATGGTCTTTTCTTTATGATTACAATTTACAAAAGATCATAAGCTCATGTCAATGATTATTGAATAAGTATGGAGGTAAATGGATGCCAAGAAAGGATCCATCTACTCTAAGATTATAATGTGTGAATTCCTATGAGATCTGGATAAAATAAATGTTAAAGAAATTTTCGGCCGAAGTAGTAAAGATTCAGACTAAGGATAAGTTCTCATTGAGTTTAGAATCGCCTGACATTTACTTCTGGACAGACACATGTGATAAAGGTCATATAAGGTTTCTTAATCCCATACCTTAGACCTTATCGGGAATTATTAGATGGAGAGATTGTGTCTCACAGAAAGTCGTTGACCGTTAAAGGTTCATTTAATAAACGTGCTTTCACCAATGACTAGATAGACTGAAAATGGAGCTAGTACTTATCTGATGTTTGGCTTAGCATCATTATAGAAATGAAAGTAATTTGATGAGTCAAATAACTTAATGCTAGCTACTATTCATTTTGGTGAACCTGAGGGATCACACAATGAATTGGTTTTTCTAAACCTTAGAACTAATGATTAATGTAGAGACATTAATATTGAATTAAACGTTGTTTAATTTAATTAAGAGTAAGAGAGAAATAATTAATATCAAGATATCAATTAATTAAGAATGAAATAAGTTAATTGGTTTAACTTAATGAATAAATTGATTTTATTCTAAGTATATTATCTACTGGGTATTTAATTAAGCTGGGCTTAAGTTTACTTAAGTCTGCAATAATTAAATACATATCAAAGCCCAATAGAGTTTTGAGTTGTGCTATATTAATTAAAGCCTGAAAGGAATTAATTAATAAAGCCTGATCCAGTAATTAATGTACTGGGTCAAACCTGAACAGGCTTAGCCTATATACTGAGAAGGGGCGAAAATTTCAATACCTAGGGTATAGAATTTTCGGCATCCTGTCCTGTCTCCATTAATAGGACAGTGCTCAGTTCATTCAGTACGTACAATTCAGATCTCTGATTCTCAAGGCAGGACGAAGTTCTGATTTTCTCTCTTTCTCTAGTTCTTGTATTTCTCAGTTAGTAAGAAATTCAAGAACATTCTTTTACTCATAAAAGTTTTAGTTCTTAACTGTCAGATCTGCTAGTCAAATCTGATAGTGGCGTGGAAAAGTTGGTTCGTGGATTCAACCTCAAAGGGCTTCAAGAAAGGAGTCTACTATTAGCAAACGGATTGTGGATCCAAGTTCCCGAGAACTTCATATCCCTACTACAACAGGCGTGATAATAGGTGATTGATCTGATCACTTTAGTTTTGTGAAAACATCATTAAACGGATTCATAAACTTCCCGGGGATTCGTTTTATTAGGGTTGTGCCCTGGAAAACCGAACTTCTTGAGGCATTTCCTCTAAAACTCTAGAGTAGAACAATCTAGTGATCCATAATAGAAAGACGTTAGTAGTCGTCTGATACTACTTTGGCCAAGTTCACCATATTACATTTATAAGTAATTGCATATTGTTTATTTTTGTGTATGGATGAAACCCCAAGATCACAGTAAGCTAAAGGACTTGGTTTCACCATGTGACGGGGGCCATGAAATAAATACCCAATGGTGTGATCTAAAACACTCCAAGTCGAAGAGTTTAAAAGGCACGGGGGATGTCGATCAGACTCGCTTGAGACTTGCTCATATGACATAGCTTTATGAAAGTGTGTCCCATTTCATGACATTAGTGTTTTGACACTACTATGCATCTGAGGGTGCTTAATGGAGATTAAGTTCACGGAGGATCCCACCGGGATTGCCTAAATGGGGTAAGACTCATATAGAGTTTTAGAGATTAGGAGGGTTTTCCTAGCCATAATCGTGTCTAACTAATCCTTAGACTTGAGGCTTCATGGTTGCCTTGTGCATAACTGGGGCATACTTTGATGTACTTCTATATCCCTAGGTTTCAAATAAGTTGTACGTTGGGTATGGTCGAGTTACGCATGGAGGCTGTGAGAGTCAATACAAGATCTATCACTTGTTACAAGAACAAGAAGAATTCCTTTGAATTCTATTGTAGTATATTCCACCACTAAATCCTTGCGTAAGGTCCGATTGGTCTTCACTAGGAAGGAGTTCCTAGAGTGTAAGATCAAATGAAATTACTATAGGAATGTTATTCATAGCATTGCAGACTACTGGGGTTCCATTTCCCATACCCTAGGTCTCAATCGGGAATTGGATGATAGAAGGATCATATCTCACGGAGAGCATGAGGCTGAAAGTTTCATACCACTTCATCGATGGATGGGTGGCCATGGACACGTTGCTAGACGTTATCCATGGTCTGTGGGAATGTATTTGTGAAGTCAATGAGTTGATTCACAAATAGTCTTTAATTAAATGAGTTTAAGTAAAGTCACTATAATGACATTAAGAATATGTTCCTACTACTTTCCTATTGGTAAACCTGAGGGATCACACAATGACTTCCAAAGGCGAACACATTTATCTATATCAACAGAGTTTGATAACAGTCAACTGGATTGACAAATGAATTAATTGGAATTAATTCATTAATAAGAAATCAAGATGTTAATTAAGTGTAATTAACGTGTAGGAGTTAATTAAGAGTAATTAACAAGTATTTAATGTGATTAAATTCGAGAGACTTGTTATTTGATAACATATTAGACTTGAGAGTTAATTGGGAATTAATTCAAGTCTAAAGTAATTAAGAGTAAGAGAGTTTTATCAATTAAAGAGTTAATTGAAAGTTTAAGACATGAGAATTAATTAGTATTAATTCAAGTCAAAATAATTAATTGAGAAACTTGTGATTTATTTAGAATAAATCAAGTACAATTAATAGAAGGAAAAATCTGTAACAATTAAATGTTAATTGGACTTATTGGACTACAGAATTAATTTGGAATTAATTCCAGCCCAAGTTGATTAATGATGGGCTTGTAATTTATGTGGAATAAAATTAAAGCACACCTTAATAATATATTAGACTTGTTTAATTAATAAGGATTAATTAAATTGGGCCTTAGGAATTTAATTTGGTATTAAATTGAAAAGGCCTTTAGAAGGTCAAAATACTGCTGGGCCCAATAGTAGCAGTGGCCGAAAATCCCAGCCCATCTAGGACTGGAATTTTCGGCCCACTCAAGTCTATTTAAGACAAATCTTGCAGAACACAGAATAAGGAGTTTTACGTGAAAAACAGATTAGAAGAAAAATCAGATTTTTCCTAACCCTAATCTCTCTCTCTTCTGTGCCACTTTTCTCTCTCTGTATAGGCACTTCACGTGAACTGCAACTGAACCAGCCTTTACAATTGTTTCTTGATTCTCTTATTTATATTAGATAAATACTGATCTTAAATCTCTAGCAGGAATTAAGAGATTCGGAGTTCGTCTGCGAGAAGCCGTGGATCAACCTCAGAGGATTTCGATTAAAGATCGGACCTTGGTAGAATCGAGAAGCCTGCGCTGAACTCTGCGAGAAGCCGTGGATCAACCTCAGAGGGTTTCGGTTAAAGATCGGACCTTGGTAGAATCGAGAAGCCTGCGCTATTCGAGGAGTGGGCAGAAGCTTTGGAAAGCTTTCGTTCCTTATCTATTACAAAATGAGTGCGTAAAAGTGTGCTTCTTCAAAATATATAAACGTTTCAAAGTTACGAGTTCGTTGGATGAAAATTCATTGCAATGCCTTGAGACTAAAATTTTTGAAATCTACTATTTCCGCTTTTCTAATCCAACGTTTTTGAACTCGAGTTCGTTGAATCCCAACACGTTTTTCTAATCCTGGTACAAAATTTTTAAATTCTGCATGTATCGGGTATGCGATTCCAACAGTGGTATCAGAGCTACCGTTTAATCAGATGTTTTTCAATATGCTTGATATTGTTTGATTTATATTAAACATCTGTATCTTGATTTTCGTTATTTTTTGGGTAAACTGTTAAATTGGTTTTTGCTCAAAGTTTTCCAATTATTCTTCATAAAATCGGGTTCTTTTAAATTTTTAGAAATTTAAAAAAAAAAAAAAAATCTGGATGATTTCCAGACGGTGGTTACAGCGGCAGAGCCGCCGCCGCGCCACCTCCGGAAATCGCGTCGGAGTTGCCGGAGATGTTCAAATCTCGGTGGGAGCAGTCGCGGAGAGGAGGTGCGCGCCCCACCGGACTGAAACGCGAGGAGTGAAGCTCCTCCCCGCTATCGCCGCCGCAGTGCCGCCGTACCAGAAGATGCCGGAAGTTGCAGAGTTCCATCCGAGTGTTACAGGAAACGCCATGACCTCTTCCAGGCATGTTTGGACGCGGGGTGGGACGACGAAGTCGTTTCCCACCACCGCGGGGGTTGCCGCTGCGAGCAGCAGCCCCTCCGCCGTCGTTGCGTTTTCGAAGAAGAAAGGGGCGACGGAATCTCCGTCGTCGTCCCACGGATGCTCCTCCTACCACAGTTTTTCGCTTCCCCTCACGCCGGCGAACAAAATCCCTCACTCTTTGAGGGCTGCCGCTGACCCAGGACCATGGTCAGCGGCGCTAGGGTTTCAGCATGAAACCCTAGCCTCACGGTGGAGAAGACAATGCAGTCCGACCCGTTTCTGGAAACGGGTCGGCCCACGGGTCAACCCGGACCGTGGGTTATTTTTCAAAAAAAAAAAATATATATATATTTTTATAATTTAAAATGAGTTTTAAATTGTTTTAAAAATCTAGAAATTATTTAAAATAGAAATTTTAGTAATAATTTCTAATTTCGAAAATTATTTAAGTGTTAAAATCAATATTTTCAAAAATTTCAAGTTTATCCCCATAAACAATTATCTTGATATATTTATTTAATTGTTTGCTCTACTGAATATTAATTGGATAATTAATTTGAAAATTTTAATTTTCGAATTAAGTATCAAATTAATTTTCATATTGTTTTTAAAAATATTTGATTTAATGTCTAACATTAAATCAAGTAAAATACTTTCACTAATCGAATTGAAAATTTGATGAAAGTATTAAATTATCTTAAGAATTTAATTCTTAAGTTATTTTCAAAAGTTAACTTTTCAATGTGTGGAATTGTGTGATGTATATAAACTGTTTATGTGCGGGGGATGATCATAGTTGTAGCCTTATGTGTCATACATGTTTTATTATATGTGCAATTTACAAATTGTTGGTTTTTGGTTTGTAAGTGAGTGCCTGCGAGCCTCGTTAAATCTTGTAAGTAATTTATTTTCTGCAAATCCCCCCAAATGTAAATATCCTAGAATAGTGAGTGTTTTGTGAGGAATCCCCTATTAGATAAGAGAAGAAAATAAAGACAAGAAGGAAGTCCCTGGAGTACAAGGAAGTTCCATGGAGAGGTTCAAGAAGACAGGCTCATGAAGACCGTAATGTTGAAAGGGGAATCAATTGTAATAGATAGGGATCTATTATGTGCTCACTTATTTGCTCTTTAAATTCCTACATTTATTTATTGTTTATAATAAAATTGTATTTTATGGTTGACTCCCATAAAATGCAATACAGGCGCTATGATCATCCATTTAAATTGTGAATGCTAGAATGAATGGTTTAATTAAATTGTTTGATTTAACCCTATTAGAAGACATATATAAGTCGCTGCATGTATATGTATTAAATAAGAGATCTTGTGTGTTGCTTGTGTTAGCTGGTGATTTTCGAAATCACCAGTCCAACAGTCCTTGTTGTTTTCTAAAACAAACTTTATACATATATTTTGAAATATGTATATATTGAATCTCAATGGAAAATACTATCAAAGTGAAGTCATTTGCCAAACAAAGTGTTTTGGTTTTCCAAGGTATTCCATCAAAAGGGGAATTTAATCCTAAGTTAATGGATATGTATGTCACTCGAGTTGAGGGTCCATATTCAAAGACTTAGAATTAAATTTTTCTTGAAGTGTTTTGACACCATTTTTATTATTATATAATAAGGATGTCACTCGAATCGAGGGTCCTTATTATGTAATAATAAATCTAATTGATTTGATGGGTTGGATTCAATACCTAAGTAGTATGGATGTCTCACGAGTCGTGGATCCATATGAAAATAGGTAATGCCAAAATTTATTTTATTTGTCAGGAATTGTATTGTACAAACAAATACTGGGTATTAACCTAATGTTATAATTTGGATGTCTCACGAGTCGTGAGTCCAAGTTATGATTTTAGGATCTTGACATCCACTACTGGAAATTGATTAGAAATCGATTTCACGTATTCAATGGCTTTGGGAACCATGAATTTCAAAAAAATAGTGGGAGCCATCAATGATGGAAGTCCTATTCATTTTTCATATTTTATTATTATATCAATCTATTAATATTCTCGTTTTTTCCTTATCATTGTAGAACTTTCCAACTCCCCTACAATGTCGAAAAATCCGCTTAACGCCATCCTTGAGTTTGATAAACTCACAGGCTCCAACTACTCTGACTTGCTTAGAAACCTCAAGATAGTCTTGAATTATGAGAAGAGGACTTATGTACTTGACAAAGGCCCGCCCGAAAACATTCCTGATGATATGGGCGAAGAGGAGAAAGAGATCGCTCAAAAATGGATCGAGGATGACCTTCAGGTCAAATGTCTCATGCTGGCCACCATGTTGCTTGACCTTGAAAGGCAACATGCTGAGAAGCCCACTGCAAGGTCCATCTATGTTCAGCTGGATGAGCTGTACAGGCCCGTCAACAGGATTGACCAGTTTTTTGCAGCCCATGAACTGTTCACCATCAAGCTGACTGAAGGATCAAATGTTTAAGAACATTGCATTAAGTTTTTAGGGCTCATTAACAGGCTCGTGACTCTTAATGTAATGATGGATATTGGACTATATATTGATCTGCTGCTATCCACCTTACCTCCCTCTTACAAACCATTCATCGTGAACTACAACATGATTGGTGTAGACACAACAGTTGAAGAACTGATGAGAATGCTCGTAAATTTCGAGCGCACTATGAAGAAGGACAAGTCTGTCCTTATGGTTTTCTCTTCCTCAAGAAATAAATCTGCCAAACCTAAGAAGGCTAAGGGTGGCAAATTTGAAAAGAAGAAGAAATCTTGCAAATGCCCGGGAGCTGTCAAGAAAAGCAAACCGGCAAAGAAAAGACAGAATGAGGATGTCTGCTTCCACTTCAAGAAAGCTAGACACTGGAAGAGAAACTGCCCTGAGTACTTAGCCAGTCTCAAGAAAGGTATGTTTCTAGTTGAAGTTAATCTTTCGTTAAATCATAATAATTGGGTTATTGATTCTGGATGTGGTGCTCATATTTGCAATGACTTGCAGGAAATGAGTAGCATTCGAGAAGTTGATGGAAGAGATCGCATTCTAAGATTGGGCAATGGAGACAGAGTCCAAGCTAAAGCTATAGGATGTGTATCATTAGTTTTAGAGAATTTTACTTTAGTTTTGAATAATGTTTTATCTGTTCCTGAGATTGTCAGGAACATCATTTCCATTTATGTACTGGATTCAGAAGGCTTTGCCTTCAAGTTTATGAATAATAATTGTTATTTAACTCACAATGATGTTTCTATATCATTAGGGATTCCTACAAAATGGTTTATACATTACTCAATCTCTAAACAACTTACTTAACATTTAACAAGGTACTAAACGAAAATCAATCAATCAAGACTCAACCCAACGTTGCCACTCTCGACTTGGACATATATCCAAGAAAAGGATTCAGAAGCTAAGTACCTTAGGATCTTTCCAAAAGGAAGATCTTGAAGAACTTAGTACTTGTGAATCTTGTTTGAAAGGGAAAATGACCAAGATTCCCTTAAAGAACAATTCTGAGAGAAGCTAAGATCTTTTAGATCTAATCCACACAGATGTTTGTGGACCTTTGAGTAGCAGTACTCGAAATGGGTGTGTTTACTTCATAATATTCACTGACGACTTTAGTCATTATGGGTATGTTTATTTAACGAAACACAAATCTGAGGCTGTGAAAAGTTCATAGAATTCAGTAGAGAACCAACTTGATAGAAAGATCAAGATATTACGGTTTGATCGAGGAGGTGAATACCTTAGTGAAGAATTCTTGAATTACTTGAAAGACAATTGAATTGTCT
This sequence comes from Verbena officinalis, assembly GCA_958496215.1. Lineage (NCBI taxonomy): Eukaryota > Viridiplantae > Streptophyta > Magnoliopsida > Lamiales > Verbenaceae > Verbena > Verbena officinalis. The sequence goes on along the minus strand of OY292387.1, from coordinate 13,150,483 downwards.
CACAGTGGACTCCACCATACACACCACAACTGAACGGAGTTTCAGAGCATAGGAACAGAACCCTAATGGGTATGGTTCATTCCATGATGAGTTTTACTGACTTGCCCGATTCCTTTTGGGGCTATGCTCTAGAAACATCTGCAAAGATTATAAATACAGAACCATCAAAATCAGTGCCTACCACTCCTTATGAACTGTGGTTTAAGAAACCACCTAGTTATTCTTATCTAAGAATTTGGGGTGCTCCCACTTATGTGAAGAAAGTAATGGGAGATAAATTGGATTCAAGATCCGCTTTATGTAAATTCTTGGGTTATCCAAAAGAAACAAATGGATACTACTTCTATGATCAAACTGAGCAAAAGGTGTTTGTTTCAAGAAATGCAACCTTTCTAGAAACTCAGTTTCTTACTGATAGAAAAGGTTCAATCACAGAACTTGATGAGATTCAAGACAAAGTAGAAAACCCACCAGCAAAGGAAGAACCTGCGCCTACTTTTGAGCCAGCGGAGACATCATCAAATCAAATTGTAGATATATTTGGGCACATCCCCAAATACGGTGCGACGCGACGTCCCACACCAAGCCACAACCCGTAAGGACAATAGACGTCTAGCAATGGGTCGCAACCTGGCGAACGGTAAATAATACTAGGATGATTTATTTTTAAAAAAATAACAACACGAAAAACAACCAACGACAAAGAGAAAGCGCATAGCAACAATTATATAACTTATCCCACTCAGGGAGCTAGTAAAATAGTAAATTCAAAGCGCAAGTATCAAGCCCACCGAGGCCAGTGAAAAATAGATAATCATAAATAACAAGTAAAACATAATTCTACAACATTTATGAAATCCTAAATGAATTTAAAAGACATAATGAAATAAATTTACAAAGACTAAAGAATATACATCCTGCCTAAGACTCGACTTCCGCCTAGTAACCAAAACCTAAAACAAAACCACAGAAGTAGATGGGGTTAGTCAAAGCGACTAAGTGAGGGGGCTGTAATACATATATATTAATAAAATAGAATGAAGATTCACCATTTTTAAACGAGAAGAAAGCAAATGGAAAAATAAAGGTTTTTAAGCAATCATTGGTTAATCGAAAGATTTCACAACATAATAAGGCTCGGCGAGTCGAGCAATCACCACCTGTTTCACAATATAGAAATAATCAAATAAACCACCCTTATTCCTCCTTATGTAGTCAGGTAGCTAACTCGAACTACTAAATAATCATGTGGGGAGTTTCACTCTCACATCTTTGATATAGGATATGTCGCGGCCCCCCAGGTGCGGAGAGGAGAACCCTCACGGCGGCGCCCGTTGGATGCGCGGGCATAACCTCCGATCACCACCGAGCACAACCCTAAAGTTTGGCCGGAAACACTTGCCAAAAGGTGGTACCACAAGGTGGTTGTTACTTGGTGATTTTTTGGTTATAAACCCTTCAAACATATTCTGAAATTCCGATGTGGGATCAAATATGGACACACACGGCCTTGCAACACCCCGTGAGGGGAGGCCGTGCGTGTCTCTTCCACACGGGCTGCTGCACGGCGTGTCGCAAGCCCGTGTGGACCCCCTGAACATATTTCTTGCGGGAAATTCAGGGTGCTACAATCACCGCTCCTTCAGATCGCAATGTCCCCATTGCGCCACAACAAAGCTTTCCCAGTACCGCCCGCCAGTGGGACTCCCACTGCATGTAACCCATACGCGTGGCACATGCCCACGCGCTCGACCCGGAGCAGACATCCAAGCCGTGAACATGCGTCCCCAACCGGCGGTCGGCTCTGATACCACTTGTCGCGGCCCCCCAGGCGCGGAGAGGAGAACCCTCACGGCGGCGCCCGTTGGACGCGCGGGCATAACCTCCGATCACCACCGAGCACAACCCTAAAGTTTGGCCTGAAACACTTGCCAAAAGGTGGTACCACAAGGTGGTTGTTACTTGGTGATTTTTTGGTTATAAACCCTTCAAACATATTCTGAAATTCCGATGTGGGATCAAATATGGACACACACGGCCTTGCAACACCCCGTGAGGGGAGGCCGTGCGTGTCTCTTCCACACGGGCTGCTGCACGGCGTGTCACAAGCCCGTGTGGACCCCCTGAACATATTTCTTGCAGGAAATTCAGGGTGCTACAGGATATACCTCATCGGTCACAGGTACTCAAAGGGCTGCCACTCCGGCCTCACCCCGAGCTCCCGTCGAGGGTTTAGAGTAAGAGCACCGAGATCCACCATAGACCCATCGTCTAACCGGCTTCACCCCATACCCTGGTCTCCTGGGGCCCAATATATATCATGTGGCTCAATGGCCTAGCACAATGGCCAAAATAGATTCTCGTATTTAAAAGAGTTTGTGCGGTCAAGAGACCAGTCGAGACAAGTTAAGCCACGATCAAGGAACATGCCCATAAGTATCATACGCTTGGGGAGAGCCACCTAGGGAATGCAACGACTTTACTTTAAGGTGTTCCAAGACCCAAAACTTCTTTAAAAATAAAAGAGGGTTTACTTGTCTCTATTTTGAATATCTTTTTCAAAATCATATATGTAGTAATTTGATATCAAAGTGTTTTCCTTAAACTCATTAAGATAACATGATTTTCAAATAGCTACTACGTATAATATAAGTTTGGGGAAAGAAAACATAAAAGCATAAAACACAGGCTTCGGGTATATATGGAATATTTACATACGTATAAGAAAGCCGAATTCGGAAAAGAAACCCCACCTGGATAATATATAAGACAAAAGGTACATAAGAAGGGAGACTAGACTAGTGCTCGGGAATAACAACACCTGAAATCAAATACGACATAACCACGTAAGATGACAATACGACGCACGACTATAACATAAATCACGTAATCACCGAACAAGTAAACAATTAGTTAAGATAATTAAACATAAGAAGAGTAACAGAAATAAATAATTATAATACTTTAATTGTTTTATTCACAGAAAACACAATTTAGTTCAATTAAATGATTAATATGTTATTCCACACAAAGGAATATATAGTCAAACTTGTCTCAGGCTTCCAACTAAATTAGTCTCAGAAATGAAATCAAATAGTATAAGTAATACATGATCCTTATTACTAATTTATATTCCATTAATCTCACTAAAATATCTATTATTAATTATTGGCCGTGAGAGCATGAGTACTAAACATTTGTTGTAAGGAATGAAAGGCAATTATCCACTAATATGCATCGGTAGGTATAAGTATATAGATATATATATATATTATATCTATAGATTTATATATGTTATTATGTATTAGCTAAATAACACGAAAAGGGCATATCATGTAATTACATCACTTAAAGATGTTTCATAAGCAAACTCACACTTACTTCCTCGGTAAATCTTCATATGTGAAGTTGGGGTTTTCATAATTGTACAAACAGCAAGGGACGAAGTAAGAAACAATAAATAGATATACCTAATTAAATAGACATGAGCTAATCTTTTAACCTCACAATTAATGAAGTCATGAGTTGAGTTATTGTCTGCCACAACTAATTGAAACAAAAGAAAGAATTTGTTTATGGGTTTACCTCGTTGTGTTTTCTCCGAACTGGAAGTCGCCTATAGCTAAAAGATGGGTTTTTATTACTTCGTCAACTAATACAGCGAAAAGGGATGGGTATATTTTTAATAAATCGACTCGGTATTATAAAGGAGGAGATAAGCACTCAACCGACTATGGTCTGGACCATTCGTCCCCTTTTTTATTTTTTGTCTTTCATTCATTTATTTTATTTTAATTAATGTTTGGTACATACATACATTATTTTATCATTAAGGTATTTAGTACCGACTATAATTTAATATAAGGTATACTTAATTAAAAAATTTTAAATGATGCAATTAGATAATATATTTATTATATATGAGTAAATGTTTTAATTAAGAAAATTCCGTTCTTATCGGTATTTAGGGATAAAGATATACATGTCATAATTTAATAAAATCACCTAGACAATTATACCCGTAAACATAAATTTCTCCACGTATCAAATAACTAGGAGTTCACGAAATTCAAAATGTCAGGAAAAATTAAAATATCAATTAGGCACACGTTAAGCAAATAATATCACATAAGCACATAATTCGAGAAATTAGGAAAGAAGTGAGAAACGTAGGATGCGAAGCATTACCAGACTCGTCTCGAAAAGCCGGGGCGTTACATCACTGGACTTAAGTTGTCCAAGAAAATGTGTCATAAGACACCAAAAGAAGCAAACAAGATGCAAGCTTATCCTTATGCATCAGCCATAGGAAGCATCATGTATGCAATGCTATGTCAAAGACCGGATGTTGCTTATGCTCTAAGCATAGTAAGTAGATTTCAATCTAATCCGGGAATTGAACACTGGAATGCAGTGAAACATATTCTGAAGTATCTTTACAGAACTAAAGACATGTTTCTTGTGTATGAAGGTTCAAGAGAATTGAAATTAGAAGGATACACTAACTCGAGTTTTCAGTCAGATCAGGAGCAGTTAGCTGGAAGAGCTCAAAGCAGGCTACAACTGTAGATTCAACTTGTGAAGCGGAATACATAGTTGCATTAGATGCAGCGAAAAAATGTGTGTGGATGAAGAACTTCATCCAAGAACTGGAAGTGGTCCCTAGCATTACAGAACCAGTTGTAGTCTTTTGTGACAACACTGGAGCCGTGGCACGAGCAAAGGAACTAAGATCTCACCAGAATTCCAAACATATTTTAAGGCAATATCATCTCATCAGAGAAATCGTGGAAAGAGGAGACGTTGTTGTTGAACGATTAATGTCAGAAGAGAATATTGCAGATCTACTTACCAAGCCCCTCAGCCAAAGAATTTTTGAAGAACATGCTAGAAGTATGGGTCTTAGATATATGTGCAATCTGGCTTTAGGGCAAGTGGGAGATTGAAGGGGATAGTGCCCTGCAGCCAATTGTAATTTGGTTATGTCTATGTAATACAGTCTTTGATTTAATAATAAATGAGATACTTTATATCTTGAGGCAAATCTTCTATAACGACCCAAAATCCTGGGATATATTTTCGGAATAATTATTCGACACTACGTTGAATTTTAAATGAAAAGATTAGCTTCGTTAGCTAATTTTAATTTATTCTATTTTATTCTCAAACCCTTAACCTCTTATAATTACCTTTTTCCACCCTTCGAATTTATTTAATCTCAATCGAACCCCACACCCTCTTGAATACTCTTGCACCACCTTGACCCCTCTTGCACCCTCTTGAACACACTTGCACCCCTTATGCACCCCCTCTTGCACACTCTTGCTCACACACCCAAAATCGAGAGAGAGAGAGAGAGAGAGAGAGAGAGAGAGAGAGAGAGAGAGAGAGAGAGAGAGAGAGAGAGAGAGAGAAGAGAAGGAGAAGGGAAGAAGAAGGAAGGAGAAGGAAGAAGTCCCGTCCCGAATCCATCGCTCGATCAATCGAGATTCCGAGACCAACTATACAATCCTCGTTCGATTCTCTACCGGTAACCTTCTTTCCCCAATTCATTTCGCCCATTAAATCCTTCGAATTTCTAGTTTTTATTTTGAAATGAATATTTGACATAATTGATGGGTTTGTAGGATAGAGTTTACCATTTTTAGTGTAGTTCAGATCAAATCGTAGCTATTAATGTGTATAATGCATGAGTGTGAATTTTATGTGCTGATTTTAAGTTGATTTTAGGATGAAACCCTCGTGAGAAAAATGAGAATCACGTTTTCCTGCACCTGTTAGTAGAACCACACGGTCCTACGCACGGTCTTGGCAAGACCGTACGCAAGGCCGTTTCAGCTTGCACGGTCTTGAGGGCATGCTCAAGACTGTGCACAAGGCCATGCCCTAGCCCATGCGAATGCCTTAGCGAAATTTTCAGCCTTTTTTCTTAGTTGCTCTCGGGAATGGGGTCAATTAGCCAAAAATAAAAGTTGACTTTTTGCATACGACCTCCTAAAATCGAGCCGTTTTCACCTATAGCTTCCATATGATTCAAGGATGAATATTCCGTAAAGTTTTCAAAATTCCGACCTCGTTCGGGCCTTGAATCGAGCCTTTTTCGTTTAGGACTTTTTCCTCAATTTTTGAATGTTGTCTGAATGATCCAAAAATCGCATGAGTGCTTCCTTATGTTATATTATACATGAATGTGCACTTAGAATTCCAATTGAGCATGTTTAGCATCGTTAATTTCACATGTTTTGTTTAATTGATTTAATTGCATTTTACTTGTAATTTTCATTGCTTCGTGACATCAATTGGTCATTCATGTGTTGTAATCCCATGAGAGTCATGTGTCATGTCTTGTCTTATCTTATTTGGTTTTGTCGTCTGTCAGTTTCAGGCCGTTCTTTCGAGGAATTGCTTGAGTTGTCTTGTCGTTCCCGTGCTTCCAGGTGAGGGTTTTAAAATGCTTTCAACTGGAGTAAGGATTTCTTTTACTTATTGCGAACCACCCTTACGTGCGCATATCGATTTGATTTGTTGTTCTCGTATATCTATTTAACTATATTTTCATGATTTTAATAAACAAACATTTTGATATCAACTTATACCTATAAGTATATCTAAATCGTTTTGTTTTCAAGAGGCAAGTAAAACTCTTTCTTTCCAAACGTGACGCTTTGACTTTGGTTGGGTCTATGAGGGAAGTCGTTAGGGGAGGGCGCCAGTGCTTCCCAACACGTATGAAACTCATGGTCACCCCCTTTTTCGTCACACACTTCCCTAAATGCCCGTTTGGCTTTCAACTTATAATGTTTCTTGAAACGCGAGCAAAATTGTGGACTTTTCTTTTAATGGGGCCCGAGAGGGTATTCGAGGGTCTCACTTGGGGACAAGTGTCCAGGGTGTTTCCCGAGGTACTTTTTCCAAAAATAAGCGTCAATCGTGGCCCGTCAGGAGTTGATAGCCACGGTTGAGAGCGATGGTGGGCGTTGCATTCGTTGCACGTTTTCCTAAAATTCAATTCGTCGCCCATGGTCGCACTATGGGGTCAGACACCGGAGATGGAGTTTTATCATGACTTGAAGGGGTGATAAGGAGGAACAGGCCCATTCTTGCTGGGATATCATGTGCTTTTATTCATGCTTTACTTTCATTACTATTATTAATTGTTGTTAATGTAAGTCGAAGCACGTTCTGGATTTTCTTCATTTTTGCATATGTATTTATATATATATATATATATATATATATATATATATATATATATACAAAACCCGGAAGCGTGGCTCGTACTTGTTCCCACTTTACCCTCACTGAGTATCGTTTATACTCACCCCCATTATTTTGATTCTTACTTCAGGTTGACAGGTGGCGTTGTCACCTTTCACGTCGGTTGGCAACAGCGGGTCGTGAGTCTTGGTTTTCGTGTCCTTTGGTAATTGTCGGTAGTGTCCAACAACAGTCTGTCTTTTATTATTTGAAATTGAATTATTGGATAAATAGATATATTGATGATTATTGAGCTTTGGTATTGATGATGAATTGTTGAGCACTGGTTTATGTTAATTGATGCCCCGTGTGGCTTTATATGTTGAAATGATGTTATTTAAGCTTCTGCACCCTGTTATTTCTTTTGGTTGTTGTTGTTGGGCTATGATCGTTGTTGCCAGTATAGATTGAGTGCTTGCCGTTCGCCAGGATGGATTTTTAAATGGGGTACATTTACCTCGTTTGGGAGTTCGTCTCGGTGCGGATGTGGTGTCCTTTGTCCTCCTACGGAAAAGGGCGCTACATCTTCTTTATTTCATTTATAGCATTTAGGTTTCTTTATGTTATTTCTCATATTAATGAAACTAAAGAAGCTAATGAATTACTTTAATTATATCACATTGACTTAGGTTAGTCAAATGAAACATGTGATCAGAGTGTAATTCAAAAGTATAACTCCAAGTCAAATGAGTTCATGAAAGGACAAGTGGGAGCATCCATCAAATGAACTCGATTTAAAGACTTGCAGTGTGACTACAGAACTGTACCGTGTTTCAAGTAAATGAGTGTTAGTCAGAACACTTGTACTCACACTGGGTGGCTGTTAAGCATTCAACAATTCCACTGAGGATCCCAACCAAGACACTCAAATGGGAGAGGCTATAACCTCTACGTAATTGAGTACAGTCTAGGTTGATGACGTGACTAACTCATCCCTAGACTTGAGGATTCGTTGTATCTCATATTTAGGAGATAATCATTTGATATGGTCTTTTCTTTATGATAACAATTCACAAAAGATCATAAGCTCATGTCAGTGATTATTGAATAAGTATGGAGGTAAATGGATGCCAAGAAAGGATCCATCTACTCTAAGATTATAGTGAGTGAATTCCTATGAGATCTGGATAGAATAAATGTTAAAGGAATCTTTGGCCAAAGTAGTAAAGATTCAGACTAAGGATAAGTTCTCCTTGAGTTTTGAATTGTAACGACCAAAATTTTGGAATACATTTTCGGAATAATTATTCGACACCTCGTTGAATTTTAAATGAAAAGATTAGCTCAGTTAGCTAATTTTATTTTATTCTCAAATCCTTATTCCCTCATAATTACCTTTTCACCCCTCAAATTCTCTTTAATATCATTCGAACCCCACACCCTCTTGAATACACATTACATCCTCTTGAACTCACTTGCACCCCCTTATGCACACTCTTGAACACCCTTGCACTATCTTGCACACACACCCTAAAACCGAGAGAGAGAGAGAGAGAAGAAGGGGGGAGGAAGAGGAAGAAGAGAGAAGGAAGAATGAGGAAGAGAGAAAAGCCCGCCCCGAACCCGTCACTCGACCATTCGAAATTCCGAGACCATATCGACGATCCTTGTTTGATTCTCTACCGGTAACCTTCTTCCACCATTTTATTTCGTCCATTAAATCTCGAGATTTGCTAGCTTCTTCTTAGAATTGTATATTTGGTATACTTGATAGGTTTGTATGTTTTAGTTCACCATTTTTCGTGTTGTTCGGATCAAATGATAGCTCTTAGTGTGTTTAATGCATGAGTGAAAGTTTTAAGTGTTGATTTTAGCTCTAGAATCCACCATGAATGATTTTTGGTTGAAATCCTCATGAGATATTTTGAAATCGCATTTTCTGCACCTGAAACATGAGCTGCACGGGCTTGCGCACGGTTTTGGCAAGCTGGTGCGCAAGCCAGTGCTCCCGCCCTAGTGCCTGCACCGGCCTGCGCACCCCGGTGCACAAGCTAGTGCGTAGCATTTTCAGCCTGCACGGTCTTGAGGTTGTCTTCAAGACCGTGCACAGCCCAGTGCCTGAGCCCGTGCGTTTGCCTTAACCATTTTTCAGACCTCTTTCCTTATTTCGCTACGGGAATTGGTCAATTAGCCCAAAAATAAAAGTTGACTTTTTGCATACGACCTCCTAAAATCGATCTGATTTCACCTTAGCATCCATATGATTCAAGGATGAATATTTCGCAAAGTTTTCAAAATTTCGACCTCATTCGGGCCTTGAATAATGCCTTTTTCGTTTAGGATATTTTTCCCAATTTTTGAATGTTGCCTGAATGATCCGAAAATGGCATGAGTGCTTCTTTACATTATATTATGCATGAATGTGAAGTTAGAATTTCAATTGAGTATGTTTAACATCTTTAATTTCATATATTTCGTTTAATGGATCCAATTGCATTTAATTGAAATTCTTGATGACTATGTGTTTTAATTGGTCCTTCATGAGTCGAACGTTCTATGAATCGTGCGTCGTGTCTTGTCTTGATTGGTTTTGTCGTCTGTCAGTTTCAGGCCGTTCTCTCGAGGATTGCTTGAGTTGTCTTGTCTATCCCGTGCTTCCAGGTGAGGGTTTTAAAATGTTTTCACTGGAGTAAGAATGTAGCGCCCCGCTCTACAGCCCCCGAACCTGCACGGATTCCCAAGCCGAGAACGGCGCCTCAACCTGAGAACCCATACAAGCTAACGGGTCAATCCCGACACTTGGCAACAGCGGATCCCCAAATTTAAAACATCTAAACAACTCAGAAGAAACAGCGGAAGCAATTTAAATCATAATAACATAATTGCCACTCCGGGGCCAATTCAACTAATTTTAACACAAACTCCATTCAGGGCAACATTTAAATAAATATCAAGGGACGGGGATCAATATAAAGTTATCTACAAGCCTGGACCAAAGAACCACTATCTAGAGAGTTAATGACAACATAATAGACTCGGCAAAACCAAAAAGACCTATCTATGCACTGTTGCCCATCCGACACGTGAGACATGTCGGTCTCTCAATCTACCTGAGGCAAGAACCAAAGAAAGAGGGTGAGTCAAAAATACCCAGTGAAGATGTTAGAGCAAGTCGAGTCACGCTTCCGGGTTTTATAGAAAGTACGTATGCAATAAGGAAGAAACCAGAATGTGCTTCGACTTGGATATTCAATAAACAATAAAACAATAACAATATAAAGCAATAAATAAATATCCCCGCAAGAGTGGGTCTGTTCCTCCTTATTTCTCCACAATACATGATAAAAATCTCCATCGCCGGTGTCAAGTCAAGGAGCAACCCAAAGCTCGACTATTGTGAATTTAAGGAAAATGTGCAACGAATGCAACATCCACCATCGCTCCCAACCGTGGCTATCAAACTCCTGACGGGCCACGATTGACGCTTAGTTTTGGGAGAAGCACCTCGGATTACACCCTGGACGCTCGTCCCCGGCTGCAACCTCCGGATACCATCCCGGGCCCATTGAAATAACAATACTTTGCTCGCTTTTCAAGAAAGATTTTAATGCCAAACGGGCAATTGGGCAAGTGGTGACGACGAAGGCGGTAAATCCTAAGTCAAACCGTCACGTAAAGGAAAGAGTTTTCTTGCCCTTTTTGAAAACAAATCGATTTAGGTTACTATTATATAATTTTGATATCAAAGGATTTGAGGATAAAACATAAAAGTATAAGCTCGAAATATGTAATACAATAATATGGGATTAAGGGGGTTTCGCAAATATACATATATGTTCAAGCCCAGTTAAAACAATTTAAATCCTCACCTGGTCTCAAAAATAGGAAGCCTAGCAGCTAGACTCACTGGTCACCGACTCCCGACTGATCTGTAAACAAGATAGGACCTAGACAAATTAATAACGACTATAAAAGCGCAAATAAGTTATTATTTGACGAACGGCTAACCAAACATGTTTAAAATCATGCATATACCAATTATAGTATGTAAGGAAGCTATCATGTAAATTTCACAAAATTCCGACAAGTTGTCAAATATGCACATACTTAAAATTACACTATTCACAGCCCGAACGAGGGCGAAATTAAATAAACATTTCAAAATATTAATCTACAAGTTATAAGGGTTCTATAGGTGAAAACGGTATAATTTTTGGAGTCCGTATGCAAAAAGTCAACCAAAAATGTTGACCCGAAGACTCACTTGCCGAGAGCAACATTTGAAAAAGGCTGGAAAATTTTCTAAGTGTTTCACACCGGCTTGTGTACGGTCTTGAACACGGTGTCAAGGCCGTGCACACACAAACGGCCAAATGCACGGTTTAGGTGCACGGGCTTGAGCCCGTGCAGGCATCAAGAGGTGCGCACGGGCTCCTGCACGGTCTTGCTCAAGACCGTGCGTTAGCCCGTGCGGTTTAACAGCACACAGCAGAAGTTACGCAATTTCACGAAAACTCGAACCAAAAATCATAAAAATCATATTTAGAGCGCGAATCAACACCCAACAATCGTAACAATCAACAATCATCATCTAATAAACATTGACATCGAATAATTTCACGAAATGATCAAGAAACGGGTTCGATCTAAGCATTTAACCTAAAAATCCCAAAATGATAATTAATCCTCAAAACCGCGTAAATTCGTGAAAGAAATTGGGGAAATTGGTACCTAGAGAAAGGTATCGCTGAGAGGATCGTTTAGGTTCGCTCGTCGCGAAATTCCACGGAGAAACGAGCTCGGCACGATCGATTAGGGCTTCGGGGGAAAAATCCTCTTTTTTTTCTTCTTCTCTCACTCTCTCTATATCGCATATGGTTCGAATGAGGGTTTTCGAGACTTTTATCAAATATTTCAAAATATCGGAAAATACGAAGGGTAGTTTGGTAAGTTTGGAAAGTCCAATTAAATGTACGTTGGTCAAATATATCTATTTAATATTAAACAAACGCATTTTAGGCAAGGAATTTAAATACACAATTAATATTATCACATTGGGTCGTATACGAAATAATATATAATAATTCACATATTACGGGAACTTAGGGTTAAGAAAGATAGTTAACGCGGGAAAATACTCACAATGATTCTCGGATTTCTGGGTCGTTACAATACTCCCCCCTTATGAGAATCTGGTCCCCAGATTCCATCTTCATCAGAAAAGCTCAGGATAAGCTTCTCTCATCTTAGCCTCCGTCTCCTAAGTAGACTGCTCGGTCGAACGGTTCCTCCAGAGAACTCTCACTAACGAAATCTGCTTGTGATGAAGCTGCTGGATCTTGCGATCCTGAATCTGAACCGGTTTCATCTCAATGGTCAAATCCGGCTCAAGCTGAACTCCGTCATCCTGGAGTATATGGGACTCGTCGGGGAAGTACTTGCGGAGCTGTGAGACATGGAAGATATTGTGGATCCCGGTAAGATAAGGTGGTAGATCCAAGCGATAAGCGGTGTTCCCGATCCGCTCTATGATCTCGAATGGACCTAAGTATCTGGGAGTAAGCTTCCCACCTCTACCGATCCTCGTGAATCCCTTCCTCGGGGAGGCCTTGAGAGAAACTCGATCTCCCACTTCAAATTCCAAGTCTCGACGTCTCTTGTCGGCGTAGCTCTTCTGACGGTCCTGGGCTACTTTCATTCTTTGACGAATGAGCTGGACCTTATCGATCGTTTCCTGAATGTGATCCGGTGGGGTAGCTCTCTCGTGGCCATTGGACGACCACTTCCAATCCTCCAATTCCCAATAAATCGGAGATCTGCACTTCCTCCCGTAAAGAGCTTCATATGGCGGCATCCCAATCGAGGCTTGATAACTGTTGTTGTAAGCGAACTCGACCAAGGGCAAGTGTGAAATCCAACTCGTATGAAAATCGAGCGCACATGCTCGTAGCATATCACTTAGAAACCTGATCGTTCGGTCGGATTGTCCATCGGTCTGGGGATGTGCTGCAGAGCTAAATTTCAGGGTCGTTCCCAAGCTCTTGTGAAGTTCATGCCAAAACTGAGCTGTGAACTTAGGATCCCTGTCTGAAACGATGCTCTCCGGAACACCATGAAGTCTGATGATTTCCTTCTGATACAGTTCTGCAAGTTGCTGGACCTTTGCTGTCTTTCGAACCGGAAGAAAATGAGCTGACTTGGTCAATCGATCGACGATGACCCAAATACTGTCGAAGCCTCCACGAACTGTAGGCAACCCTGTCACGAAGTCCATAGTGATCTCCTGCCAATTGGAAGTAGGTACGGGAAGCGGCTGAAGAGTACCTCCAGGCCTTTGATGTTCGGCCTTCACTCTCTGACACGTTAGACAATATTTTACATAGGTAGCCACGTCCCTTTTCATACCGTTCCACCAATACTGGGTTCTGAGATCACGATACATCTTGTTGCCTCCTCGGTGAACAACATAAGCAGACTTGTGTGCCTCGTCAAGAATTCCACGCTTCAAATTCGTGGGAACACAAACTCGGGTCCCGAAGCGAAGCAATCCGGTACCATCTATCCTGAATTTAGTGTGGGGATCATTCTGCATTCTGGCCTTGATCTTCTGAATACCGGTATCTGAAATCTGCTCGTCTCGGATTTGTTGGACTAGATCGGGTTGGACTGTAAGGTTGGCAAGTCGAGGATACGATTCAACTCGAATCATTCTATCCTCTATAGGGATATTGGAAGATGATCCCTCTAAATGTGCCACGTGAGTCCTCCGGCTCAAAGCGTCGGCGACTACGTTCGCCTTCCCAGGGTGATACTGAATGCGGCAGTCATAATCTTCCAAGAATTCCATCCACCGTCTCTGTCTCCTGTTGAGATCCTTCTGCGTGAACAGATACTTCAAACTCTGGTGGTCCGTAAAGATGTCAAAAGCAACACCATACAGATAATGATGCCATTTGCCCAAGGCAAATATCACAGCTGCAAGTTCCAAGTCGTGAATGGGATAGTTCTTCTCGGCATCTTTTAGCTTTCTAGAAGCATAAGCAACGACCTTCCCATTTTGCATCAACACGCACCCTAAACCTTCCTTGGACGCGTCGGTATAAACCGTGTATCCCTCGTGTCCGTCTGGGAGAACAAGTATAGGTGCGGTGGTCAATCTCTTCTTCAGCTCCTTGAAGCTGGCCTCGCACTCGTCGTCCCACTGAAACAACACATCTTTACAAGTCAATTTCGTGAGTGGGGCCGCTAGTTTTGAGAAATCCTTAACGAATCGCCTGTAATAACCAGCCAATCCAAGGAAACTCCTAACTTCTGTTGGCGTCTTAGGCTGACTCCAACTCGTTACTGCCTCAATCTTTGATGGATCCACAGCAACCCCATTCCCAGGGATGATGTGACCAAGGAATGAAACCTCGTTGATCCAGAACTCGCACTTGCTAAACTTAGCATATAGGCTATGCTCTCGAAGCGTCTGTAGCACAATGCGAAGATGCTCGGCATGATCCTCGACCGTCTTGGAGAAAACCAGAATGTCATCGATAAAGATAACCACGAACTTGTCAAGGTAAGGTCGAAAAATCCTGTGCATCATATCCATGAAAGCTGCAGAGGCATTCGTCAAACCAAATGGCATCACAACAAACTCGAAGTGGCCGTACCGAGTGTTAAACCCAGTCTTAGGTATATCCTGCTCTCTGATACGAAGCTCATAATATCCCTGTCGAAGATCCAACTTCGAATATACCTTCGAGCCCTGTAATAAGTCAAATAACTCCTCTATGTGGGGTAGAGGGTATTTGTTCTTCACTGTCATCCGGTTCAGCTCTCGGTAGTCGATGCACATTCTCAACGTGCCATCTTTCTTCTTCACGAACAAAACCGGTGCACCCCAAGGAGAGATGCTCGGTCTAATGTAACCACTCTCTAGCAACTCTTCAAGTTGCATCTTAAGTTCCTTCAACTCGGCGGGAGCCATCCTGTACGGAGTCTTCGAATAAGGCTCCGATCCCGGGGCAAGATCGACAACGAACTCGATGTCACGATCAGGGGGTAGAGAGTTCAAACTCTCGGGAAAGACATCCGGGAAGTCCTTAATCACTTCTGTGTTCTCGAGCTTCCCTTGTTCCTTCGGTCGGTTAAGTAAATAAGGGACGAAAGCCTGAGCTCCCTCTCGGATCAAGCGAGAAGCCTCAACGAAAGAAATCTTCGGTGCCAAATCTGACTTCTCATGAATACCCTTCACAATTGTCGCCTCGGTTCCAATCTGTACTGTCTTCTTGAAACAATCCACACTGACTCTATGCTGATAAAGCCAGTCCATTCCAAGAATAATCCCATAACGCTGTAGCGGCAACTCGATCAAATCAGAGGGATAAATACGATCTCCTATCTTCAAAGGGCAACCCTTGAAGATCCTATCCGTAATGTATGAAGTCCCCAAAGGAGAACTGACTCGATACAAATAAGGCAGACTCTCCACAGGCATGCACAACTTAGTAGCAATATCAAGCGCAATAAACGAGTGTGTCGCACCCGGATCATATAATGCAGTAATAGGGATGTCATGAATATGCAAAGTACCTCCAATCACGTCGTGCAAATCGGGCTCAAGCTCCTCTCCTCCCAGTGCGAAGACTCTGGGCTGTAATCTCGGCTGACCGGCAGCCTGAATCGCCTTCGGAGGTGTAATGGGAGCCCTCTTGATCGGACAAGAATCCAGCCTGTGATCAGTGGATGCACAAAGTAAACACTGCCCCAGTCGCTTCTGGCAGATGTCGGGGGTGTGGTTCGGCTTGTGGCAGTAAGAGCATAGAACTGGTGCGATGGCGACAATAGGGGCCCTCTCAATATACCTGGGCCTCTTGTCGCCCATAGAAGATCCAGATCCAGCAGTGAAAGGCCTCTTGCCCTTCGGAGAAAAACCCTTAGGGGTGGCAGCAACAGGCACAGGAACTCTACGACGGAGCTCTCCAAGATCGGACTCTATAGCCATAGCCCGTGTCACGGCCTCCTCATAAGTACGGAGGTCACTGCCAACTAACTCGGCTCGGATCTCATCACGAAGGCCCTCCTTGAACTTCCTGGCCATCCTCCTGTCATCGTCTGCCATGTGAGGAGCGTAGATGATCAATCTGGTAAACTTGGCCTCATACTGGCCCACGGTCATGCCTCCCTGAGTGAGGTTCATAAACTCCCTCTCTCTCTGATCCCGAACAATCTCGGGCACATACTTCGCACGGAACTCATGAAGAAACCGTACCCAAGTGCGCGGGGTCTGTGCAGTGGTCCATCGCCTCTCAACAAAGCGCCACCTATCGAGGGCGGGTCCCCTCATCAAGAAAATCGCGAGCTCAATCCTCTGCAAGTCCTCAATCTCCAGAGCTCTAAACTTCTGCTCCAGTTCTGAAATCCAGGCCTCGGCCTTTAGGTCGTCCGGCTCGCCCTCGAAGACCGTAGGGCGATATCACATGAATCGATCCATGGCTCGGGCAGTAGCATCCCGAGGGTTCGGTGGTGGCTGAGGCTGCTGCTGCTCCTGCTGAGCCTGCTGTACTATAAGCCTAACGACATCGTAGAAGGCGTTGGGCGGTGGAAAGCCCTCTGGTGGTGAAGGTGGCTCCTGTCGGCCTCGAGGTCGGACCATAGTGCCTGAAACAATAAGCTGGAATGCATGTGGGTTAATGATATGTTCAATTAATCACGTAGCAATATCATATAAAAGTGCAAGTAAAGAAAAATAACACGAAACCTATATATAGCCATACGACTTAGACACGACACTTCTAGACACTAGAGCCTAAATCTCTGATACCACTCCGGACTGTAGCGCCCTGCTCTACAGCCCCCGAACCTGCACGGATTCCCAAGCCGAGAACGGTGCCTCAACCGGAGAACCCATACAAGCTAACGGGTCAATCCCGACACTTGGAAACAACGGATCCCCAAATTTAAAACATCTAAACAACTCAGAAGAAACAACGGAAGTAATTTAAATCATAATAACATAATTGCCACTCCGGGGCCAATTCAACTAATTTTAACACAAAGTCCATTCAGGGCAACATTTAAATAAATATCATGGGACGGGGATCAATATAAAGTTATCTACAAGCCTGGACCAAAGAACCACTATCTAGAGAGTTAATGACAACATAATAGACTCGGCAAAACTAAAAAGACCTATCTATGCACTGTTGCCCATCCGACACGTGAGACATGTCGGTCTCTCAATCTACCTGAGGCAAGAACCAAAGAAAGAGGGTGAGTCAAAAATACCCAGTGAAGATGTTAGAGCAACTCGAGTCACGCTTCCGGGTTTTATAGAAAGTACGTATGCAATAAGGAAGAAACCAGAATGTGCTTCGACTTGGATATTCAATAAACAATAAAACAATAACAATATAAAGCAATAAATAAATATCCCCGCGAGAGTGGGCCTGTTCCTCCTTATTTCTCCACAATACATGATAAAAATCTCCATCGCCGGTGTCAAGTCAAGGAGCAACCCAAAGCTCGACTATTGTGAATTTAAGGAAAATGTGCAACGAATGCAACATCCACCATCGCTCCCAACCGTGGCTATCAAAATCCTGACGGGCCACGATTGACGCTTAGTTTTGGGAGAAGCACCTCGGATTACACCCTGGACGCTCGTCCCCGGCTGCAACCTCCGGATACCATCCCGGGCCCATTGAAATAACAATACTTTGCTCGCTTTTCAAGAAAGATTTTAATGCCAAACGGGCAATTGGGCAAGTGGTGACGACGAAGGCGGTAAATCCTAAGTCAAACTGTCACGTAAAGGAAAGTGTTTTCTTGCCCTTTTTGAAAACAAATCGATTTAGGTTACTATTATATACTTTGATATCAAAGGATTTAAGGATAAAACATAAAAGTATAAGCTCGAAATATGTAATACAATAATATGGGATTAAGGGGGTTTCGCAAATATACATATATGTTCAAGCCTAGTTAAAACAATTTAAATCCTCACCTGGTCTCAAAAATAGGAAGCCTAGCAGCTAGACTCACTGGTCACCGACTCCCGACTGATCTGTAAACAAGATAGGACCTAGACAAATTAATAACGACTATAAAAGCGCAAATAAGCAATTATTTGACGAACGGCTAACCAAACATGTTTAAAATCATGCATATGCCAATTATAGTATGTAAGGAAGCTATCATGTAAATTTCACAAAATTCCGACAAGTTGTCAAATATGCACATACTTAAAATTACACTATTCACAGCCCGAACGAGGGCGAAATTAAATAAACATTTCAAAATATTAATCTACAAGTTATAAGGATTCTATAGGTGAAAACGGTATAATTTTTGGAGTCCGTATGCAAAAAGTCAACCAAAAATGTTGACTCGAAGACTCACTTGCCGAGAGCAACATTTGAAAAAGGCTGGAAAATTTTCTAAGTGTTTCACACCGGCTTGTGCACGGTCTTGAACACGGTGTCAAAACCGTGCACACACACACGGCCAAATGCACGGTTTAGGTGCACGGGCTTGAGCTCGTGCAGGCATAAAGAGGTGTGCATGGGCTCCTGCACGGTCTTGCTCAAGACCGTGCGTTAGCCCGTGCGGTTTAACAGCACACAGCAGAAGTTACGCGATTTCACGAAAACTCGAACCAAAAATCATAAAAATCATATTTAGAGCGCAAATCAACACCCAACAATCGTAACAATCAACAATCATCATCTAATAAACATTTACATCCAATAATTTCACAAAATGATCAAGAAACGGGTTCGATCTACGCATTTAACCAAAAAATCCCGAAATGATAATTAATCCTCAAAACCGCGTAAATTCGTCAAAGAAATTGGGGAAATTGGTACCTAGAGAAAGGTATCGCTGAGAGGATCGTTTAGGTTCGATCGTCGCGAAATTCCACGGAGAAACGAGCTCGGCACGATCGATTAGGGCTTCGGGGGAAAAATCCTCTTTTTTTTCTTCTTCTCTCACTCTCTCTATATCGCATATGGTTCGAATGAGGGTTTTCGAGACTTTTATCAAATATTTTGAAATATCGGAAAATACGAAGGGTAGTTTGGTAAGTTTGGAAAGTCCAATTAAATGTACGTTGGTCAAATATATCTATTTAATATTAAACAAACGCATTTTAGGCAAGGAATTTAAATACACAATTAATATTATCACATGGGGTCGTATACGAAATAATATATAATAATTCACATATTACAGGAACTTAGGGTTAAGAAAGATAGTTAACGCGGGAAAATACTCACAATGATTCTCGGATTTCTAGGTCGTTACAAAGAATCATTTTTATTTAGTGCAAAATAACTATCCGTACGTGCTTATATGGATTTGTCTTTTCATTATCGTATATCCTATTAGATATTTAAATATATCTTCATGATTTTTGGAATAAATCCTCTGATATCAACTTATACCTATAAATATCTCCAAACTTTTTTGTTTCCAAGAGGCAAGTAAAACTCTTTCATTTCAACGTGGCACTTTGACTTTGGTTGGGTCTATAAGGGAAGTCGTTAGGGGAGTCCGTCAGCACACCCCGACACATATGAAACTTATGGTCACCCCCTTTTTGTCGTCACACACTTTCCTACAAGCCCGTTTGGCACTCAACTTATAATGTTTCTTGAAATGCGAGCAAATTCATGGACTTTTCATGGGGCCCGGGAGGGTATTCGGAGGTCTCACTTGGGGACGAGCGTCTAGGGTGTTTCCCGAGGTACTACTCCTAAAACTAAGCATCAATCGTGATCTGTTAGGAGTTGGCAACCATGGTTGGGAGCGATGGTGGGTGATGCATTCGTTGCACACTTTCCTGAAATTCAATTCGTCACCCATAGTTGCGCTATGGGTCAGACACTGGTGATGGAGTATTTTTCATGTCATGATGGGGTTATAAGGAGGAACAGGCCCATTCTCGCTGGGATATTAATTGCTCTTTATTACTGCATTTATTATCATTATTGTTTATTGATTATTGTTATTGCAAGTCGAAGCACATTCCGGTTTTCTTCAATTAGCATATGTATTTTCTTATATATAAATAAAACTCGGAAGCGCGGCTCGAACTTGTTCCAACTTATACCTTCACTGTGTATCCTTCATGCTTACCCCCTACTTTTGATTCTTACTTCAGGTCGACAGGTGGCGTTGTCACCTCTCATGTCGGTTGGCAACAGCGTGTTGAGTGTCTCGAGTGTATGTCCTTGGTTATGTCGGTGGTCTCCAACAACAGTCTGTCATTTATTATTGAATTATGTCACTCCATATACTGAATTCCCATGTAGAATGATTATGAGATTGAACTGTTGATTACTGTTTTATGATAATTGATGCCCCGTGTGGCTTGAATTGCTGAATTGATAATTGTTTTAGCTTCCGCACTCTGTTATTGTTGTTTGTTGTTGTTGTTGGGCCAGGGACGTTGTTGCCAGTATAGATCGAGTGCTTGCCGTTCATCGGGATGAATTTTTAAATGGGGTACATTTACCTTGTCTGGGAGTTCGTCTCAGGTGCGGATGTGGTGTCCTTTCTCCTCCTACGGAAAGGGGCGCTACAGTCAGTGGTATCAGAGCCTAGGTTTCCAAAAGGAAACTGAAAGCTCTAGTATCTCGTCTTGTTTGTCTTCAGTATCTTTTGAGTTATGTCAGTCCGTGTCGAGTTCGTGTTTTGACGAGTGTTTGTCTCATCTTGGCGCTTAAAATTGTAAATGATTACGGTTGGCTTAATTAACCAACTGGCAATCCTTTATGAATTTTTGTACTAAGGAAGATGTAACACGAGTCGATCGTGGAATTTTTGTTGTGTCTTATTTGGTTTGGCCTGTCTTAGTTGTGTGTCAATAGGGTTTTATTAATTGTTGAGCATGCCTTATGTGCTTATGTGAACTATATGACATTCAGGTTTATCTTGAATTTATTGGCATCATTTCTTACAAGATATGCACATATTTTGCCAATTAGTTGTGATCGTAGGTATGTCTCGCAAGAAAGCCCGATCAGACCCTCCACTACCACCACTTTAGACTACTACAGGATCCCTGTCTCCGTACCTGACAGGAGACACCGAGATAGCCCAAAGGGAGGAAAGCGTGACCGAGTATGAGGCTAGGTTCGCCTACCAGACTAACTACTCTCCTAATTTGGAGCCAGACCAGAGGGACCAATCCGCGAGATTCATATCCGGATTGAGGCCTGAGATCCACCAGATTCTAATAGGGCTTGGTTGCTGTGCCTATGCAGTAGCTGTCGCTAGAGCCTTACGGGCCGAATCCGAGTTGATGTTGAGGGCTAGAGGAGCCAGACTAATCACATTGGAGAACCGACCCCATGAGTTAAGAGGTCCAATAATCGTTCTTGAGACATCCTATAGCGAAGGAACGGCGGCTAGCAGACTCGAATCAAGTGGAAGTGCTACTCTCTGCGCGCACTGTAGAAAATCGAATCACACCGCCGATGTGTGTAGAAGAAGGCTTGGACAATTCCTGATCTGTGGTGCCCCCGGACACAACGTCAAGAATTGCCCCAACCAGGGCAGAGGCAACTAAGGGAACTATAGATGCGGGTCCAGAGGATACCGGTCCCGTACGACATGGAGGACGGCCAGAAAGGAATTGTTCATGGAGGGATAGTTTAGGAATCGTGTAACAAAGAAGGAACTACCGGATCAAAGGACTCGAGTCAAGACACCGAATAAAAGAAAAAGAAAGGCTAGACCGGACTTCGTTTCTTGGAATGGAGGTACGATGCATGTTCATATCATTCATATTTTCCGGTATTCCTATTTATTAATTGCGCGGCATGATATATTTGTTGTATGGTTGAACTCCGGATTTAATCCGGGGTATTTTGGTAATTTCCTGAGTTTTAATTCGAATTAGGGGCGTCTGCATGCCCCTACGCATGGTCTTGATCAGCCGGTGTGTCCAGCTCAAGACCGTGCAGACCGTTCTAGCGAGCGAACCGCCGAACCGGCCTGCACTAGCCTACGCACGTCCGTGCGTCCGCCCGTGCGTCCCCCTTTTGCTGATTTTAAGCTCATTTTCATGCCAGAACTTCGAGCGCCCAATTTTCTCTTCTCCCTCGCGAACAGCAACAGAAATCCCCAACTTTTTTCCCCAAAATTCATGCTAAAACTTTGAAAGCCTATATCTTTCGATCCGACCCTCGGATCTTCTTGAAATTCGGAAGGTACGTTGCCCACATTGCATATTTTCATTAGTTGGTATTTAGGGATGATCCATTGAGCCGATCACTCACAAATTCCTGTCCAAAATACACCCCCGCCAAGTGTTCGACAAAATTCACGAGTGAATAAATTCTCCAATTTCGCCCAAGCAAGCTTCAACCAAGCTACCATATGGCTGCCGAAGGTTCCCGGAGAAGAAGGAGAGGTGATGATCCTCCATCCCCGCTTCCTCTTGGGGTGGAAATCTCGAACCCCACTCAAGCAAGGATTTTCCGCCGTATGTATGGCCGCCCGGTTCTCTCCACCAAATTTCTCGACGTGGATGCTTTGGGGAGATTGGGACTTGCCCCGATGTAGCTCGATACATCGAGAATGTGGGTTGGACTACATTCTTGGATTGTCGAAGGAATTCCTATCCTTGACTTGTCTACGAGTTCATTGCCACACTCCAATTGCTCCCACATCAAGACGACCCCGAGCTACCCTTCAAGATAGAATTCCGAGCATTCAACGAAGAGTACGAGCTCACTCTATGCCAAATGACAACACACTTTGGACTACCCATTGATGGGATGATGAATCGAGAGATTGGTTGGTCCGAAGCCGATGCATGGAGACGTGTTTCCACGTCTAGGAAGCCCTTCAAGCAAGGGAAGTCAAAGGCCATCGACCTCATCAACCAGGCTTTGAGGACTTTTCATCGATTCCACTCTTGCACGGTGTTTGCTCGAGGGGATAGCTATGGCTCCATAAACCTAGATGAGTTGTACATTCTAGATTGCGAGGTCCAGAACAAGACGGTCAACGGCATCATGTTCTTCCTAAAGTACGTGGAGTATGTGGCTACGCGCTCAAAAGGGGAAATTAGAATTGGGTCCTATATCACCTAGAGTGTGCCGGTGTGACTGGGATGGATCGAATGGCGCCAGCAGGGGGAGATGATGCTACTATTACCTACAAGAAATTTGCCCAAATGAAGCTTTGTAAGAAGACAAAGGGCCGTCATAGTAGGTATGTGCCTATGTCGGCAGAGGAAGCAGCCGCAGAGAGCAACAAGGAGGGCGACGAGGAGGATATTAACGAAGGGGATCATCCTGAGGAGAATAGTCTGGAGATCGAAGAGCCGATGCTCGAGTATTTATACAAAGCTGGGGGCTTCGACCCTCAGCAGGCCCCGTACGTACCCGATCCTCCTAGGGTCGATGAGACCAACTTCCAGAAGGACTTCACCGACTACTAGACGCAGCATCAGGCTGGATCCTCTCAGTGGGATGACTGAGTGAGGACCAATGGAACAAGTATCAGCAATCGGACTCGGATATCCAAAGTCAGTGGGAGGCCGACAGGTGGACTATTTGGGGAGACCGCTTCACATCTTTTAGCGAGCAGACCACCGAGCGACTTGGCCAGCAGTCGATTGACCTTCGTGAGCTCAGACAGGAGGTTCAACGTAACTATACCGAGCTTCGAGATCATATTTCCGACCTTGAGAGGTCCATCTCCGAGCAGCTCGCAACTACATGAGCCGCCTTGGCATGCCACCCAGTTCCGGTGCTTCCGACTCTTAGTCATTATCGTCTACCTTTCCATTTCTCATTGTGTAACAATCCAAAATTCGGATTTATTCCGAAATAATATTTTATTCGTGCCGAAGGCTTTTCGTAAGAATACATAGTATCACGAATAAGTTTTACCCGAGAACCCACCTTTTTTTCCGGGCTATCTATTTATCCCCGACCCTCTTATATTTCTTATTTTACCAAGAATTTCCTTTCCACCACTCGAACCTTCCCCACCACCCCCGACTTTTCAAGATGAGTTCGGTAAGCTTCGCGCCTTCGTATCTTGCTTCTTTCCTCAATTCTCGAATTATGTGATTATTTGTTATATTTTATTATGAATTTTGTAAATGTGCTAATCGGTAAATTTAAATTATTCTATGTCAATGTGCGTTTAAAATGATGAACTTTGACTGTAATATTGTTTTATTTGAACAACATTTATTTTTCAGTGAGCTTTATTAAATTACAAAAATGCCCCTTGGTTTCTAAGCCCTAGGTCAAACTTTGACTTAGACCCCATCTCTCTCCCTCACCCTCACTTCACGCACCAACAACGAAAGAGGAAGAAGAAAAGGAGATAAAAGAGAAAGAAGAGGAGGAGCTTTGTAGCGCCCATTTCCTTGGACGGAGAAAGGACACCACATCCGCACCGAGACGAACCCCCAAACGAGATAGATGTACCCCATTCAAAAATCCATCCCGGCGAACGACAATCAATCAAGCAAAACCAGCAACAGCATAACGACACCCCAACAACAACAGCAGTAAAAGAAATAACAGAGTTGCGGAAGCTAATTCAAATATAAAGTAAATCATATAAGCCCTCCATGGCAACGTAAATCATACATCATTCTCAATCATTATATAATAAATGCCCTTCATGGCCAGTCTATCCTATCCCACATCAGGGACACTGTAACGACCCAAAAATCCGATTTTCAATTCGGTATATTTTAATCGAGTAATTATGCAAATTATTATTTTAATTTGATATTTATTCTAAGATATTAGGATAATTTCGTAAATGAGTGAATTTTGATATTTAAATCACAAATTGTCAACGTGCGTTTAATTATATGAATTTTAACTGTAATTACGTATTATTTGGACAACGTGAGTTTTCAAACTTATTTTGCGAAATTACTAAAATGCCCCTTTGACTTTTAAACCCTAGTCAACTAATTTGACTAAGTCTCTCTCTCACCTCACTCTCGTTCAAACCAACAAGGAAGAAGAAAGGAAAGAAAAGAGAAGAAAAAGAGAAAGAGAAGGAAGAAGATTTCAACGATCGTTCCGACTTCGTTTCCCGACGGATTTTCGAATCGTTTACGCCTACGAATTCCTCGCGATCTCTTCTACGAGTAAGCTTCTAACAATTCTCTCGTTTAATGTCTTCTATACTTTGTTTTTCTCGTTTGTGTGAATAGTTGTATTATTTAGGTTTTATATGATTTTGATAGTAATTGTGGATGGATTTTCGTGTTTATCGTTTCTATATGTAGATTACATGTTATAGATGATTATATGTGAAAATTAGGGATTGATTTGCATGATTAATCGATTAAATGTTAGATTTTGGTTTGAATTCGCGTATGATTTTTGCTGTCTGATGTTTCTGCTCATTTTGGTCGCACACGGCCTGGTGCACACGGCCTTGAGGCCGTGTGCATGAGACCGTGCGTGTGTGGAGAATGGGCACGGGCTGTGCACACGGCCTTGAGGCCGTGTGCATGAGGCCATGCGCGTTGTTTGATTGTGCACGGCCTCGGCACACAGCCGTGCACAAGGCCGTGTGGCCTGGTCGAACAGTGCCCTGACCTTTTGTTAGTCAGGGCACAATTTGGCCTACGGGTCCCGCTCCGGCCCGTCTTTTCCGAATTCTTTCTTCGCTCGTGTATTCGATATATATGAAATAGATATGAATTGCATGATTTATGAATTTACAACATGTTCGGGTATATGGATAGTGTGTTTTAAGTTTTCGTTAAATTTTCTATCTTTTGCATGTGAAGTCCGATTCTCCCGAAATTCGAATGCATACACCTTTATGATAATTTAAGCATGTCCGTAAAGTTTTATTGCAGTTGGACTTGATTTACGTTTTTAAATGCATGAATTACTCTGTTTTCGTTTGAGAATTTGAACTTAAGTGATTGATTTAAGTGTATAACGTGCTCCTATGTGTTTTAATATTCTCGTATAAGCCGTGCGTCGTCTTTAGTCTTATTTGGTTGTGTCCTGGTATTTTTGCAGACGATACTCCCGTGGAGTAGCGCCAGTTCTTGCTCTTTTTGCTCTTCTTTTTGCATAGCAGCCAGGTGAGGCTTTCCGTTTCTGTTCCCAGTATTATTATGTACATATATAAATAAGCCTCTCCCGATATAAACCACGTTTATGTTTTGTTTTCACACCGTTTCTATATATATACTTAGTAGATATTTATGCTTATTATGTTCATTTGATTTATCGAAAATGATTTGATATGAAAAAGTACTATGTATAGTCTTCGAAATGTTTACGAAAGAGACATGTAAAACCTTTTGTTTTCTAAGGCGAACTTTGGCCTTCGGCCTCGCATATGACATGTCTCGAACGGTCTTTTGGCCAACCCGAAATGTTTGAAAAGCGAGTTATGCACTGTATGCATGATCGTTTGGGCCCGGAGTAAGAGTGATAGGACGAAGTCGGTAGACGTCGGGTCTACGGCGTAAATCCTATGGTTTCCTCCATTTGGGAGCTCGGGGTGAGGCCGGAGTGGCAGCCCTTTGAGTACCTGAGTTATTCCCGTTAGTTAAGAGTAGTTCGGGTTTGCAGTCCGGCTACATTGGAGGAATAAGGGTGGTTTCCGGTTTTATGTTTTGGATATTGGAGTTCAGGGCTCGACTCGCCGAGTCATATGATAAGTTATGTTTTATGTTAAATCACCACTCAATTACGAAAACCTTTCTTTTATGTTGATTTCTTTTAAGTTTAAAATTGGTGATTTATTTCCCGTTTTATTATATACATTAATATTCCCTCCTCACTTAGTCGTTTGACTAACCCTCTCTGTCTCACCCCATATTGGTTTCAGGATACTAGGCGGGATCTTCGTCGTCGTCGTCGTCACGTCTTAGAGTTACATTCTTTTGTTCATGTATAACTCTCTTTCAGTATGGCTATGATTCATGTTGTACGATATTAGGATTTAATTAGTTTGTATTCGGGAGTTTGTTATTTAATTATGGAATTTCGTTAGCCTTGGTGGGCTTTACTACTTGTGTAATTATTTATGTTTTAAATGTTTCGTTATATTGCTTCCGCGTCTCTGTCTTTTCGTTGTTTTTGAAACCCCGCCTAGTAATTGAGTAAATGCTTGCCGTTCGCTGGGTTTCGGTTCGGGTCGGATCCCATTTTGGATCCGGATCGGGGCTCGGTGCAGGGCGTGCGTTACCCGTTTGGGGCGCCCGCTACAGTTGGTATCAGAGCCCTTCTTGGTCCAATGGCCTAAGCACTGAATCGTCGTATTTTGTTTGTTTGTCGGTCGTTGTGTGCCGGTGTAACTTAGGGAATTGCTCTCACCAGTGTTCAAGAACGCTTAGTGTTTGAATTGTCACGGATCTTTGTTGGATGATCAACAACAAAAGATCTTTTACAATCAAAATACTGGGATGGGCTTGGATATAGGTGGATGTGAAACTCAAGGTTGTACTTGCCATGCCTGGTTGTCTGTCGTGTCCGGTTGTGTCTAGGTCGTACGGCTTAGGAATTCTGTGGAGTTGTGCAAATGTGCTAAGTGCTTATGTGAACACTAAGTGAACATTACTTGCCTATGTGTTTACAGCTTTGCATGCTCACTTACCTGTCATGCATAACTGTTAATGGCTTTACAGGATGCCTCCACGTCGTTGTCCCTGTGGACAGTCTTCGTCATCTTCATTGACACCTCAGACCGATCCACCGATTCCAGCCGGAATTTTGGAAACATTAAGACGATTCATCGCTCATGCCCCGAAAGGAAATGTTGAGCAGGAAGCGTGGGCTCAATTTCTCAGATTCGAACCACCGCAATTTGAAGGTGCCCCGGATGAAGTTAGTGCTGAGGCATGGATATCTGCTTTAGAAAAGATTTTTAGGATTATGGAATATCCGGACCCTCTAAGAGTCGGGTTTGCTATTTATTTGATGATTGGAGCTGCACATGAATGGTGGAAACAGATTGAAAAACGATGGGAACGCGAGCATGTAGTCCCGACTTGGGATCAATTCTTGACTGAGTTCCGGGCTGAATACATTACGAGGATTGTTCATCAGCAAAATGAAAGTGAAATTCAGGCCCCCGTTCAGCCTAATCCTCCCCAACCTCAGGGATATCCATGACCAGTATGTGGATTTTGTAAGGGCCCGCATGTGGAGGCTAAATGTTGGAGGAAGAATGGACTGTGCTTCGGATGTGGTAGCCCCGATCACATGTTGAATCTATGTCCGAAGAAGAGGCCAGTACCGCGGGATATAGCAGGCGATACTGAGGATGCACATCCAGCGAGTTCTACGAGGCCACTTACACAATCAGGATCTTCTCCCGGAAAGAAAACCTTCTCGGTATCTTCATCGAAACAGAATGTACCTCCAAAACGGCCGGGAACGCCAGTATGTGGCGTTTGCCAAAGAGATCATCAAGAGTCAGAATGCCGAAAGAAGCAGGGACGTTGCTTCTCATGTGGGAGTCCGTTTCATCTCCGTACAAATTGCACGAGAAAGAGAATGTCGAGACGAGCCAGAAGGATGAAGCTTGATTCTGTATGAACGATCCAGGTATATTGCATTGTCATGACATTCATCTTAAATTAATTTAATTTCATATTATGTGAATTTAGAAATTATGTGTATTAAGTGTATTATATTATGCATGTGATTTCGATGTTGTTATTCTTGTTTAAATTTTGTGAAGTTTGTGTGGTTTTAATCACACGAACTACCCCTGTATGCCTTGCACGGTCTCGCCACACGCCGTGACGAGACCCTGTGCACTTATCTTACACGGCCTTGTTGCACCCTGTGCGAGAGGCCGTGTGCATGAATACACACGGGCTCGTCACACGCCGTGACGAGAGCCCGTGCGTGTTTGTCCTCACGGGGTCGTCACACGCCGTGACGAGACCCCGTGCACGTTTCTCACACGGCCTCGTCACACGCATTTTAAAACCCTCACCTGGAAACACGGGAACGACAAGACAATCCAAGCTATGTCCTGAAAAGACGGCCTGAAACTAACAGACGACAAGAACCACATAAGACAAGACACGACAACGACTCACGAAAACTACATCACATGAGAAACCAATAAACGTTATGTAGCAATTGAATTTACAATTAAAATGCAATTAAATCAATTAAATTAAAAGTATGAAATTAACGATGTTAAACATGCTCAATTGAAATTCTAATTGCACATTCATGCATATAATATTGTAAAGAAGCACTCATGCGATTTTCAGATTTTTCGGACGACATTCAAAATTTGGGGAAAAACCCTAAACGAAAAAGGCTCGATTCAAGGTCCGAACGAGGTCGGAATTTTGAAAACTTTACGAAATATTCATCCTTGAATCATATGGAAGCTATAGGTGAAAACGGCTCGATTTTAGGGGGTCGTATGCAAAAAGTCAACTTTTATTTTTGGCCATTTGACCCCATTACCGAGAGCAACTAAGGAAAAAGCCTGGAAAATTGGCTAAGGCATTCGCACGGGCTAACGTACGGCCTTGTGCACGGTCTTGAGCACACACTCAAGACCGTGAAAGCTAAAACAAGCATGCACTGGCTTCTGCACCGGCGTGCGCAAGCCAGTGCAAGTTAAAGGTGTGTGCACGGTCTGGCGCACGGTTGTGCCAAGACCGTGCGTTGGACCGTGTGGTTCCATCTCACAGGTGCAGAAACGCGATTTCAAGGTTTTTCTCGAGAGTCTCATCCTAAAATCAACTAGGGTTGATTCTAAGGCTAAAAATAACATATAAAATTCACACTCATGCATTGTACACATTAATAGCTACCATTTGATCCGAACTATACTAAAAATGGTAAACTATAACCTACAAATCAATTAAATCATCAAATATTTATTTCAATTTAAAATCTATAAAAACGAAGGATTTAATGGATGAAACGAATTGGAGAAAGAAGGTTACCGATAGAGAATTGAATGGGGAGCGTAAATCTGGTCTTGGAATTTCGATCGATCGAGCAACGGATTCGGAACGGGATTTTCTTTTCTCTCCTTCTTCTTCTTCCTTTCTCCTTCTCTTCTCTCCTTCTCTCTCTCGATTTGTAAATGTATTCAAGAGTGTGCAAGAGAGTGTGCACAAGGGGGTGTAAGTGTGTTCAAGATAGTGTGGGTGTGTCCAAGATAGTGCAAAGGTGTTTCAAGGGGGTGTAGGTTCGTTTAGAGATTAAAATAAATTCGAGGGGTAGAAAGTGTAATTATAAATGGTTGAGGATATAGAAATAATTATAATAAATTAATATTAGCTAACGAAGCTAATCTTTTCGTATAAAATTCAACGAAATATCGAATAATTATTCCGAGAATATATTCTAGAATTTTCGGGTCGTTACAATACCCCCCCCCCCCCCCCCCCCCCTTAAAAGAATCTGTCCTCAGATTCTCCTCCGAACCTCGGGGTTTATTAAAGGGAGTATATTACAGCATTTAAAAGTTCATCATACAAAATCGCGCAATTAACACATAAGCAATTAATTAAAATGAACAATTAACAGTTAAATTCAAATAAACATTTAACACATAGTTCATACATAATAGTTTCAACTGAAAATCAAATTACAATTAAAACGAAAATGACGAGAAATAGGGGAAAAATAATGCCGACTAAGAATCGGGTGCTCCAAAACTAGGCGGCATGCCAAGACTGTAGCGGGCGCCCCAAACGGGTAACGCACGCCCCGCATCGAGCCCCGACCTAGAACCGAAATGGAATTCGACCCGAATCGAAACCCGGCGAACGGCACACATTTACTCAATGACTAGGTGGGGTTTTCAAAAACGAAAGAAAACAACAGAGGTGCGGAAGCAAAATTAAACCAAACAATCAATCATAATAATTGCACAAGTATTAAAGCCCACCAAGGCCAACGAAATTCAATTACTTGAATAATAAAAGGGTTCGATACAATATCCCGACAATAAATAATAACGGGTTCAACATATAATCCCGAATACTACATAAATAAAATCCTACTATCGTAAACATAAATAATAGCCATACGGAATGAGAGTTATACATGAACAAAAGAATGTAACTCTAAGACGCGACGAAGACGACGAAGATCCCGCCTAGTATCCTGAAACCAACACAGGGTGAAACAGAGGGGGTTAGTCAAACGACTAAGTGAGGAGGGAATAATAATGTATATTATAAAACGGAAATAAATCACCATTTTCAAACTTAAAAGAAATCAACATAAAAGAAAGGTTTTCGTAAACGGGTGGTGATTTAGCATAAAACATAACATATCATATGACTCGGCGAGTCGAGCCCTTAACTCCAATTTTTTAAACATAAAAACGAGATACCGCCCTTATTCCTCCAATGTAGACGGACCGCTAAATCCGAACTACGCAAAACATACAGTATAATCTCTGGTACTCAAAGGGCTGCCACTCCGGCCTCACCCCGAGCTCCCAAAGGTGGAGGGGACCATAAAATTTCCGCCGTAGACCCGATGTCTACCGACTTCGTCCTATAATCCTGACTCCGGGCCCAAACATACATACATACATATCATAACTCGCTTTTCAAATCATTTTGGGTTGGCCAAAAGACCGTTCGAGACATGTCATATGCGAGGCCGAAGGCCAAAGTTCGCCTTAGAAATTAAAGAGGTTTTACATGTCTCTTTCGCAAACGTTTGAAAGAATATACGTAGTACTTTTTCATATCAAAACATTTTCGATAAATCGAATAAACATAATAGGCATAAATATTTACTAAGTATATATATAGAAACGGTGTGAACACAAAACGTAAACATGGCTTATATCGGGAGAGGCTTATTTATATATATACATAATAGTACTGGAATCAGAAACAGAAAGCCTCACCTGTGGCTATACAAAAAGAATGGAAAAATGCAAGACCGGATGCGCTACTCCACGGGAGTATCGTCTGCAAAATATAAAGACACAACCAAATAAGACTAACGACGACGCACGGCTTATACGAAAACATTAAAACATATTGAGGCACGTTATACAATCACATAAGGCACTTAGGTTCAAATTATCAAACGACAACGGAGTAATTCATGAATTTAAATATGCAAATCAAATCCAAATGCAATGAAACTTTACGGACATGCTTTAAATATCATAAAGGAGTATGCATTCGAATTTCGGGAAAATCGGACTTCATATGCAAAAGTAAGAAAATTTGACGAAAACTTAAAATGCACTATTCATAGACCCGAACATGCTATAAATTCATAATTCATGCAATTCATATCTATTTCATATATATCGAATACACGAGCGAAGAAAGAATTCGGAAAAGACGAGCCTCGGAGGCACCCGTAGGATAAAATGGGCCCTGACTTACAGAAGGTCAGGGCCCTGTTCAACCAAGCCACACGGCCTTGTGCACAGCCGTGTGCCAAGGCCGTGCACACCAAGAGAGACACACACGGCCTCTTGCACACGGCCTTAAGGCCGTGTGCACAAGGCTTTGCACCATGAATCACACGCACGGTCTCTTGCATGGCCGTGTACCCCCACACGGCCTTGCCACACCCCGTGTGCAAAGCCCGTGTGCGTCACGAAAGAGCAGAAACTTCGCAGAACCAGAAAAAACCACGCGAAACAAATCCTAAATTCAACATTTGATCATCTAAACATGCAAATCACACCCTAATATTTACATATAATGATCTACAACATATAAGCTACACATAGAATCCAAAAACACGAAAATCCATCCATAAATTCCTTCAAAATCACATAAACCCTAAATTATTCAACTATATACAAAAATGAGAAATACGAGGCATAGGAGACATTAAACGAGAGGGACGTGAAAGGCTTACTCGTAGAAGAGATTTCGGGGAGTTCGTAGGCGTAAACGGTTCGAAAATCGGTCGGGAAACGGAGTCGGGACGATCGATTGAACCTCCTTCCTTCTCTTTCTCTTTTTCTTTCTTTTCTTTTCTTTCTTTTCTTGCTGCTGCTGTGTGATTTGGGCGAGAGTGAGGTTAGAGAGGGAGTGATGAGACTTAGTCAATTTGACTTGGGTCAAAAATCGAAAGGGCAAATTCGTAATTTCGCAAAATAAGTTTCATGTTGTCCAAATAATACATAATTACAGTCAAAATTCATATAATTAAACGCACATTGACAATTCGTAATTTAAATATAGAAATTCATTCATTTACGAAATTATTCTAAAATATCATAATAAATATCAAATAAAATAATAAATTGCGCAAAGATTCGATTCGGACATACCGGATTATAATTTGGATTTTCGGGGCGTTACAATTACCCCTACTTATGAGAATCTGGCCCCCAGATTCTACTCGTCCGACTGGAATAATTCCGGATGAAACTTGCGCATTTTGTCCTCGGTCTCCCATGTAGCTTCTTCGGTTGTCTGATTTCTCCAAAGAACTTTGACAAGAGAAATCTCCTGGTTCCGCAGGGCTTGGGTCTTCTTATCCAATATCTTCACCGGCTTCGAAACAAAGGTCAAATCCGGCTCTAGTTCAATTTCTTCAATAGGAAGGGTCTCGGACTCATTCGGGAAGTACTTTCGGAGTTGAGAAACATGAAAGACATTGTGAATCCCAGTTAGGCTTGGCGGCAAGTCTAACCTATAGGCTGCGTTCCCAATCCTCTCCAGAATTTCATAGGGACCCAAAAATCTCGGGCTCAGTTTTCCTCCTTTTCCAATTCGGGTGAAACCCTTTCGAGGAGAAGCTTTGAGGAATACTTTGTCACCAACCTCAAATTCCAACGGTCGGCGACGGTTGTCGGCATAGCTCTTCTGTCGATCCTGAGCTGCTTTCATTCTCTGCCGAATGATCTGGATACGGTCGATGGCATTTTGGAGAAACTTTGGAGGAGTTCCTCGTTCCTTATCGTCTTTCGTCCAACGCCAATCTTCGAGATCCCAAAACAACGGGGATCTACACTTTCTACCGTACAATGCCTCGTAAGGTGCCATTTCGATCGAAGACTGATAGCTGTTGTTGTAGGCAAACTCGATCAAAGGCAATCGGTCGTGCCAATTGTTGCGAAAATCCAAGGCACATGCTCGAAGCATATCACAGAGATATCTGATCATCCTCTCTGACTGACCATCTGTCTGTGGATGTGTGGCTGTACTGAAAGTCAGCTTCGTTCCCATTCGCTCTTGAAGTTGCTGCCATAAGCGAGAAGTAAATCGAGCGTCTCTGTCAGACACTATCGTAGTCGGAATCCCATGAAGCTTGACAATCTCTCGGTGATAAATCTCTGCCAACCTATTGTCGCAGCCCCGGGCACGGAGAGGAGAACCCTCACGACGGCACCCGTTGGACGCGCGGGTATAAGCTTCACCACCACTGAGCACAACCCTAAAGTTTGGCTTGAAACCACTTGCCAAAAGGTGATGCACCACATGGTAGTTGTGCTTGGAAGATCACTTATAAACCGTTCACATTACTTATGTTTTTCCTATGAGGGACAAATGCCCACATGGTACATATTTCTCAAGTTTGGGGTGTTACATTCACCCCTCCTTGAGAGCGTAATGTCCTCATTACGCTGTGACATAGGATTGTGGCTTCCCGCCAGTGGAGAAGCTGCCCACAACACGCCGAGCGGAGCCCCTTTAGCGGTGACTCACGACTCATGTCATGTGTGGAACATGCATTCCCATAGCTGACGGTTGGCTCTGATACCATTTGTCGCACCCCCGGGCGTGAAGAGGAGAACCCTCACGACGGCACCCGTTGGACGCACGGGTATAAGCTTCACCACCACTGAGCACAACCCTAAAGTTTGGCTTGAAACCACTTGCCAAAAAGTGATGCACCACATGGTAGTTGTGCTTGGAAGATCACTTATAAACCCTTCACATTACATATGTTTTTCCTATGTGGGACAAATGCCCACATGGTACTTATTTCTCAAGTTTGGGGTGTTACACCTATCCACTTTGTACGACATGTTGATCGGTAGAAAATGAGCACTCTTGGACAGTCGGTCGATAATCACCCAAATGCTATCGTAGCCACCTCTTACTTTAGGCAAACCAGACACGAAGTCCATGGCAATACCCTCCCAGTTCCACGTAGGAATCGGTAGTGGCTCAAGCAAACCTCCCGGTCTTTGATGTTCAACTTTAACTTGCTGACAAGTCGAGCGTCTCTTGACGTAATCAGCTACGTCTCTCTTCATACCTCTCCACCAGAATAATTCTTTTAGGTCCCGATACATCTTACTTCCACCTGGATGAACTATGTAAGGTGTGTTGTGAGCCTCATCGAGAATCTCTTTCCTCAGACTCTCCGGAACACAAACTCGGGACTTGTAGCAGAGAATTCCTATGTCGTCCACACCAAACTGAGTCTCTGGATCAGTTGCGATGTGAACTATCTGTCTCTGAGTCCACTCATCAGTAGCCTGAACATCTCGAATCTTTCGACCCAACTCTGACTGGATCGATATGCTGTGAACATGGGCCTGGGAACTGATGTGAACTCCCTCTAACTTAGCCTCTAGCTGAGCTATGCTTGCCTTCCAGCTCAGTGCCTCGGCTACAACATTCGCCTTTCCGGGATGGTACTGAATCTTGCAATCGTAGTCCTCAAATAATTCCATGCAACGGCGCTGTCGTTTGTTCAATTCCTTCTGAGTAAACAAATACTGAAGGCCCTTATGATCTGTGAAGATGTCGAACGCGATGCCGTAGAGGTAATGACGCCATTTCAATAATGCAAATACCACGGCGGCTAGCTCAAGGTCGTGAGTGGGATAGTTCTCTTCAGCTGGCTTTAGCTTCCTCGATGCCTAAGCTATAACTTTCCCATTCTGCATTAACACACAACCTAATCCTTCGTGTGACGCATCTACATACACGACAAATCCTTCTGAACCCTCGGGCAGGGTCAACACTGGAGCTGTGGTCAATCTCTTCTTGAGCTCTTGAAAACTGGTTTCACATTTGGCTGAC
This sequence comes from Verbena officinalis, assembly GCA_958496215.1. Taxonomy (NCBI): domain Eukaryota; kingdom Viridiplantae; phylum Streptophyta; class Magnoliopsida; order Lamiales; family Verbenaceae; genus Verbena; species Verbena officinalis. The sequence continues at coordinate 13,114,317 of OY292387.1, read as the reverse complement.
CACTCAAACTTAGCTTCTTTCTTTGTCAACGCTGTTAACGGACCTGCAAGTTTAGAGAAATCCTTGACGAAACGTCTGTAGTATCCAGCTAATCCCAAGAAACTACGGATCTCTGTAGGAGTCTTAGGTCTCTCCCAATCTAGCACTGTCTCAATCTTCGAAGGATCTACCTCGATTCCCGTTCTGGATATGACATGACCTAGGAAGGTCACTCGGTCAATCCAGAATTCGCATTTGCTGAACTTAGCGAACAATTGGTGCTCTCTCAAAGCTTGGAGCACAATCCGGAGGTGTTCAGCGTGTTCTTCTTTGGACTTCGAGAACACTAATATGTCGTCAATGAAAATAACGACGAACTTGTCGAGGTACGGACGGAAAATTCTGTGCATCATGTCTGTAGCGCCCCCTGAAGAAGGACCGCCACATCCGAACCGAAATGGATTCCTGAGCTTCAGCGAGGGGCCTCAACCCAAAAATCCACTCCGGCGAACGGTACTCAAGCAATAACCTTCGGCAACAGCGACAACCATCCCAACAACGACCAGAAAAGAGTAGAGAAATGCGGATGCGATTTAATGTAAACAATCAAATTCCATAAAAGCCTACGAAGCTAACATAATATCAATTAAACATTTATAATGCAAGATACAAAATATTCATAAACAGATAGTGTCATCCCTGGCTCAACTAGTCTACCCTATGCAATCCTAGATATCGTCAACTATCCCACATCAGGGGCACATAAGTACATAAAGTAAATAAATACAATAACAAGACTCGACTGTTGTTGGGACCACTGACAAGACAAACCAGAAAGACTGAGCCTATCTAGACCTGCTGAAGCCGACTGACGAGATAGGTGACGTCGCCACCTGTCTACCTGAAGCAAGAACCAAAATAGCAGGGGTGAGTATAAAGGATACTCAGTAAGGGGGTTTTGATCACAGTTCGTCATTTATCTTTTTAAAACCAAAAGTGGTGAGTGTTGCACGTTTTGAGAAAGAATAAGAATACGAAATATAAGTTGTAAAATGACACAAAGCAACACTCGGGTTCGGCTTATTTGAATCATAAAAGGTTGACGAACTAGATCCATTAAAACATTTGCACGTAATATCAAGCCGATAAATTGAAAGGGTATTAGTTGAGTAATAAAGGAGGCTTAGGGTAGCAAGTACGAGTCACACTTCTGGGTATTATATATATATAGGGAAGTACATATGATAACTGAAGAAAACCGGAATGTGCTTCGACTTGTCACGAAAGCCATACAACAATTAGACAAGCAATAAATGCAATAAATCATGCAATAATGTGTCCGGCGAGAACGGGCCCTCTCCTTATAACTCCCAATTGAAAATCATGCAAGCATATAGTCAAGTACTCCACCACCAACAACACTATACAGAGTTTTAAGGAGACGCGATTAGCACCACCATATCAGAGTTTTAAGGAGACACTGTTAGCACCACCATTCGCATCAACTCAGGCTAGCCAACCTCCTAGCCGGCCCAAGTTAACATGCTAGAAGTACACATCGGGATTTGCCCTAGACGCACGTCCCCAGGCTCACCTCCTGTATACTCCGGGCCCAAGTCATTAAACAGTTTATGACTCGCTTTTGAAATCAATGATAGTTTGGGTGGCCAAAAGGGCCATTCGAAAGCAGGAAATCGGGGATTGGGAGGCCAAAGGGCCATTCGAGACAAGGTTATAGTTGCGAGGTCGAGAGACCAAAGTTCGCATTTAAAACAAAAGGGGTTTTCCTTGTCTCTAGTTGAAAGCATTTCAAATCATTTTCGTTTTGCTATTAAAAGGTTTGACTAAGCACATAAGGAATAGTAAAGGCAGTACAACAAGTAATAAGAAAAGCGGGGTAATCATTTATTTTGCAAACCTATAATAGTCTATGTCCTTGCCCCAGTTAAAATAAGTTTAAACCCTTACCTGGCTCGACACGACAGTATGAAAGCAAGCAGTAGTCAGGTTTCTCCCTCGTTGGTCCCACCTGTAATACACAGGGCCTAGAGGATGAAAACAAGACCGACAATACTAAAAGCAAGACACGAACAACAGACGACGCACGGCAATTCAAATATAACTTCACTCATGCTACAGATACAATATGGAAAGCCAAATAATTAAACATGTAAGGATATATAAATTACGGAACAATATTTAAAGGAATATTTAAAACAATTGTAATAATGGAAGAACATTAATAATAAATATGGAAAGCATGCTAAAACGAAATTAGGGCACGTAGACATGCTTAAAATAATATAACAGAACTCTCTCGCGAAAACGGGGTTAATCGGATAAGAAACGGGAAAAAGGGGTTAACATCCCTAAACAAGCAAAGGTATCAAATGACGGTCAAATAGGGTCGGGTAAATTGCAAATTATGAAGAATATCAAATCCCGAGGCTCAAGGAAGCTATAGGTGAAATCGGATTGATATTCGGAGGTCGTATGAGAAAAGTCAACATTTAAATGAGTGGGGTTGACCAATTCCCGAAGTGTAAGAAAGGAAAAGGCTGGAAAATACACTAAGTATGTTGCACCGGCCAACGCATGGGCTTACGCACGGGCTTGGCAAGCCGGTGCAAGCACAAAAGGGGTTGCACGGCCTCCCGCACGGTCTTGAGCACGGTGCCAAGACCGTGCAGGTGGAAACAGCCATGCGCACAGGCTCGTGCACGGGCTCAAGCCCGTGCAGGCTAAAAAGTGCTGCGCACGGGCTCCTGCACGGTCTTGATCAAGACCGTGCATTCGCCCGTGTGGATCTTCTGAGCAACAGACTCAGCAGATCGCGAAACCTCACACACGAAATCAATATTTAAATTCATACATCTCCTAATTTACACCATAAAACATCCTAATTCTCACATATAATCATATATATCATATAAGCTACACATAGGCACAAGAATCACGTAAAATGGTCGAGTAAATCTTCCTAAACACGAAAATCCTAATATAATAAAATTCTATATAAAACTCACGAAAATCGCAACGAAGAGGGAACGAAATGAAATGGGGTAAAAGGATTACCGGTAGAGAAGGTAGTGAGGATCGTTCGGGTTTTCACGGCTCGTCGATCGGGCGAGAAACGGACTCGGTAGGGCGTCGGGAAGATTTTCTCTCTTTTCTCCTTTCTTTCTTCTTTCCTTTCTTCTCTTTCTTCTTTGTGTGAAAATGAGAGAATGAGAGAATAGATAGATATTTAGGAAAATATCTCGGGGGATAAAATGGTCATTTAGGCTTTTAAGGGCATTTATGTAATTTAAGTAATTGAGGGCATTTAAAAGATAGGTTAAATCAATCTTTCCATAAGATTAATTAATCCAATTGGATAGATCGAGAAATTAGGCAAGAAAGAATTCGCGTAATTATTAATAATATAATTAAAATATTCGGGTCGTTACAATGTCCATAAAAGCTGCTGGGGCATTCGAGAGTCCAAATGGCATGACCACAAACTCGAAATGTCCGTATCGGGTGTTGAAAGCTGTCTTCGGGATATCCTCTGATCGGATACGGAGCTGGTAATATCCTTGTCTGAGATCGAGCTTGGAATAAATCCTCGATCCTTGTAGTAAATCGAACAATTCCTCGATATGTGGTAAAGGATACTTGTTCTTCACTGTCATCCTGTTCAATTCTCGGTAATCGATACACATGCAAAGTGTACCATCCTTCTTCTTCACGAACAAGACTGGAGCACCCCAAGGCGAGGCACTCGGTCGGATATATCCAATAGAAAGAAGTTCATCGAGTTGGTTCTTCAATTTTTTCAACTCGGTAGGAGCCATTCGGTACGGCGACTTTGAATAGGACTCGGCTCCCGGAACTAAGTCAATCACGAACTCTATATCCCGATCCGGTGGCAAGAATTCCAAATTCTCGGGAAACACGTCGATGAATTCATTAACCACTGGCGTTTCTTCAATCTTCGTCTGGTCCTTCAGGCGGTTGAGAAGGTAAGCTATAAAGCACGTCGCTTCTTTTTTCTGAACGAGCTTCTTGGCTTCCATCATTGAAATATACGGACCTTCTCCTGATCGGAAACCCTTAACCTCATTAGAACCCAGAATAACCTTCTTCTCGAAACAATCAACCTTCGCCCGATGTTCGTACAACCAATCCATTCCGAGAATAACCCCATATTTCTTCATCGGAAACTCAACCAAATCTGCCGGGTACTCAATACCCTCGATGATAACCGGACAACGCTTAAGTGCTCGGATCGCAATAACCTTCGAACCCAAAGGCGAACTAACCACTAACACATAATCAAGTAAGGAAACAGGCGCATGCACAGATAAGGAAACAGCAGGCGCAATAAACGAGTGTGAAGCACCCGAGTCGTACAATGCATGTATGGGGATGCCATTTATATATATAGTACCTTCCACCACGTCGGTCGGATCTGCAACAACATCCTCTGCATCGCCTTCCAAGGCATAAACACAGGCATAAGCCTGAGGCTGAGCGGCTCCCTGCTGTACCGGTCTCCTCTTCGGGCATACATCTACCCGGTGATCGGCGCTACCACATCCGTAGCAAAGACCATTCTTCTTCCAGCATTTGGCCTCTAAGTGCGGGCCCTGACAGAATCCACATACAGGTCGTGGAAATCCCTGAGGTCGGGGAGGTGCAGGCTGAACAGCTGTCTTGAACAGCTTCTTCCCAGAAGAGGACCCAGACGGAACAAATGGCCTCTTCGAACCAGACGGGAAACTCTTAGCGGCTGCAGGGGCAGGTGCAGAAGTCGGTCTCATCTATCGGAGATTGGACTCTATAGATAGGGCCGTCTCAACTGCATCGGTATAGTACTGGAGTCTGTTCCCGAGCATATGCATACGAATCTCATTCGACAATCCCTCAATGAACTGTCGAGTCTTCCTCTGTTCGTCGTCAACCATATACGAGCAGTGAATAATAAGTCTGGAGAAATGAGCCTCGTACTGGTCAAATGATGAAGTACCCTGCTTGAGAGCCAGGAACTCTCGCTCACGTCGCTGTCGGACCACCAACGGAATATACTTGGCCCGAAACTCAACCAAGAACTGATCCCAAGTCGGGACCACATGCTCTCGCTGCCATTGCTGCTCGATACGGGCCCACCAGTCATATGCAGCTCCTGTCATCTGATACACTGCTAGTTCGACCTTCTTAGGGTCCGGACATTCCATTACTCTGAACCTCTTCTCCATTGCCGCTATCCAAGATTCGGCAATCACATCATCGGGGGCACCCTCGAACTGCGGAGGGTGAAGTTTAAGGAACCTGCTCATCTCGGTCTCGGGGGCAGGTGGTGGCGTTGCTCGGTTGGTATGAACCATGAACTGTCCTAAGGCTTCCATAAACTGAGCTGGTGTCGGAACACCTGGAGGCGGACCTGGCGGTTCACGGCGAGGAGGCATTCTGCAAAATTCAAAATCAAACATGCATGATGATAAGTGATTATGAAAAGCCGTAACACGTAGAGAAGTTAAATTCACATAATCACGTTGTCACAATCACATAACCCTAAGCCGTACGACCTAAACTGACACGACAAAACATGACGCTTTAAAGCCTAGGCCATTGGACCAAAGAGCTCTGATACCAACTGTAGCGGGCGCCCCAAACGGGTAACGCACGCCCCGCACCGAGCCCCGACCCGGAACCGAAATGGAATCCGACCCGAATCGAAACCCGGCGAACGGCAAACATTTACTCAATGACTAGGCGGGGTTTTCAAAAACGAAAGAAAACGACAGAGGTGCGGATTCGAAATTAAACCAAACAATCAATCATAATAATTGCACAAGTATTAAAGCCCACCAAGGCCAACGAAATTCAATTACTTGAATAATAAAAGGGTTCGATACAATATCCCGACAATAAATAATAACGGGTTCAACATATAATCCCGAATACTACATAAATAAAATCCTACTATCGTAAACATAAATAATAGACATACGGAATGAGAGTTATACATGAACAAAAGAATGTAACTCTAAGACGCGACGACGACGACGAAGATCCCGCCTAGTATCCTGAAACCAACACAGGGTGAAACAGAGGGGGTTAGTCAAACGACTAAGTGAGGAGGGAATAATAATGTATATTATAAAACGGAAATAAATCACCATTTTTAAACTTAAAAGAAATCAACATAAAAGAAAGGTTTTCGTAAACGGGTGGTGATTTAGCATAAAACATAACATATCATATGACTCGGCGAGTCGAGCCTTTAACTCCAATTTTCCAAACATAAAAACGGGAAACCGCCCTTATTCCTCCAATGTAGACGGACCGCTAAATCCGAACTACGCATAACATACAATATAATCTCAGGTACTCAAAGGGCTGCCACTCCGGCCTCACCCCGACCTCCCAAAGGTGGAGGGGACCATAAAATTTCCGCCGTAGACCCGATGTCTACCGACTTCGTCCTATAATCCTGACTCCGGGCCCAAACATACATACATACATATCATAACTCGCTTTTCAAATCATTTTGGGTTGGCCAAAAGACCGTTCGAGACATGTCATATGCGAGGCCGAAGGCCAAAGTTCGCCTTAGAAATTAAAGAGGTTTTACATGTCTCTTTCGCAAACATTTGAAAGAATATACGTAGTACTTTTTCATATCAAAACATTTTCGATAAATTGAATAAACATAATAGGCATAAATATTTACTAAGTATATATATAGAAACGGTGTGAACACAAAACGTAAACATGGCTTATATCGGGAGAGGCTTATTTATATATATACATAATAGTACTGGAATCAGAAACAGAAAGCCTCACCTGTGGCTATACAAAAAGAATGGAAAAATGCAAGACCGGATGCGCTACTCCACGGGAGTATCGTCTGCAAAATATAAAGACACAACCAAATAAGACTAATGACGACGCACGGCTTATACGAAAACATTAAAACATATTGAGGCACGTTATACAATCACATAAGGCACTTAGGTTCAAATTATCAAACGAAAACGGAGTAATTCATGAATTTAAATATGCAAATCAAATCCAAATGCATTGAAACTTTACGGACATGCTTTAAATATCATAAAGGAGTACACATTCGAATTTCGGGAAAATCGGACTTCATATGCAAAAGTTAGAAAATTTGACGAAAACTTAAAACGCACTATTCATAGACCCGAACATGCTATAAATTCATAATTCATGCAATTCATATCTATTTCATATATATCGAATACACGAGCGAAGAAAGAATTCAGAAAAGACGAGCCTCGGAGGGACCCGTAGGCCAAAATGGGCCCTGACTTACAGAAGGTCAGGGCCCTGTTCAACCAGGCCACACGGCCTTGTGCACAGCCGTGTGCCAAGGCCGTGCACTCCAAGAGAGACACGCACGGCCTCTTGCACACGGCCTCAAGGCTGTGTGCACAAGGCCGTGCACCATGAATCACACGCACGGTCTCTTGCACGGCCGTGCAAGAGGCCGTGTACCCCCACACGGCCTTGCCACACCCCGTGTGCAAAGCCCGTGTGCGTCAAGAAAGAGCAGAAACTTCGCAGAACCAGAAAAAACCACGCGAAACAAATCCTAAATTCAACATTTGATCATCTAAACATGCAAATCACACCCTAATATTTACATATAATGATCTACAACATATAAGCTACACATAGAATCCAAAAACACGAAAATCCATCCATAAATTCCTTCAAAATTACATAAACCCTAAATTATTTAACTATATACAAAAACGAGAAATACGAGGCATAGGAGACATTAAACGAGAGGGACGTGAAAGGCTTACTCGTAGAAGAGATTGCGGGGAGTTCGTAGGCGTAAACGGTTCGAAAATCGGTCGGGAAACGGAGTCGGGACGATCGATTGAACCTCCTTCCTTCTCTTTCTCTTTTTCTTTCTTTTCTTTTCTTTCTTTTCTTGCTGCTGCTGTGTGATTTTGTAACGCCCCGCTATTTTATAGCGCTTCGGTACGTTAGCCGATTATTGCTCTTGTTTGCATTGTTTGCGATTATGTGAATTATGTGACTTATATGACTTAATATATGAATAATATGATGATTTCATAAGAATCTTCATATTTGAATTATTTTATACCATTCTTATATTTGAATTACTTCACACTATGTTTATATTTGAATTGTTGTATTTGAAATTTTATAAAAATTATGTCATTATATTTGAATAACATGATATTATATTTGATATATATGCATATATATGAAAACATATGCAAATATATACATATAAATATCTACATAGTTGCATGCTAATTTTGACTTTTCAAATAAATACCTTTTATTTATTTAATTATCCCTTTTATTTATTTATTTAATTACTTCATCATTCTCTACCTTTCTACACTATTCTCTAGCAACAACTCTCTCTCTTCCTTCACACCATTGCCGCCCCATCTCTCCCTCTCACAACCGCCATTGTCATCTCCTTCAAAGCACCAAAAATCTTCCTCTTTCTTGCTACAAAAAGGTGCTCTATCATCCAAGGAACAAACTACTACTTGTGGTTTTTGCAAACAAGTGCTCTACACCTCTTATCCTCCAATTCTTTTCTTCAAGGTAAGGTTGTGATTCTCTCTAATCTTTAAGTTTCAATGTCTCATATGTTGATATAGTGGAGAAACATGTTAGAATAGATGATTGATGAGCTTTGTTTAGCTTGAGATGGCATAGAATTTTATTTGTGATTTTGCATAGAAATTAAGATTATTTGCAATGTTTGGATATTGATATTACATGCTTGAATGGATGTGTATTTCATATTAGTTGATGATATTAAGCAATTAGGTGAAGTTTTATAGAGTTTGGGATTGAAAACACAAAGTTGTGCATGAAAGTGTAGGTGGCGGCACAAATTCTCAAAAATGGGATTTTGGGCGGAAACGTTGGAATTTCTAGAAACTGTTTTAACTGGAGCTTCTCAACATATTAATACTCATTTTCTCCAATTTTGATGTTAAACGGAGCTGATTTGATCACTGAAAAATTACAAAAATGACCCTGCTGCCCCCTGTTTCAGTTTTGGGGCAGAAGCTTCGGAAAATAGGGCAACCGATGGAATTTTAAAAAAAAAATTCACAGTAGTATTTATCAATGTGTTTGAAGTGCCTCCATAAATATTTAGATCATTTGGACTTCATTTTCTTAGGTAACGAAATTTTCTTCCAAAATGTGTTGCTGTGACGTATTTTCTGTTTTATGCCTACTTTGGACAAAAATCTGATTTTTCTTAGAATGAACCAAATTTCGGGCCTTATACCTATGAAAAGATATGTTTGTCTAGTTTACTAAAAATTTTGAGGTTTGTTAAAAATCGTTCTGAGGAGAGAGATATGCTAGTTTTAGTGCAACGTGCGCATACTTGAATTTCCATATCACTTGTATGTCTTTTCTATGCTTAATATCTCGTGCATTTGAACGTGTTTGAGTGCGTTTATACATGATTTTCCATTTTATAAGCATGTTTTACATTTTCATAAAGCCATTCGTCTATTGGGTTGGTTTGTCGAGTCGTGTCTTACCTCGAGGTCCTGGGTGTTACAGGTGGAAACCAAGAGGCTTGGACTTAGGTCGTCGAGCCTTCGTTTTGTCAGCTTTAAACCTACAAGTGAGGATGTAAAATGGTTTTTAACTGAAGTGTGAACAAATATTGCGAAAACATATCCCCTTTAGTATTTCAATTATATGTTTTGCCAATATTTGTAACAAAAGGTTTTAATATCAAATGATATATATGTATCTTTGTTAAAATGGTTTCAAAACAGAGACAAGGGAACTATTTTGATTTGAAAAGTAACATTTGGTCTCGGGACTTGCTCGTATGCCTCGAGTTATAGGCAACGTGTTGAGAAACCCTAGACGGTTACATACCTTGTCTCGAAAGACCCTTTTGGTCCATTCAAATATTTTTAAAAGCGAGATCATACACATTTAACCCCATTGAGGACGCTCTTGGGGGTATTTGGGCCCTGGATTATGTGAGAGGCGGATACCCGGAGACGTGCGTCTAGGGTTGAAGCCGGGTTCATAATCCGCCGATTATAAGCAGATATTCTAGAACCTGACAAATAATCAAAGGGTATTGTTCATGGCTGGTCGGAGGTAGTCTAGCCTGAATAATACTTACACCGGCGCCATTAGTCGGGTATGGCGAAATCTCGGGTTGCTCCTTGATAAGCCAAACGGTGTTATGGGATTTCATCATATTTGATATGTTTTTGGAAGTTTAAGGAGATGGCCCGTTCTCGCCGGGAATAAAAATGTTTTCTAAAATGTTTCACTTTAACATTTAATTCACAAAGCTTTGATGGATTATAAAGAGAAAGTATCGTCATTAGATTCGTTTCTCTATTAATCAAAGCGTGGATTAAATATGTTTTATGTTTAATTAATATTTAATTCACAAAGCTTAGCTGAATTATAAAAGAGCATATCGTCACTAGATTTGCTTTTATCAACCTAAGCGTGGATTAAATATATGTTTTTATTATGTATACTCCCCTCCTCACTGAGTTCGTTTGACTCACATCCCTTTTTGGTTCATGCTTCAGGTTAGCAGTTCGAGTGGTTGTTGGGTACTGGCAGCAGCAGTGTAGGCTTACAGGTCTTTGGATTCAGTCTATGTAGATATTTTGATACGACTGAACTCTTATTTATTTTGGCATGTTATCTTGAAAATTAATGGAAGTTGACACATGATGATATTTGGATATTTGAACTTGATGAGATTAGTGGATATATATATATATATATATATATATATATATATATATATATATATATATATATATGTTTGATATTTGCTTCCGTTGATGACCTGTTATTGCTATTGTTGTTGTTGATGTTGGTATTGTTGTTGGGGAGTTGCTTTTGCCAGATTGTGGGAATCCCGTTGTCCGGCGCGGGTTTTCGAGTGGTGGTATTTAACTATCGCTCGGGGGCTCGTTTAGGTCCAGGGGTTGTGATGTTGGGACGTCACAGATTTGGGCGACAGTGAGGTGAGAGAGGGAGTGATGAGACTTAGTCAATTTGACTTGGGTCAAAAATCGAAAGGGCAAATTCGTAATTTCGCAAAATAAGTTTGAAAACTCATGTTGTCCAAATAATACATAATTACAGTCAAAATTCATATAATTAAACGCACATTGACAATTCGTAATTTAAATATAGAAATTCATTCATTTACGAAATTACTCTAAAATATCATAATAAATATCAAATAAAATAATAAATTGTGCAAATACTCGATTCGGACATACCGGATTATAATTTGGATTTTCGGGGCGTTACAAAGACGGGTTAGATAACTAGTGAGCTGTTCAGTAATGGACCTCTCAAGATCGGAAATTTGCTCCCGTAGTTCAGTGTGGTTGCGTTGGTTCTCAAGTCTGATCTCTCGAAGCTCAGCCGACTGTCGGTCCAGTCGCTCAGTAGTCTGTTCAGCGAAAGTTGTGAAGCGGTTTCCCCAAACCGTCCACCTATCGGCCTCCCATCGGCTTCGGGTCTCCGACTCCGATTGTTGATACCGAGTCCACTGTTCCTCACTTAATCTATCCCATTGTGAGGATCCAGCCTGGTGCTGTGTCGGGTAGTCCTCAAAGCTCTGCTGGAATTGAGCCTCTTCGGTTCTAGGAGGGTCGGGTATGTACGGGACCTGATGAGGAGCGAAGCCTCCTGCTTCGTAAAGTTGTTCCATCATTTGCTCCTCCCTCTCTTGTCGGTCCTCTTCAGGATGACCTCCTATTTCGGCGTCATCTTCATCATCACCATCACTCCCGGCGGCGGCTTCCTCTGCCGTCATTGGTACATATCTACCGTGTCGCCCTCTAACTTTCCTGCAAAGTTTCATCTGGGCGAGTTGCTTGTAGGAAATTGTCGAATCCTCTGCTCCTCCCGGGGCCATTCGATCCATGCCAGTCACGCCGGCACACTCGAGGATCGCGGTGATGTAGGACCCAATTCTGATTTCTCCCTTTGGCCGGGTGCCTACATACTCCACATATCGAAGGAAGAACATGATGCCATTGAGTGCTTCCCTTCGGACCGCGCAATCCAAGACATAGAGTTCCTCAATGTTGATCGAACCGTAGCTATCTCCTCTAGCAAAGATGGTGCATGAGAGGAATCTATGAAAAGTCCTCAAGGCGGAATCACGGAGGTCGGTTGCCTTAGATTTCCCTTGTTGAAAGGGCCTCCTAGAAGTGGAGACATTTCTCCATGCCTCGGCCTCGGACCAACCCACTTCTCGGCTTATCATTCCCCGAATGGGTAGCCCAAAATGTATCATTAATTGTCGGAGAGTGAGCTCATAATCCTCGTTGAAAGCTCGGAACTCTATCTTGAAAGGGAGCTCGGCGTCGTCTCCGTGGGGAGTTATTTGAAGCGTTGCAATGAATTCGTATACAAGTTGGGGGTACGAATTCCTTCTCATATCCAAGAATGTGGTCCATCCCACGTCTTCAATGTACCGGGCGATACCGTCGCCAAGTCCCAAATTCCCCAATGCTTCTATATCGAGGAACTTGGTAGAGAAAACCGGGCGTTCGTGCATCCGTCTAAATATCTTGGCTTGGAAAGGATTTGAGATATCCACATTAAATGGAAGTGGGGACGGAGGGTCATCTCGCCTCCTCCTTCGTCGGGAACCTTCGGCGGCCATGAAAGAAGGTTGTTTGAGGATTGTTGGATTGAATTTGGTGAAATTCCTCACTCGGGAATTTTGTCGAACACTTGGCGGGCGAGTATTTTGGGCGGCAATTTGTGTATGATCGGCTCGGCGGATCGTCCCCAAAGACCAACTAATTAAAATACGCAATGCCGACTACGTACCTTCCAAAAATTATGAAGATCCACCGGACGCATTGAAAGTTATAGGCTTGCAAAGTGGGGAGGATGAATTTGGGGGAAAATTGGGGTATTTTTCTGTTGTTGGGCGAGAGAAAAAGAGGGTAAAAAGCTTCTGTAAGTTCTGATCACGAAAATAGAGTTTAAATGGGCGAAGGGGCACACACGGCCTGACGCACGGGCGTGCGCTGGCCCGTGTGGACCGGTCCAGCCGGTTCAGCAGTTTAACGCTGAACTGGCTTGCACGGGCTTAAGCTGATCCGCACGGTCTTGACCAAGACCGTGTGTTAGGGCGTGCAAGCACCCCTGAATGGAATTAAAACGCACAAAAATTACAAAAACACCCCAGATTTAATCCGGAGTTTAACCAAACAATAATTACATATTATCGCGCACTTAAAAAAAATTAAATACGAGAAATAGGACTGTTATGAACATGCACGGTACCTTTTATTCCAAGTAACGAAGTCCGGTCTAGTCTCCCGTTTTCTCTTATTCTGCGTCTTAGCTCCAGTCCCTCGATTCCGGTAACTTCTCCTTTATTGTACGTCCCTAACCTTGTCCTTTCATGATTTATTCTCTGGTGGCCTCCCTCTCTGAAATAAATACCCTGAATCTTCAGGATCGGCATCCACTATCCTCTTCCTTAGGTTTCTTCTTATTAGGGCAATTGTCGAGGAGATGGTCGGGGGAACCACATAGTAAACACTGTCCCAGTCGTTTCCGGCAGTACTCGGCGAGATGGTTCGGCTTGTGGCAAAACGAGCAAAGGATGGTGCTCTCACTGGGTCCACTGGTCGTCGCCTCTTTTCTGTGAGAAGTTGCACGGACAACCGCTGGAGTTCTCGATTCATAAGACTGGTTCTGTAAAGTGATCGGTCGAGCACTCCTAGCTCTGATTTCAAATTCTGCTTCGGCTCGCAAAGCTCGGCTGACAGCTTCTGCATAAGAACAACAGCCGAGACCTATAAGCACTTGGCGGATTTCGTGCCTCAGCCCGGATATAAATCGTGCGGCTTTGTTCCTTTGGTCGGGCACCCGGTTAGGAGAGTAGTTAGTCATGTAGGCAAATCTGGCCTCGTATTCTGTCACGCTATCTCCTCCCCGAGCTATTTCTATCTCTCCCGTCGGATACGGGTACGATGATCCTGGCGTAGTCTGGAGTGGGGGTAGTGGCGGATCTAATCGAGCTTTCTTGCGCAGCATATCTGCGTTCACAACTATTTGGCAAAATAGGTGCATGTTTTGTGAGAAATGATGCCATCAGTTCATGCTCGATACTCAACAAAATCCTACCAACATACAGTACGACAGACCAAACCATGTAAAACACACAAAGAGTTCCACGATCGACTCGCGTTACATCTTCCTTAGTACAAAAATCTATAAAAGATTGCCAGTCGGTTAATTAAGCCAACCGTAATCGTCTACAATTTTAAGCACCAAGATAAGATGAACACTCGTCAAAACACGAACTCGACACGGACTGACACAATTCAAAAGACACAAAAGACAAGACAGACGAGATACTAGAGCTTTCGGTTCCTTTTCGGGAACCTAGGCTCTGATACCATTGACTGTAGCGCCCCTTTCCTTGGACGGAGAAAGGACACCACATCCGCACCGAGACGAACCCCCAAACTAGATAGATGTACCCCATCTAAAAATCCATCCCGGCGAACGGCAATCAATCAAGCAAAACCAGCAATAGCATAACGACACCCCAACAACAACAGCAGTAAAAGAAATAACAAAGTTGCGGAAGCTAATTCAAATATAAAGTAAATCATATAAGCCCTCCATGGCAACGTAATTCATACATCATTCTCAATCATTATATAATAAATGCCCTTCATGCCAGTCTATCCTATCCCACATCAGGGACACGTAAGTACGGAAAATAAAGCATAATCTGAAATACATAATTAAATCAAATCATAAATAAGGACACGACTGTTGTTGGGACACTGACAAGACAAGACACACGAGCCAACCTAGACCTGCTGCTGCCGACTGACAAGATAGGTGACAACGCCACCTGTCGACCTGAAGTAAGAATCAAAATAGTGGGGGTGAGTACAAAAGATACTCAGTGAGGGTAAAGAGGGAACAAGTACGAGCCACGTTTCCGGGTTTTGATTATATATATATAGGAAAATACATTTGCATAATTGAAGAAAATCCGGGTCGTGCTTCGACTTGCATACACGATAATAATTAACGATAATAAAGAATTTAAAGCGGTAAATGCAAGCAATTAATATCCCAGCGAGAATGGGCCTGTTCCTCCTTATAACCCCCTCAATAACATGTAACTCCATCACCGGCGTCTGACCCCGAAGTGCGACCCCGGGCGACTGTGAATTTCAGGAAAACGTGCAACGAATGCAACGCCCACCATCGCTCCCAACCGTGGCTATCAACTCCTGACAGGCCACGATTGACGTTTATTTTTGGGAGAAGCACCTCGGATTACACCCTAGACGCTCGTCCCCAGATGCGACCTCCGGATACCCTCCCGGGCCCATTTGAAATAACACTACTTTGCTCGCTTTGAAAAACAAACATATAAGTTGATGCCATAAGGCAATTTGGGCAAGTTTGGGTGACGACGAAGGGGGTAAATCCTAAGTCAAACCGTCACGCTTAAAAGAAAGAATTTTACTTGCCTTATGAAAATAAAATGATTTAGAGATACTCATAAGTACAAGTTAATATTAAAACCTTTATGAGAATCATGAAAATATAGATTAAATATCTAATAGATATACGAGAAAGGAAATCAAAGCAAGATGAGCACATAAGGGGTAGTTCGCAATAAATTAAAGAATTCTTACTCCGTTTGAAAGCATTTTAAAACCCTCACCTGGAAACACGGGAACGACAAGACAATCCAAGCTATGTCCTGAAAAGACGGCCTGAAACTAACAGACGACAAGAACCACATAAGACAAGACACGACAGCGACTCACGAAAATTACATCACATGAGAAACCAATAAATGTCATATAGCAATTGAATTTACAATTAAAATGCAATTAAATCAATTAAATTAAAAGTATGAAATGAACGATGTTAAACATGCTCAATTGAAATTCTAATTGCACATTCATGCATATAATATTGTAAAGAAGCACTCATGGGATTTTCGGATTTTTCGGACGACATTCAAAATTTGGGGAAAAACCATAAACGAAAAAGGCTCGATTCAAGGTCCGAACGAGGTCGGAATTTTGAAAACTTTACGAAATATTCATCCTTGAATCATATGGAAGCTATAGGCGAAAACGGCTCGATTTTAGGGGGTCGTATGCAAAAAGTCAACTTTTATTTTTGGCCATTTGACCCCATTACCGAGAGCAACTAAGGAAAAAGGCTGGAAAATTGGCTAAGGCATTCGCACGGGCTAACGCACGGCCTTGTGCACGGTCTTGAGCACGCACTCAAGACTGTGCAAGCTGAAACAATCATGCACTGGCTTCTGCATCGGCGTGCGCAAGCCGGTGCAAGTTAAAGGTGTGTGCACGATCTGGCGCACGGTCGTGCCAAGACCGTGCGTTGGACCGTGTGGTTCCATCTCACAGGTGCAGAAACGCGATTTCAAGGTTTTTCTCGAGAGTTTCATCCCAAAATCAACTAGGGTGGATTCTAAGGCTAAAAACAACATATAAAATTCACACTCATGCATTGTACACATTAATAGCTACCATTTGATCCGAACTATACTAGAAATGGTAAACTATAACCTACAAATCAATTAAATCATCAAATATTTATTTCAATTTAAAATCTATAAAAATGAAGGATTTAATGGATGAAACAAATTGGAGAAAGAAGGTTACCGATAGAGAATTGAATGAGGAGCGTAAATCTGGTCTCGGAATTTCGATCGATCGAGCAACGGATTCGGAACGGGATTTTCTTTTCTCTCCTTCTTTTTCTTCCTTTCTCCTTCTCTTCTCTCCTTCTCTCTCTCGATTTGTAAATGTATTCAAGAGTGTGCAAGAGAGTGTGCACAAGGGGGTGTAAGTGTGTTCAAGATAGTGTGGGTGTGTCCAAGATAGTGCAAAGGTGTTTCAAGGGGGTGTAGGTTCGTTTAGAGATTAAAATAAATTCGAGGGGTAGAAAGTGTAATTATAAATAGTTGAGGATATGGAAATAATTATAATAAATTAAGATTAGCTAACGAAGCTAATCTTTTTGTAGAAAATTCAACGAAATGTCGAATAATTATTCCGAGAATATATTCTGGAATTTTCGGGTCGTTACAAGCTTCAATTCATCGCACCATGCTCATTTCTTCGCCGATTTCCGTGCCGTTTGAATCCACGTGATCCTCTCGACGAGATTTTTCTTTAGGTACCAGATTCACTATCTCTTCCCCGAATTTCTGAGTATTTGAGTGCATTTATTGCTTCGTGGGTTTTATTTGATTTTTGATGATATTGAGCTCGTTTCTTGGTCATTTTGCATGCTACTTGGATCAAAATGCTTCTTATGATTTGCTTGTTGTTCCTTGTTAATCTTAATTGTTGATTCTTGCTAGAAATTGAATTTTATTGATTTTTGGTTTGATTCCCGTCGAAATCGCGAATTGCTGTTTTCTGTTACTGATCTGCACGGTCTTGCCAAGCCCGTGCGTTGGCCCGTGCGCAGCTCTTTTGGCCTGCACTGGCTTGCGCCCGTGCGCATTTCCAGTGCGTTGGCCCGTGTGCACCTTCACGGTCTTGACAGTGAGCTCAAGACCGTGCGTTGGCCGTGAATTTTCTAACTTTCTTTCTTCATTCACTTCGGGAATTGGGTCAACCCTACTTATTTAAAATGTTGACTTTTGCAAACGACCTCCTAAAATCAATCCGATTTCACCTATAGCTTCATTATGATTCAAGATTTAATATTCCGCAAAGTTTGCAATTTCGGACTTCGTTCGGGCCGTGAATAGTACCTTTCTCGTTTAGGGATTTTTACCCACTTTTCCCGTTTGTTATCCTTTTGATCCCATTTTCGCGTGAGAGCGTTCTTATATTTTTTTAAGCATGTCTACGTGCCCTAATTGCGTTTAAGCATGTCTACGTGCCCTAATTGCATTTAAGCATGTCTTCGATATTTAATTTTGATGTTTATTCGTAATTTAGAATTGTATTAAGATTTCCTTAATTGTTGTTCCGTATTTTATATATCTCTATATGTTTAATTGTTTAGCTCTCCATATCTGGTTTATAGCATGATTAAGATTCTATTCGAATTGTCGTGCATCGTTTGTTGTCTCGTGTCTTGCTTTTAGCTCAGTCAGTCTCGTTTTCATCCTCTAGGCCCTGTGTAATACAGGTGGGACCAACGAGGGAGAAACTTGACTACCGCTTGCTTTCATTTTGTCGTGTCGAGCCAGGTAAGGGTTTAAAATGCTTTCAACTGGGCAAGGACATAGTTATGTAGGTTTGTGAAATGACTTATTATCCCGCCTTTCTTATTGCTTGTTGTTCCTGCCTTTACCATTTCCTTATGTGCTTAGTCAATCATTTTTGATAGCAAAACCTACGCATCTACAAATGATTTCAAATGCTTTCAGCTAGAGACAAGTAACTTATTATTTTTAAAAGTAACCATTTGATCTCAGGGGCACTTGTAAGTAATGCGTTAGGGACATCCGGTAGCATGCTCCCGAAGCGTACAACGCTTATGAGTATTTCGCAGATTGTTACACCAACTTGTTTCAAATGCCCCTTTGGCCATTCATACGTAACTGCTTGCATCATTTTTCGAACGGCCCTTTTGGCCACCTAAAGTGTTCTTGTTTTCGAAAGTGAGCCATTGACTGGATCATGACTTGGGACCTGGAGTATACAGGAGGTGAGCCTGGAGACAAGCGTCTAGGGAAAATCCCGATGTATACTCCAATCCGTATTCGCTTAGGTCGGCCAGGAGGTTGGCTAGCCTGAGTTAGTGCGAGGGTGGCGTTGTAGGCTACTCGCTTCCTAAAAAATTCTGATTAGGGTGACGTTGTTAACACGCGTTTCCATAAAATTCTGATTGGATCATGACTTTCGGTGGTGGAGTACTTGACTATATGCTTTCGTGATTTTCATGGTCGGGAGTTATAAGGAGAGGACCCGTTTTCGCCGGGACACATTATTACATGACTTATCGCATTACTTGCTTGTCTAGTTGATTTACTGCTTTTGTTACAAGTCGAAGCACATTCCGGTTTTCTTCATTTAACATATGTATTTCCCTACATATATATAAAACCCGGAAGCGTGACTCGAACTTGCCCAACTTAAGCCTCCTTTATTATCCAAACTACCTAGTTGAATTACGAGCCGTGTTTACTTGTCATTTCCAACTTGTTTACATCATGCCTTCCGAACTTGTAATACCCCGATTTTTCGAGACGGGTTTGGTTAGCTGCAGACGTTTCGTTTCTCGTTTCTCATCTCTATTTCTCGAAAACTATGTGATACTGTTTGCCTAAAAGTATTTAATTTAAAGAGATATGTGTGTTAATTGTGATTAAATTGCCTAATTGTGCCTAATTGACAATTTTAGATTTTTTTTCGAACACTTTAAATTACGTAAACTTTGAGTTACTTGGTACGTGGCCAAATTATAGGTACTTTTATTAAATTGTGACACATATATCTTTATCCTTAAATACCTATAATACTGAAATTTTAGTTAATTAAAATGGGAATTTTACTAAATATAAACTTAATTGCGAGTCATAAATTTTCTAGTGTTATATTGCAATTTCTAGGAAGTCAACAATAATTAGTTATTTATCAAGGCATTAAAATCTGTTCTGATTGTCGGCCACTTTAGTGCCCCAAGTTTTAACATAATCTTATTTCAAATTTTTACTTTTAGCTTTTAACAATTTGATTAACTTCAAAATTTATTTGACCCTTTCTACTAAATACGTAATGAGATATAGCCGTCATATTTCCAACTTTCTTTTATCATTAATTGTTAACCGACTCATCAGTCATTCTTCTTCATCCTTCTGCCACGATATAAGTCCACAAATAGAGAACTGTGAACTTTAATACGCATCTCATCTCTGTACCCTGCTGTGACGGCATAGAATAAGTTCTTGAGCTGGTATTTTATTTACCTTCCATTAATTAACCCCAACCTCACCTTGCAACATATATCTTGCCCTTCTTACATTAATTACTCCACCGAACTTATTACTTGCCCAAACTTCAATCCAGAAAAATAATAAACTGGTACTTTCTCTCATATACCCTATTCTTGCAGCTAGCTATGTTAATTACCCTTCTAACCCAATTAGTTTGTCTGAGAATTTCAACTTGACGAATAATTAAATCTACATGTATTGTAAGCCTACGAAGTATGCTGATGTGTGTTTCATTATATTAGTGATCCCAAAAGGTTGAGTAATTAGTTTGAATATAGTAAACTAGTTCAATTTATTGTCTGATGTGTTCGTGTTGTAGCTACTTTAATTGCTTACCTTTTTAAGAAGCTTTTCTTTATTAAATTAGATTAGTTTAACTGTTAAAAGACAATTTAATTCATCTAGCTAGTTAACTTAGACCTTTTAGATTCGTCTACCTGGCCACTCATAGTTAATTGGTTTGTTTTGAAAATCTTAAATGCAATCTGTAACATTCTAAAATGAATTATGTGTAATTAGTGTAGATTCTATAAGTCCTCTGAATGTTGTGTGTTTCCAACTAGCCGTCACATAATATGTCTATAATTTCACTATAATCTAATTAATATTTAATAACATATTACTAAAACCAATTAGGCCGAGTTGTATTTCATGTTCGAAACAATTGATGTATTATAATTGTTAATTAATTCCATTGCAAATATTACAATATGGAATCTAATTATAATTGATGTATTACAATATAATTGTAATCAACACTTAGACTAACGAGTTGATTAACACTTACAATTGTTGATTATTATTAACTAGTCTAAGTGTTGATTTGCAATATAATTACGTGATTTAATTAGGTTATGGCCGTACAAGTCAGTCATGTCTTATTTGGTTTGTCGAGTCGAGTCTTACCTTTTTGTCATTTGTATAGCAGGTGATCCTATAGAGGAACCCTGATTGTGTTTGATCGTCCTTTTTGCTATCTTTTCGGATGTCCAGGTGGGGTTTCTTTTCCGAATTCGGCTTTCTTATACGTATGTAAATATTCCATATATACCCGAAGCCTGTGTTATATGCTTTTATATTTTCTTTCCCCAAACTTATATTATACGTAGTAGCTACTTGAAAACCATATTATCTTAATGAGTTTAAGGAAAATGCTTTGATATCAAATTATTACATATTAACCCCTCAAAGGCTCATTTAGCTCGAAAGGGTAAAAGTTGATTTGTCAATTGGTCCCTTTGACCACATAAACATTTTGAAATGTGAGGAACTTTGTTTGGCCTTTTGGCCTGGCCATTGAGCCACATGATATATATTGGGCCCCAGGAGACCAGGGCATGGGGTGAAGCCGGTTAGACGATGGGTCTATGGTGGATCTCAGTGCTTTGACTCTAAACCCGTGACGGGAGCTCGGGGTGAGGCTGGAGTGGCAGCCCTTTGAGCACCTGTGACCGATGAGGTATATCCTATATCGAAGATGTGAGGGTGAAACTCCCCACATGATTATATAGTAGATCGGGTTCGCAACCTGACTACATAAGGAGGAATAAGAGAGGTTTATTTGATATTTCTAATATTGTGAAACAGGTGGTTGATGCTCGACTCGCCGAGCTTTCATTTATGTTACGTTGCGAAATCTTTCGATTCACCAGTGTTTGCTTAAAAACCTTTATTTTTCCATTTGCTTTCTTCTCATTTAAAAATGGTGAATCTTTCTTCTGTTTTATTAATATATATGTATTACAGCCCCCTCACTTAGTCGCTTTGACTAACCCCATCTACTTCTGTGGTTTTGTTTCAGGTTTTGGTTACTAGGCGGAAGTCGAGTCTTAGGCAGGACGTATATTCTTTAGTCTTTGTAAATTTATTTCATTCTGTCTTTTAAATTCATTTAGGATTTCAGAAATGTTGTAGAATTATGTTTTAATTGTTATTTATGATTATCTATTTTTCACTGGCCTCGGTGGGATTTATACTTGCGCTTTGAATTTACTGTTTTACAAGCTCCCTGAGTGGGATAAGTTATATAACTGTTGATCTGCGCTTTCGCTTTGCCGTTGGTTGTTGTCGTGTTGTTATTTTACAAAAAAATAAATCCTCCTAGTATTAATTGCCGTTCGCCAGGTTGCGACCCATTGCTAGACGTCTATTGTCGTTATGGGTTGTGGCTTGGTGCGGGACGTCGCGTCGCACCGTATTTCGGGACGTGCCATTACAGAACTTGTAACGGCCTCGTGACTCAACTAATATTCTTTAAATTGATCGGCTTGACATTATGTGCAAATGATTTTAAAGGATCAGGCCTCGTGACCCCGAGTATTGCTTTATGTCATTTTACAACTGATATTGTTATTTATATTCTTTCTCAAAACGAGCAACATTCACTACTTTTGGTTTTAAAAGATAAATGACGAACTGTGATCAAAATCCCCTGACTGAGTATCCTTTATACTCACCCCTTCTATTTTGGTTCTTGCTTCAGGTAGACAGGTGGCGGCATCACCTATCTTGTCAGTCGGCATCAGCAGGTCTAGATAGGCTCAGTCTTGTAGACTGGTTCGTCTTGTCAGTGGTTCCAACAACCGTCGAGTCTTGATTTGTAACGACCCAAAATTCCGGAATATATTTTCGGAATAATTATTCGACACCTCGTTGAATTTTAAATGAAAATATTAGCTTTGTTAGCTAATTTTATTTAGTTTATTCTCAAATCCTTAACCTCTCATAATTATTTTTTTTCACCCTCGGGTTTCCTTTAATCTCATTCGAACCCCACACTCTCTTGAACACACCCACACCCTCTTGACCTCACTCGCACTCCCTTGTGCACACCCTTGAACCATTTTTGCACCCTCTTGCACACACCTAAAAATCGAGAGAGAGAGGAGAAAGAGAAAGGAAGAGAAAGAAGAAAGAAGGAAGGAGGAAGAGAGAAAAGCCCGCCCCAAACCCGTCGCTCGACCATTCGAAATTCCGAGACCACCTCGACGATCCTCGTTCGATTCTCTACTGGTAACCTTCTTCCACCATTTCATTTTGTCTATTAAATCTCGAGTTGTGCTCAATTCTTCCTAGAAATGAATATTTGATATATTTGATGGGTTTGCATGTTATAGTTCACCATTTTTCGTGTTGTTTTGATCAAATGAAAGCCCTTAGTGTATGTAATGCATGAGTGAAAGTTTTAAGTGTTGATTTTAGCTCTAGAATCTGCCATGGTTGATTTTTGGACGAAACCCTCGTGAAATATTTCAAAATCGTGTTTTCTGCACCTGAAACTTGAGCTGCATGGTCTTGGGCACGGTCTTGGCAAGCCCGTGCGCAAGCCAGTGCGCCCGCCCTAGAGCCTGCACCGGCATGCGCACCAATTCCAACCTGCACGGTCTTGAGGGTGCCTTCAAGACCGTGCGCTACCCCGTGCCCAAGCCCGTGCGTATGCCTTACCCATTTTTCAGACCTCTTTCCTTAGTTGCTCACGACAATTGGGTTAAATAGCCAAAAATAAAAGTTGACTTTTTGCATGCAACCTCCTAATATCGAGTCGATTTCACCTATAGCTTCCATATGATTCAAGGATGAATATTCCGCAAAGTTTTCAAAATTCTGACCTCGTTCGGGCCTTGAATCGGACCTTTTTCGTTTAGGGTTTTTTTCCCAATTTTCGAATGTTGTCCGAACGATCCGAAAATCGCATGAGTGCTTCTTTACATTATATTATGCATGAATGTGAAGTTAGAATTTCAATTGAGCATGTTTAACATCTTTAATTTTGTTTATTTAGTTTAATGGATCCCATTTGCATTTTAATTGAAATTCTTGATGACTACGTGTTTTAATTGATCTTTCTTGAGTCGTGTGTCGTGTCTTGTCTTGATTGGTTTTGTCGTCTGTCAGTTTCAGGCCATTCTCTTGAGGATTGCTTGAGTGTCTTGTATTTCCCGTGCTTCCAGGTGAGGGTTTTAAAATGTTTTTCACTGGAGTAAGGATCCCTTTTATTCATTGCGAAATAAGTACCCGTACGTGCTCATTATGATTTGTTTTCTCGTTCTCATATATCTTAGTAGATATTTAATTATATTTTCATGATTTTATTGAAAAAACTCTTTGATATCAAATTATACCTATAAGTATATGTAAACCGTTTTGTTTTCAAGAGGCAAGTAAAACTCTTTCTTTTCAACGTGAAACTTTGACTTTGGTTGGGTCTATCATTAGGGGAGTCCATCAGCACATCCCGACACGTATGGAACTTATGGTCACCCTATTTGTCGTCACACACTTGCCTAAATGCCCGTTTGGCACTCAACTTATAATGTTTCTTGAAATGCGAGCAAAATCATGTACTTTCTTTCATGGGGCCCGGGATGGTATTCGCGGGTCTCACCTGGGGACGAGCATCCAGGGGGTTTCCCGAGGTACTACTCCCAAAACTAAGCGTCAATCGTGGTCCGTCAAGAGTTGATAACCATGGTTGGGAGCTATGGTGGGTGTTGCATTGTAACGCCCCAAAGTTTTGGTAAGCTAAAGCCGGTAAGAATTCCTAAGATAACGGGACAAGGTTGGAAAACTCGATCGGGAAATATGTGCTTATGTGATATTTCTGTGTTTTATATAAATTTTCGTAAATGCGATAAATTGTGAATTTAAATTATTATGTGTCAAGGTGCGTTTAAAATGATGAATTTTGACTATAATATTGATATATTTTGTTAATATGTCTTTTTTATGAAGTTTTGTGAAATTAAAAAAATACCCCTTCGATTTTTACCTAAATTATTTAAGTTGATTTTTTTTTAAGTGTGAAATGTATTAGAAATTTATTAATTAGCATGTGTTATATAATTAATTATATTCTACTCAATATGTAATCATATATGTATCCAGTGGGTTAACTCGTATTAAACTAAAATATTATATATACATATACGACATAATTAATTAGAGGAAAGAAGTAGGTGGTCAATTGGTCTCCCTTTTCAATACTGAAAAGTGGTATGACATATATTTAGTTTATTAATATATGAAATTATCATTAGCATTATTCACAAAAAGAAAACCCCAATTTCCTTTCTTGTATACTCTGGAAACCTCACAGAACTGTACGAACAAATAAACCTTCATCCTTCTTCTTGAATCAATTTGGACCGAGAACAGAACAAGGTACTAAATCTATGTATTTCTCTTATATATACTACTTTTAATGAGTGCTTAAACTTGGTGCTGGGTATGTGCCGCGTGAATCAAACCTTGCCTGACAACATGTTTTAATTGCCGAACAAATTACAATTCTTTGTATCAAAGAAGCAAATGGAATATTTAAGTATTGTTTAGCTAGGTGTTGATCAGAGATGTAGTAGCAGCAATCCGAGTGTATTTCCTTTCCCATTAATTTTAGAGGTGTTAATTGAAAGATGACTAGCGAAGTGATGTGTCTCCTAGTAATTTACAACAGAACACGAATAAGAAACCAGAGCTTGAGTATACCTATAGTTAATTTCCATGTCAATTCATGCAAATTACTTTCGTTATTGATGAGTTAAATTGATGCTTGAGGTACTAATGATTATTCATAATTATAGATTGATTTCACTACTTCATTTCATTTCCGGAAGTGATTAATCAAGTTACGTGTATATTTGTAGTCAAGCTTCATACTTTAATTAATCAATGGTAATTGCTAT
The DNA here is from genome assembly GCA_958496215.1 of Verbena officinalis. Taxonomy (NCBI): domain Eukaryota; kingdom Viridiplantae; phylum Streptophyta; class Magnoliopsida; order Lamiales; family Verbenaceae; genus Verbena; species Verbena officinalis. The sequence goes on along the minus strand of OY292387.1, from coordinate 13,088,628 downwards.
TAGTAACAACTGAAATATTATAATGGTTTGATTCATTTATTTTCTTATATTCAATTGATCTGTTTAGCTATTTAATTGTTATATGATTATCTTTAAGTGCTTTATTGCATTAAGCATAAGCCGTGCGTCGTATTGTCGTCTTACATGGTTGTGTCGTATTTGGTTTCAGGTGGTAGTTCTTCTGGGCAGTAGTTGGTCTTCTTTCTTTTGCCCTTTTTGCAGGATTATCCAGGTGGGGTTTCTTTTTCGAATTCGGCTTTCTTATACGTATGTAAATATTCCATATATACCCGAAGCCTGTGTTTTATGCTTTTATGTTTTCTTTCCCCATATTTATATTATACATAGTAGCTATTGGAACCATACTATCTTAATGAGTTTAAAGAAAAATGCTTTGATATCAAATTATTACGTATAACCCCTCAAAAGCTCCTTTAGCTCGAAAGGGTTAAAAGTTGATTTATCAATCGGTCCCTTTGACCATATAAGCATTTGGGATGCGAGGAATTATTTTGGCCTTTTGGCCTGGCCATTGAGCCACATTATACTATTGGGCCCGGACATCAGGGTACGGGGTGAAGCCGGATAGATGTTGGGTCTACGGTGGATCTCAATGCTCTGGTCTCCAAACTGATGGGAGCTCGGGGTTATGACCGGAGTGGCAACCCTTTTGAGTACCTGCGCCGGACGGGATCTAGTCTATATCCCCAGCCGAAGATGTATTGGATATTTGTCCTTGCATGATTATATAGTAGCGGGCTAGCTACCTGACTACACATGGAGGAATAAGGGAGGTTTATTTGATATTTCTGATATTATGAAACAGGTGGTTGATGCTCGACTCGCCGAGACTTTACTTTATTGCGAAATTATTCGATTCACCAATAATTGTGAAAACCTTTATTTTTCCTTTGCTTTCTTCTCATTTACAAACTGGTGAATCTTTCCGGTTGTTTCGATAATATATATGTATTACAGCCCCCTCACTTAGTCGCTTTGACTAACCCCATTACTCTGTTGTTGTCTTTTCAGGTTTTGTTGCTAGGCGGATTTAGGTCGTGTCCTTGGAGTCATTTACTTTTGTTTAGGTGATTTCATTTCCACCTATGTATCTGGATAAATAATTAAAACCCTAGAGATTGTAGATGTAAATAATGTAAATTAGTTTGAATGTTGATATGGTTGTTTTCAGTAGCCTTGGTGGGCTTTATAATTGTGTTTTGGATTATGGTTGTTCTAGGTCCCTGAGTGGGATAGGTTGTGCTAATTTGCTTCCGCTGTATTATTGTTCATTGTCCTATTATTTTCTAAAGCAGATCCGCCTGATATTTATTTTCCGTTCGCCAGGTTGTAGTTCATAACCGGACCTTTAGTTCTTGTTATGGATTGTGACTTGGTGCGGGACGTCACGTCGCACCGTATTTGGGGACGTGCCGTTACAGTTGGTATCAGAGCTAGAGGTTCATTGGCCTTAGCTCTATGAGTTGTGTCAGTCTAGGTCCGTACGGCTTATGACTTAGGAATTTGTGCTTTTGTGCTTATGTGTTTACAGCATTGCATCCATAATTAATTTACATGCATACTTGTTATATTTACCTGTAGGATGCCGCCTCGTCGTGATCGTACTCCTCCAACAGCACCACCACAGGCACCAGTGGTTGATGCTCAGCATATATTTGGTCTCTTTAAGGATTATCTGGATCAGAGAGACAGGAATGTAGAGGTAGATGAGCATAGAGCTCGTGAGCAGTCCTTGCGTAGATTCCTCGATTTCCACCCACCTCAGTTTGTGGGTACCACAGATGATATTGTGGCAGAGGGTTGGATTTCATCTCTTGAGAGGATATACCGAGTTCATCAGCCTACTGAACTAGAGAAGGTTGAGTTTGCTATCTATCTTCTTCGAGGACCTGCAGAGGCCTGGTGGAAGATGACTGAGCAGAGATGTAGGGCCACCGGAGTTGAGTCATCGTGGGATAGGTTCCTTGAGGAGTTTCGAGCTAAGTATGTTCCCCCTACTGTTCAGGATCGCCGAGAGAAGGAGTTTATGGAGTTATCTCAGGGTACTTCTACTGTGGCTGACTATGAGGCTAACTTTACTAGACTTGCAGTATATGCTCCCCATATTGCTTTAGATGAGCGTAGGAAGACCAAGAAGTTTCTAGAGGGCTTGAGTATTCCACTTCGATAGGGTTTTGCAGCTTCCCGTCCCACTACCTATGTTGTAGCTGTAGATGCAGTCTTATCTCTTGAGGCTGAGTATGCCAGTATTGATCGAGCTATTCGTCGTACTACCCCCGCTTCTTCTTCATCGGGTTTCAAGAGGCCTTTCATTCCGAGTGCTCCTGTGCAGCCTAAAGGCAAGAGACCTTTTGGTGGACCCAGACCTCCTATACCTCGCCCTACGGGATTTACTTCAGCACCTCGTCCGACCGGATTTCTTCTACACCTCGCCCGACTGGGTTTCCTTCAGTCCCTCGTCCGTCAGGTTATCGTCCAGTTACTTGTGGGTATTGTGGAGGGAATCATCCAGAGTTTAAGTGTTGGTATAAGTTGGGATTGTGTACTAGTTGTGGTAGCTCTACCCACCAGAAGGATAGTTGTCCCAGGAGGCAGCCCCCGAGTCAGCCTATGCCGCCGAAGCCGAAGCCTTCTGTTCCAGCTCGTGTGTACGCCCTGGAGGGCGATAGTGAGAGTACTGAGCCTAATGCTTCTGTCGTGGTGGAAGGTACCATACATATACATAACATACCCATACATGCATTGTTTGATCCGGGTGCTACGCATTCTTTTGTTGCTCCTGAAATTAACTTATCTGCGCATGCGTCTATTGATTTGTCTGATTATTGCTTTGTTGTGAGTTCCCCTTTGGGATCTTGTATTATTACCGACCGCGTGTACCGACGTTGTCCCGTTGTTATTGAGGATAAAGTTTACCCCGCAGATTTGATAGTGTTGTCAGTGAAGAAGTACGGAGTTATCTTGGGTATGGATTGGTTATTTGAGCACAGGGCCAAGATTGATTGTTTTGAGAAGAAGATTAGTTTGGGATCTGATTTGAGTCAGGGTATTCAGTTGACAGATGGGCCGATTATTTCTATGACAGAGGCAAAGAAGCTCGTCCGAGAAGGAGCTTCAGGTTTTGTTGCTTATCTTCTTAACAGGCCAAAAGAACAGTCGAAGTTTGAAAATACCGAGATAGTTAAGGATTTCCCTGATGTGTTTCCTGAGAAGTTAGAATCGTTACCTCCAGACCGTGACATCGAGTTTGTTATTGATCTGTATCCGGGATCTGAGCCTTATTCAAAGACACCTTACAGAATGGCACCAGCTGAATTAAAAGAGTTGAAGACTCAGTTAGATGATTTGTTAACCAGTGGTTATATCAGGCCGAGTACTTCTCCCTGGGGTGCACCAGTATTGTTTGTGAAGTAGAAAGATGGTTCTCTTAGACTTTGTGTTGATTACAGAGAGTTGAACCGGATGACTGTAAAGAACAAGTATCCTCTTCCCCACATTGAGGAGTTGTTTGATTTATTGCAGGGATCGAGGGTCTATTCTAAACTCGATCTGAGACAGGGATATTATCAGTTACGTATCAAGGCAGAGGACATACCGAAGACAGCTTTCAACATTCGATATGGTCATTTTGAGTTTGTGGTTATGCCATTCGGTTTGACGAACGCCCCTGCAGCATTTATGGATATGATGCACAGAATCTTCCGACCTTATCTTGATAAGTTTGTTGTCATCTTCATAGACGACATACTGGTTTTCTCAAAATCTGAGGAAGAGCATGCAGAGCATCTGAAGATCGTGTTACAAACTTTGAAAGAACATCAGTTGTATGCCAAGTTCAGTAAGTGCGAGTTCTGGATTGAGAAAGTGGCATTTCTGGGTCATGTTATATCCAAGACAGGTATTGAGGTTGATCCTTCGAAGATTGATTCAGTGTTGAATTGGGAGCAGCCTAAGACTCCGACAAACGTTCGTAGTTTTCTGGGATTGGCAGGTTATTACAGACGGTTTGTGAAGGATTTCTCGAAACTTGCAGCCCCGCTTACAGAGTTAACGAAGAAGAATGTTTCTTTTGTATGGACAGATAAGTGTGAGAGCAGTTTTCGGGAGTTAAAGAACAGATTGACATCCGCTCCTATTCTTACTTTGCCTGAAGGTTCAGATGGATTCGTGGTTTATACTGATGCTTCGAAAGAAGGTTTAGGATGCATGTTGATGCAGAATGGAAAGGTTATAGCTTATGCCTCGAGAAAGCTTAAACCTGCTGAAATAAATTATCCTACACATGATCTTGAGTTAGCAGCAGTTGTGTTTGCTTTGGGCAAGTGGCGTCACTATCTCTACGGCGTTACTTTTGATATTTTTACTGATCATAAGAGCCTTCAGTATCTTTTCACGCAGAAGGAGTTGAATAAACGCCAGAGGCGTTGGATGGAGTTGTTAGAAGATTATGATTGTAAGATTCAGTACCATCCAGGGAAGGCGAACGTAGTTGCAGATGCCTTGAGCAGAAAAGCGAGTGTATCACAGCTAGAGCTGAGTTCAAATATATCAGGTGCCGAGAGAGTTCGTATTATTTCTTATGCTCGCATTTCTAATATTACGATTCGGTCAGAGTTGGGTCGTAGAATTAAAGAAGCTCAAGCTACTGATGATTGGATTCAGCGACAGACTATTCGAATGAAGGATGAGCCAGACACGCAGTTCAGTATTGACGACACAGGTCTTCTCAGACATAAGATAAGAGTTTGTGTTCTAGAGAGTTTGAGGAGAGAGATTTTAGATGAAGCTCACAAATCAGCCTATACTATTCATCCGGGAGGTACTAAGATGTATCGAGATTTGAAAGAGTTCTTCTGGTGGAATGGTTTGAAGAGAGATGTGGCCAACTATATCAGACAGTGTGCGACGTGTCAACAAGTCAAGGCAGAACACCAGAAACCAGGAGGTTTACTTCAGCCACTTCCCGTTCCATCTTGGAAATGGGATGAGATAGCGATGGATTTTGTTTCGGGTTTACCGAAAGTCAGAGGTGGTTATGATAGCATTTGGGTAATTGTTGACAGATTGACGAAGTCCGCTCATTTCTTGCCCGTGCGTACATCCTATACAGTTGAGAAGTTGGTAGAGGTTTATCATGAGGAGATTGTGAGACTTCACGGAGTTCCGGCTAGTATAGTGTCAGACAGAGACACTAGATTTACTTCACGTTTATGGCAGAACTTACAGGATCGTATGGGAACAAAGTTGACCTTCAGTACCGCAGCTCACCCTCAGACAGACGGTCAATCAGAGAGGACTACTAGATACCTCGGAGATATGTTGAGATCTTGTGCCCTAGATTTTCAGACTACATGGTATCAGTAGCTTTCATTGATCGAGTTTGCTTATAATAACAGTTATCAGTCCTCAATTAAGATGGCACCGTATGAGGCTTTATATGGTAGAAAGTGTCGATCACCGCTTTATTGGGATATAGAAGATTGGAGATGGACTAAAGATGGTATTCATCGTGGTATTGCTCCAAAATTTATTCAGGATGCTATCGAAAAAGTGCAAGTTATCCGACAAAGAATGAAAGCTGCCCAAGATCGACAAAAGAGTTATGCTGATAGACGTCGACGTGATTTGGAGTTCGAAGTTGGGGATCAGGTATTTTTGAAAGCTTCTCCCAGAAAGGGATTTGTTCGAATTGGTAAAGGAGGAAAGTTAGCCCCGAGATATTTGGGTCCGTATGTGATTCTCGAGAGGATTGGGAGGATGGCCTACATATTAGATTTACCGCCAGCTCTTACAGGTATTCATAATGTTTTCCACGTCTCGCAGCTTCGTAAGTATCATCCAGACGAGTCCGAGATTATTCCAGTGGAGGATATTAAGGTAGAGCCAAATCTGACATTCGTTTCCCAACCGGTTAGTATTCTGGACAGTAAATTCCAAGAATTTTGTAATCGTCAAATCCCCCTCGTAAAAGTCCTTTGGAGGAATCAGAAAAATGAAGAGGCTACTTGGGAGGTAGAGGAGAAAATGAGAAAACACTATCCAGAATTGTTCGCTTCGAATAGATAGAATCTGAGGACAGATTCTTATAAGGGGGAGAGATTGTAACGCCCCAAATTTTTGGTAAGCTAAAGCCGATAAGAATTCCTAAGATAACGGGACAAGGTTGGAAAACTCGATCGGGAAATATGTGCTTATGTGATATTTGTGTGTTTTATATAAATTTTCGTAAATGCGATAAATTGTGAATTTAAATTATTATGTGTCAAGGTGCGTTTAAAATGATGAATTTTGACTATAATATTGATATATTTTGTTAATATGTCTTTTTTATGAAGTTTTGTGAAATTAAAAAATACCCCTTCGATTTTTACCTAAATTATTTAAGTTGATTTTTTTTAAGTGTGAAATGTATTAGAAATTTATTAATTAGCATGTGTTATATAATTAATTATATTCTACTCAATATGTAATCATATATGTATCCAGTGGGTTAACTCTTATTAAACTAAAATATTATATATACATATACAACATAATTAATTAGAGGAAAGAAGTAGGTGGTCAATTGGTCTCCCTTTTCAATACTGAAAAGTGGTATGACATATATTTAGTTTATTAATATATGAAATTATCATTAGCATTATTCACAAAAAGAAAACCCCAATTTCCTTTCTTGTATACTCTGGAAACCTCACAGAACTGTACGAACAAATAAACCTTCATCCTTCTTCTTGAATCAATTTGGACCGAGAACCGAACAAGGTACTAAATCTATGTATTTCTCTTATATATACTACTTTTAATGAGTGCTTAAACTTGGTTCTGGGTATGTGCCGCGTGAATCAAACCTTGCCTGACAACATGTTTTAATTGCCGAACAAATTACAATTCTTTGTATCAAAGAAGCAAATGGAATATTTAACTATTGTTTAGCTAGGTGTTGATCAGAGATGTAGTAGCAGCAATCCAAGTGTAGTTCCTTTCCCATTAATTTTAGAGGTGTTAATTGAAAGATGACTAGCGAAGTGATGTGTCTCCTAGTAATTTACAATAGAACACGAATAAGAAACCAGAGCTTGAGTATACCCATAGTTAATTTCCGTGTCAATTCATGCAAATTACTTTCGTTATTGATGAGTTAAATTGATGCTTGAGGTACTAATGATTATTCATAATTATAGATTGATTTCACTACTTCATTTCATTTCCGGAAGTGATTAATCAAGTTACGTGTATATTTGTAGTCAAGCTTCATACTTTAATTAATCAATGGTAATTGCTATTAGTAACAACTGAAATATTATAATGGTTTGATTCATTTATTTTCTTATATTCAATTGATCTGTTTAGCTATTTAATTGTTATGTGATTATCTTTAAGTGCTTTATTGCATTAAGCATAAGCCGTGCGTCGTATTGTCGTCTTACATGGTTGTGTCGTATTTGGTTTCAGGTGGTAGTTCTTCTGGGCAGTAGTTGGTCTTCTTTCTTTTGCCCTTTTTGCAGGATTATCCAGGTGGGGTTTCTTTTCCGAATTCGGCTTTCTTATACGTATGTAAATATTCCATATATACCCGAAGCCTGTGTTTTATGCTTTTATGTTTTCTTTCCCCATATTTATATTATACGTAGTAGCTATTTGAACCATACTATCTTAATGAGTTTAAAGAAAAATGCTTTGATATCAAATTATTACGTATAACCCCTCAAAAGCTCCTTTAGCTCGAAATGGTTAAAAGTTGATTTATCAATATATCCCTTTGACCATATAAGCATTTGGGATGCGAGGAATTCTTTTGGCCTTTCGGCCTGGCCATTGAGCCACATTATACTATTGGGCCCAGACATCAGGGTACGGGGTGAAGCCAGATAGATGTTGGGTCTACGGTGGATCTCAATGCTCTGGTCTCCAATCTGATGGGAGCTCGGGGGTATGACCGGAGTGGCAACCCTTTTGAGTACCTGCGCCGGACGAGATCTAGTCTATATCCCCAACCGAAGATGTATTGGATATTTGTCCTTGCATGATTATATAGTAGCGGGCTAGCTACCTGACTACACAAGGAGGAATAAGGGAGGTTTATTTGATATTTCTGATATTATGAAACAGGTGGTTGATGCTCGACTCGCCGAGACTTTACTTTATTGCGAAATTATTCGATTCACCAATAATTGTGAAAACCTTTATTTTTCCTTTGCTTTCTTCTCATTTACAAACTGGTGAATCTTTCCGGTTGTTTCGATAATATATATGTATTACAGCCCCCTCACTTAGTCGCTTTGACTAACCCCATTACTCTGTTGTTGTCTTTTTAGGTTTTGTTGCTAGGCGGATTTAGGTCGTGTCCTTGGAGTCATTTACTTTTGTTTAGGTGATTTCATTTCCACCTATGTATCTGGATAAATAATTAAAACCCTAGAGATTGTAGATGTAAATAATGTAAATTAGTTTGAATGTTGATATGGTTGTTTTCAGTGGCCTTGGTGGGCTTTATAATTGTGTTTTGGATTATGGTTGTTCTAGCTCCCTGAGTGGGATAGGTTGTGCTAATTTGCTTCCGCTGTATTATTGTTCATTGTCCTATTATTTTCTAAAGCAGATCCGCTAGGGGTGCACACGAGCCGAGCCGAGCCGAGTTTGGTCTAAAATATCAGGCGTGAGCTTGAGCTTGAAACATTTGAACAAGGCTTGAGCTTGAGCTTGAGCTTGACAAGCCTGAATTTTTTAGCTTGAGCTTGAGCTTGAGAAAAGCTTGAGCTCGGCTTGAGCTTGATCGAGCAGCTTGATTAGGTCAGTTTTTGCTCAAGCTCGAAAATGCATATAGGAATTAGTTATCCAAATACATGAAATAGTTCAAGAAATACTCAATTCGATATATATATATATATATATATATATATATATATAATATCCCTCTTCTCCTAGTCAATATATATTCTCTTATATATAAAAGATATATCCTGCAATAATATCTCTTGTGGAAGTTTCGACCTGAGGCAACAAAATATGGTGAAATAGGAAATAATGACTTGTGACAAGGAAATAGTAAAAAGGGGGTATCTGTCAATTTGAAACTAAGAGGAGGAGTTCATATAGTTACACACAGTTACAACGGATGTCAAATTCAATGTAATTGACCCAACAAAATTGAAGAAATAAGCTTCGAACAGCTAAGAAGCACAAAATAATCAGATGTCGGAAAATTTTCACAGAAAAGATACTTTGCATCAGTTAAGTTCAGAAAGAGGAAAAGAAAAAGCTATACATATGTGGGCTTAAACCTCTCTGATTGAGTTCAGAACATTAGATCAACACAAAAAAGAAAACGATACCACCAAACAAATTAAAAATTTTGAGAAGCTAACCACAAATCCATACCTACCTACATTGTATTTTAGAGATCGAGATCGAGAGACATGTAAAAAAAATAAAAAAAAAATTTACCTTTGCTGGAGCTTTGACTGTACGGGGCGGCGCTGGAGGGAGAGTGGTTGACGGTGGGAGGAGAGTGGTTGACGGTGGCCGGTGTCAGGTGGGTGGAGAGTGGTTGACGGTGGCCGGTGATAGGTGGGCGGAGAGTGGTTGTCGCCTGCTGGGAGAGGAGCGGCGCTGAAGTGGTGGACCGTAGACGGCGAGGGACTGGTGGTGGTGTTGGCGATAAGCAGCGGCAGGAAAGGGGCTGTGGGCTGCCTAAGAACGGCGGGGGGCTGGAGGTGATGGACGGCGAGGGGCTGGTGGTGGTCGGCGGTGGGCAGCGAGGGGTTGGTGGTCGGCGGTGGGCAGCGAGGGGTTGGTGGTGGCCGTGGGTAGTGGGTGGTGGCCTGGTGGGTGGTGGGCGGCAAGGGTTTGAGAATTGAGAGGATTTACGTTAGTTTTGTTCTTTTTTTAATTTTATTTTACAAATTGAATTAATAATATTATGTATTATTGTATTATATATACAATTAAAAAAATATATATAAATTACCTAAAGCTCGCGAGCCGGCTCGCGAGCCAAAAACACGTGAGAAATAGGCTCGGGCTTGGCTTGATCTAAAGCTTGAGCTCGTTTGGGCTCGGCTTGAGCTCGACGAGACTCGAGTTCGAGTCAAGCCAACTCGAGCTCGGCTCGCCGAGCTCGCAAGCCGGCTCGACTCGTGTGCACCCCTAAGATCCGTCTGGTATTTATTTTTCGTTCGCCAGGTTGTATGTAACGCCCCGAAAATCCGAATTATAATCCGGTATGTCCGAATCGAATATTTGCGCAATTTATTATTTTATTTGATATTTAATATGAGATTTTAGAATAATTTCGTATATGAATGGATTTCTATATTTAAATTACGAATTGTCAATGTGCGTTTAATAATATGAATTTTGACTGTAATTATGTATTATTTGGACAACGTGAGTTTTTGAACTTATTTTGCGAAATTATGAATTTGCCCTTTCGATTTTAAACCCTAGTCAACTAATTGACTAAGTCTCATTTCTCTCTCTCACCTCACTCTCGCCCAAATCAAACAAGCAGCAACAAGAAAAGAGAAGGAAAAGAAAGAAAAAGAGAAGGAAGAAGAAGAAGATTAAAACGATCGTCCCGACTTCAATTCCCGACGGATTTTCGAGCCGTTTACGTCTACGAACTCCTCGCGATCTCTTCTACGAGTAAGCCTTTCACGAGCCTTTCGTTTAATGTCTTCTATGCCTCGTTTTTATTATTTTTGTTAATAGTTGAGAATTTAGGTTTTATTCGATTTTGATAGTAATCGTGGATGGATTTTCGTGTTTATCGTTTCTATATGTAGATTATATGTTTTAGATGATTATATGTGAGAATTAGGGAGTGATTTGCATGATTTATCGATTAAATGTTGAATTTTGGTTTGAATTCGCGTATGTTTTTGCTGTTCTGCATGTTCTGCTCAATCTGGTCGCACACGGGCTGGTGCACATGGCCTGAGGCCGTGTGCATGAGACCGTGCGTGTGTGGAGAATTGCACACGGGCTGTGCACACGGCCTTGACGCCGTGCGTGTTCCTTGATTGTGCACGGCCTCGGCACACGGCCGTGCACAAGGCCGTGTGGCCTGGTCGAACAGTGCCCTGACCTTCTGTAAGTCAGGGCACATTTTAGCCTACGGGTCCCGCTTCGGCTCGTCTTTTCTGAATTCTTTCTTCGCTCGTGTATTCGATATATATGAAATAGATAGGAATTGCATGATTTATGAATTTATAGCATGTTCGGGTCTATGAATAGTGCGTTTTAAGTTTTCGTTAAATTTTCTAACTTTTGCATGTGAAGTCCGATTTTCCCGAAATGCGAATGCATACTCCTTTATGATAATTTAAGCATGTCCATAAAGTTTCGTTGCATTTGGACTTGATTTACATTTTTAAATGCATGAATTACTCTGTTTTCGTTTGAGAATTTGAACTTAAGTGATTGATTTAATTGTATAACGTGCTCCTATGTGTTTTAATACTTTCGTATAAGCGGTGCGTCGTCGTTAGTCTTAATTGGTTGTGTCTTGGTATTTTGCAGATGATACTCCTGTGGAGTAGCGCATCCGGTCTTGCTTTTGTCATATTTTGTATAGCCACGGGTGAGGCTTTCCGTTTCTGTTTCCAGTATTATTACGTATATATATAAATAAGCCTCTCCCCATATAAGCCACGTTTATGTTTTGTTTTCACACCGTTTATATATATATACTTAATAGATATTTATGATTATTATGTTCATTTGATTTATCAAAAATGATTTGATATGAAAAGTACTACGTATAGACTTTGAAATGTTTACGAAAGAGACATGTAAAACCTTTTGTTTTCTGAGGCGAACTTTGGCCTTCGGCCTCGCATATGACATGTCTCGAACGGTCTTTTGATCAACCCGAAATGATTTGAAAAGCGAGTTATGATATGTATGCATGTTTGTTTGGGCCCGGAGTAAGAGCGATAGGACGAAGTCAGTAGACGTCTGGTCTACGGCGTAAATCCTATGGTTTCCTCCATTTGGGAGCTCGGGGTGAGGCCGGAGTGGCAGCCCTTTGAGTACCTGAGTTATTCCCGTCTGTTATGAGTAGTTCGGATTTAGCGGTCCGTCTACATTGGAGGCATAAGGGTGGTTTCTGGTTTTTATGTTTGGAAATTGGAGTTAAGGGCTCGACTCGCCGAGTCATATGATATGTTATGTTTTATGTTAAATCACCACCCGATTACGAAAACCTTTCTTTTATGTTGATTTCTTTTAAGTTTAAAATTGGTGATTTACTTCCGATTTATAATATACATTATTATTCCCTGCTCACTTAGTCGTTTGACTAACCCCCTCTATTTTACCCCTGTACTGGTTTCAGGATACTAGGCGGGATCTTCGTCGTCGTAGGCGTCGTAGAGTTACATTATTTTTGCTCATGTATAACTCTTTCCCGTATGGCTTTTATTTATATGTTTTATGATATTAGGGATTTATTACTTGAAGTTGTATTTGGGATTATGTATATATTGAACCCGTTATTATGATTATGGGGATATTGTATCGAACCCGTTTGTTATTTAATTAATTGAATTTCGTTAGCCTTGGTGGGCTTTAATACTTGTGTAATTATTTATGTTTTAATGTTTCGTTTATTTCGCTTCCGCACTTCTGTCTTTTTTTTTCCGTTGTTTTGAAACCCCCGCCTAGTTATTGAGTAAATGCTTGCCGTTCGCCGGGTTTCGGTTCGGGTCGGATCCCATTTCGGTTCCGGGTCGGGACTCGGTGCGGGGCGTACGTTACCCGTTTGGGGCGCCCGCTACAGTTGGTATCAAAGCGCTTTGGTCCATTGGCCTAGGCTCTGAATCGTCGCGTTTTGTCGTGTCTGTTTAGGTCGTACGGCTTAGTATTATGTGATTGTGACAACGTGATTACGTGAATTTAACTTCTCTACGTGTTACGGCTTTTCATAATCGTTTATCATCATGCATGTTTGGTATTGAATTTGCAGAATGCCTCCTCGCCGTGAACCGCCAGGTCCGCCTCCAGGTGTTCCGACACCAGCACAGTTTATGGAAGCCTTAGGGCAATTCATGGTTCATACTAACCGAGCAACGCCACCACCTGCCCCCGAGAATGATATGGGAAGGTTTCTTAAGCTCAACCCTCCGCAGTTCGAGGGTGCACCTGATGATGTTATCGCCGAGGCTTGGATATCGGCGATGGAAAAGAGATTCCGAGTAATGGAGTGTCCGGACCCTAAGAGGGTCGAGTTAGCAGTGTATCAGATGATAGGAGCTGCTCAGGATTGGTGGGCCCGTATCGAACAGAGATGGCAGCGTGAGCATGTGGTCCCGACTTGGGATCAGTTCTTGGTTGAGTTTCGGGCCAAGTATATTCCGTTGGTGGTCCGACAGCGACGTGAGCGAGAGTTCCTGGCTCTCAAGCAGGGTACTTCTACCGTTGACCAGTACGAGGCTCACTTCTCCAGACTTATTATTAACTGCTCGTATATGGTTGACGACGAGCAAAAGAAGACTCGACAGTTCATTGAGGGGTTGTCGAATGAGATTCGTATGCATATGCTCGGGAACAGACTCCAGTACTACACCGATGCAGTCGAGATGACACTTTCTATAGAGTCCGATCTCCGACAGATGATACCGACATCTGCACCTGCCCCCGCAGCCGCCAAGAGTTTCGCTTCTGGCTCGAAGAGGCCATTTATTCCGTCTGGGTCCTCTTCTGGGAAGAAGCCGTTCAAGGTAGCCGTTCAGCCTGCTCCTCCCCGACCTCAGGGATTTCCACGACCCGTATGTGGATTCTGTCAGGGCCCGCACTTAGAGGCCAAGTGTTGGAGGAAGAATGGTCTTTGCTACGGATGTGGTAGCGCCGATCACAGAATAGGTGAATGCCCGAGGAAGAGACCGGTACAGCAGGGAGCCGCTCAGCCTCAGGCATATGCTCGTGTTTATGCCTTGGAAGGCGATGCAGAGGATGCTGTTGCAGATCCGACTGACGTGGTGGAAGGTACTATATATATAAATGGCATCCCCATACATGCATTGTACGACTCGGGTGCTTCACACTCGTTTATTGCGCCTGCTGTTTCCTTATCTATGCATGCGCCTGTTTCCTTGCTTGATTATGTGTTAGTGGTTGGTTCGCCGTTGGGTTCGAAGGTTATTGCGAACCGAGCACTTAAGCGTTGTCCGGTTGTGATCGAGGGTATCGAATACCCGACAGATTTGGTTGAGTTGCTGATAAAGAAATATAGGGTTATTCTCGGAATGGATTGGTTGTACGAGCATCGGGCGAAGGTTGATTGTTTCGAGAAGAAGGTTATTCTAGGTTCTAATGAGGTTAAGGGTTTCCGATCAGGAGAAGGTCCGTATATTTCAATGATGGAAGCCAAGAAGCTCGTTCAGAAAGAAGAAGCGACATGCTTTATAGCATACATTCTCAACCGCCCGAAGGACCAGACGAAGATCGATGAAACGTCCGTGGTCAATGAATTCGTTGATGTGTTTCCCGAGAATTTGGAATTCTTGCCACCGGATCGGGATATAGAGTTCGTGATTGATCTAGTTCCGGGAGCCGAGTCCTATTCGAAGTCGCCGTACCGAATGGCTCCTGCCGAGTTGAAAGAATTGAAGAACCAACTCGATGAACTTCTTTCTATTGGATATATCCGACCGAGTGCCTCGCCTTGGGGTGCTCCAGTCTTGTTCGTGAAGAAGAAGGATGGTACACTTCGCATGTGTATCGATTACCGAGAATTGAACAGGATGACAGTGAAGAACAAGTATCCTCTACCGCATATCGAGGAATTGTTCGATTTACTACAAGGATCGAGGATTTATTCCAAGCTCGATCTCAGACAAGGATATTACCAGCTCCGTATCCGATCAGAGGATATCCTGAAGACAGCTTTCAATACCCGATACGGACATTTCGAGTTTGTGGTCATGCCATTTGGACTCTCGAATGCCCCAGCAACTTTTATGGACATGATGCACAGAATTTTCCGTCCGTACCTCGACAAGTTCGTCGTTATTTTCATTGACGACATATTAGTGTTCTCGAAGTCCGAAGAAGAACACGCTGAACACCTCCGGATTGTGCTCCAAGCTTTGAGAGAGCACCAATTATTCGCTAAGTTCAGCAAATGCGAATTCTGGATTGATTGAGTGACCTTCCTAGGTCATGTCATATCCGGAACGGGAATCGAGGTAGATCCTTCTAAGATTAAGACAGTGCTGGATTGGGAGAGACCTAAGACTCCTACAGAGATCCGTAGTTTCTTGGGTTAGCAGGATACTACAGACGTTTTGTCAAGGATTTCTCTAAACTTGCAGGCCCGTTAACAGCGTTGACAAAGAAGGAAGCTAAGTTTGAGTGGTCAGCCAAATGTGAAGCTAGTTTTCAGGAGCTCAAGAAGAGATTGACCACAGCTCCAGTATTGACCTTGCCCGAGGGTTCTGAAGGATTTGTCGTGTATGCAGATGCGTCACACGAAGGATTAGGTTGCTCATGTATAACTCTTTCCCGTATGGCTTTTATTTATATGTTTTATGATATTAGGGATTTATTACTTTAAGTTGTATTCGGGATTATGTATATATTGAACCCGTTATTATAATTATAGGGATATTGTATCGAACCCGTTTGTTATTTAATTAATTGAATTTCGTTAGCCTTGGTGGGCTTTAATACTTGTGTAATTATTTATGTTTTAATGTTTCGTTTATTTCGCTTCCGCACTTCTGTCTTTTTTTTTCCGTTGTTTTGAAACCCCCGCCTAGTTATTGAGTAAATGCTTGCCGTTCGCCGGGTTTCGGTTCGGGTCGGATCCCATTTCGGTTCCGGGTCGGGACTCGGTGCGGGGCGTGCGTTACTCGTTTGGGGCGTCCGCTACATTGTAGTTCATAACCGGACCTTTAGTTCTTGTTATGTATTGTGACTTGGTGCGGGACGTCACGTTGCACCGTATTTGGGGACGTGCCGTTACATGCATTCATTGCACACTTTCCTAAAATTCATGTTCGTCGCCCATAGTCGCGCTATGGGGTTAGACACCGGAGATGGAGTTTTTCATGACATGAAGAGGTTATAAGGAGGAGCAGGCCCATTCTCGCTGGGATATTAATTGCTTTTATTCATGCTTTATTGTCATTACTGTACTGCTTATTAATTGTTGTTAATGCAAGTAGAAACACATTCCAGATTTTCTTTATTTTTGCATATGTATTTTCTTATATATATATATAAACCCGGAAGCGTAGCTCGTACTTGTTCCAACTTATACCTTCACTGAGTATCGTTTGTACTCACCCCCTCTTTCATTTTGATTCTTACTTCGGGTTGAAAGGTGGCGTTGTCACCTCTCTTGTCGGTTGGCAACAGCGGGTCGTGAGTCTTGAGTTTTGTGTCCTTCGTATTGTCAGTAGTGTCCAACAACAGTCTGTCATTTATTATTATAAGTGAATCTCTCCGTTACTTGAATTCCTATGTAGAATAGTTATATTATTGAATTATTGAGCATTGGTTATGGTATTGAATTGTTGAGTAATGATATATGGTAATTGATGCCCCGTGTGGCTTGAAATGTTGAATTAATATTTATGTTAAGCTTCTGCACTCTGTTATTTCTTTTTGTTGTTGTTGGGTTAGGATCGTTGTTGCTAGTATAGATCGAGTGATTGCCGTTCGCCTGGATGGATTTTTGAATGGGGTACATTTACCTCGTTTGGGAGTTCGTGTAGGTGCTGATGTGGTGTCCTTTCTCCTCCTAGAGAAAAGGGCGCTACATGATTTATTGTATTTAACTGCTTTCGTACCCTTTACTGCTTTATTTAATTTATGTACTTTATGTGCCCCTGATGTGGGATAGTTGAAGATATCTAGGATTGCACAGGATAGGCTAGTTGAGCCATGGATGGCACTACGTGTTAATGAATCTTTTGTATTTCGAACTGCAAATGTTTAAATGATATTATGTTAGCCTCGTAGGCTTTTATGGAATTTATTTGTTTACCTTTTAAATCCCTTCCGCATTACTCTGTATTGTTGTGGTTGTTGTTGGGAAGTCGTTGCTGTTGCCGGTAGTTATTGCTTGCGTGCTGTTCGCCGGAGTGGGTTTTTGAGTTGAGGCCCCTCGCCAAAGCTCGGGAGTTCGCTTCGGTGTGGATGTGGCGCTCCTTCTTCAGGGGACGCTACAGTAAGTGGTATCAGAGCCTAGGTTCCTGAAAGGGAACCAAAGCTTTGTAATCGCGTCGTGTCTTATCTCTTGTGTCTGCCCTTTTCGTGTCAATGAGACTTAGAGTTTCCAGTCACAAGTGTTTGAGAACTCCTTAGTATTTAAATTGTGATTGATCTTCTTTTGGAATGGCCAACCAACCGTTTGATCTTTTACAATTGTAGTACCGAGTTGGGATCGAGTACAGGTGGATGTAGAACTCGAGGTAGCGTCTGTCTTGTCTTGTCGTGTCCTACTTGGGTCTTGTCGTGTCTAGGTCGTACGTCTATAGGATCGAGTTTTGCTTGTTCTATGATTGTTTCGTGCTTAAATTGTCTACATGCTATTCGAATCACATATGTATGCTTTGTTTGAATTTTATATGCCTTACGTGATCATTCCATTAACCGAGCATGCATCCTTTTCTAGTTTGTTGTTCACAGGTGTATAATGTCTTGCCGTAGACCCTCTACTGCTCCAACACCCCCGAACCCAATGGCTGAAAAATGGGTATCAATTAGTTGACAAATCGCCGTGCAAGTATGTCAAGGGTTACAACAACAACAACAACATCACATACCCGCCAGACAGGCTGAGGGCCAAACCTTGGACAGGTTTCTCTTCTATCGCCCGCCCTGCTTCGAGGGCGAACCAGATGATTTTAAGGCTGAGGCCTGGATATTCGATTTGGAGCAGATCTTTCGAGTACTACAATGTGGTGACCCCGAGAGGGTTGAGTATGATACCTTCCTTATGAGAGGACCAGCTCGAGATTGGTGGCACTTTATAGAACGGAGATTGATTGCCGAGGGAGTCCCCCTCACTTGGTCACGATTTGTATCTGACTTCCAAATGAAGTATGTGCCGGAAGTGGTACGTGACAGCCCAGAGAGGGAATTCATGTATCTCAACCAAGGAGCAGACTGTAGCTCAGTACGAAGCACAGTTCAACCGTCTCATCACCTATACTCCTCATTATGCCGCGGACGAACGAAAGAGAGCACGAAAGTTTATCGAGGGACTTCAGCCAGAGATCCGGAGAGCATTGATGGCACCTGACCTCCGTCTTTATCTCGATGTAGTTACTCGAGCTATGAGAGTGGAGTCCGAACTCCAAATGATGAACCAAAGTGTCCCTCTTATGATAGGATCCTCTTCCAACGAGATAGCAAGAAGAGAGCTAGCCGGACCGAGTACCTTTCGGACAAAGAGACCACGCCGGACCTACCAAACCTGAAGTGAATGAGGACCCCGTTCCCTGTGAGTACTGCGGGAAGACGAATCACAAGACTGCAAAGTGTAGGAAGCAATTTGGATGTTGCTTTTGATGTGGAAGCACCAAACACCACATTCGGGACTGCCCCAACAGAGAAAACCCTGGGGGAAGAAGAAGTGGTTACCGATCTCGACATGCTCGCACAGGTATCTTGCATTATCATAACATGCATGTGTATTTATATATTTCGAATGATAACTGCTACTTGCATTTGCCATTTAGTTTCTCCTTTGCTTGCGCTTGTAGAACGGGAAGTTTCACTTCGCGTTCCTTTGTGTGTTAGAATCTGAGGACATATTCTTTTGAAGAGGGGAATATTGTCACGACCCTATAACAGCACGTCCCCAAATACGGTGCGACGTGACGTCCCACACCAAGTCACAATCCATAACAAGAACTAAAGGCCCGGTTATGAACTACAACCTGGCGAACGAAAAATAAATACCAGGCAGATCTGCTTTAGAAAATAATAGGACAATGAACAATAATGCAGCGGAAGCAAATTAACACAACATATCCCACTCAGGGAGCTAGAACAACCATAATCCAAAACACAATTATAAACCCCACCAAGGCCACTGAAAATATCAATATCACTATTCACACTAATTTACATCATTTACATCTACAATCTCTAGGGTTTCAATTATTTATCCAGATACATAGGCGGAAATGAAATCACCTAACCGAAAGTAAATGACTCCAAGGACACGACCTGAATCCGCCTAGCAACAAAACCTGAAAAGACAACCACAGAGTAACGGGGTTAGTCAAAGCGACTAAGTGAGGGGGCTGTAATACGTATATATTATCGAAACAACAGAAAGATTCACCAGTTTGTAAATGAGAAGAAAGCAAAGGAAAAATAAAGGTTTTCACAATTATTGGTGAATCAAATAATTTCGCAATAATGTAGAAGCTCGGCGACTCGAGCATCAACCACATGTTTTACAATATCAGAATTATTAAATAAACCTCCCTTATTCCTCCTTGTGTAGTCAGGTAGCTAGCCCGCTACTATATAATTACATATGCAAGGACAAATATCCAATACATCTTCGGCTGAGGATATAGACTAGATCCCGTCCGGCGCAGGTACTCAAAAGGGTTGCCACTCTGGTCATACCCCCGAGCTCCCATCAGTTTGGAGACCAGAGCATTGAGATTCACCGTAGACCCAACGTCTATCCGGCTTCACCCCGTACCCTGATGTCCGGGCCCAATAGTATAATGTGGCTCAATGGTCAGGCCGAAAGGCCAAGAGAATTCCTCGCACTCCAAATGCTTATGTGGTCAAAGGGACCGATTTCAAACTCGTTTGTAACCCTTTCGAGCTAATAGAGCCTTCTAGGGGTTAATATGTAATAATTTGATATCAAAGCATTTTCCTTTAACTCATTAAAGTAATATGATTTTCAAGTAGCTACTACGTATAATATAAGTTTGGGGAAAGAAAACATAAAAGCATAAAACACAGGCTTCGGGTATATATGGAATATTTACATACGTATAAGAAAGCCGAATTCGGAAAAGAAACCCCACCTGAATAATACGGCAAAAGGACAAAAGGAAAGAAAACTAGACTACTGCCCGGAAGAAATACCTCCTGAAACCAAATATGACACAACCACATAAGACGACAACCCAATTAAGACATGACTGACTTGTACGGCTATAGCTTAAATCACATAACAAATAAAAGTTAAAACATATTGTAAATTAAGCATGAGAAAAGTAAACTGAACCATAAACCAAATAGTTTACTAAAATTATAATCTTATGGCAGCTTAATGTGTATTATATGTATTTTAATTCTCCGAAACTCATATTCTTGAGTTCACTGTGCTAATCACGTTTATGACACCTCAAACAATTAATTTAACAATACACCGAAGGGGAAAAACCATATATTATCAAGAGGGGTGCTAACTTTCTTACATGCGTGCCCACCCATATAATAATTCCATTAGCCGTCCACTGTTTAGATGAGCAAGTAGTAATTAAGATAGCAGTATACGACCCTAAATTCATAATTGAGGTTTTATTCCTAGTATCTTTACTAAGTAAATAGCTAAAGACATCTCTAGAAGACAAACATTAAATATACAAGTATAGTGCTTCTTAGTGGACGAAGCTGTACAATTTATCAATTAATGTTTCTTTGTGGTGTTTCACCAAATCATTATTACTAAGAGACAAATCATGATGTAATTCTCTCATGCACATACTAGGTTTAGTATTTCTATAATTATTAACAAGATGAAAGCAAAATTTGGGCAAAGGTTTACCTGTTTATTGTTGGGCGAGGTTTCGAGAAGTAGCAGATTAATGGAGTCGAGCTTTTCATTTTATGAATAATGAAGACACGCAATATATTCATATATTTAACATATAGGTACAGCTCATGTTAACCACCTCGGGAAATGCAAGTAAGGAAAGAAAGTTAATTTGGCCGCCTCTCATTTTCTTTTATTTTTTTTTTTTATATCTATTCTTTACTTACTATTTAAATATATTTTATTTTATAATAGAAGCTCAAATAAGATAATTTTTTTTTATCGTATTTAGTGATAAAGATATACGTGTCATAATTTAATAAATATTTATACACGTAATAAAAAATTCACGTATCTTCTACGGAAATAATCTCAGACTTTATATTCGGCTCTAACTAACCGGTTGGGAAATGAACGTCAAATTCGGCTCTAACTTTATATCTTCTACGGAAATAATCTCAGACTCATCCAGATAATACTTACGAAGCTGCGAGACGTGGAAAACATTATGAATACCTGTAAGAGCTGGCGGTAAATCTAATCTATAGGCCATCTTCTCAATCCTCTCAAGAATCACATACGGACCCAAATATCTCGGGGCTAACTTTCCTCCTTTACCGATTCGAACGAATCCCTTTCTCAAAGAAGCTTTCAAAAATACCTGATCCCCAACTTCAAACTCCAAATCACGTCAACGTTTATCAGCATAACTCTTTTGTCGATCCTGGGCAGCTTTCATTCTTTGTCGGATGACTTGCACCTTTTTGATAGCATCCTGAATCAATTTCGGAGCAATGACACGATGAATACCATCTTTAGTCCATCTCCAATCCTCAATGTCCCAATATAGTGGCGATCTACATTTCCTTCCGTACAAAGCTTCGTATGGGGCCATCTGAATCGAGGACTGATAACTGTTATTATAAGCAAACTCGATCAATGGAAGCTGCTTATACCACGTAGTCTGAAAATCTAGGGCACAAGATCTCAGCATGTCTCCGAGGTATCTAATAGTCCTCTCTGATTGAGCATTTGTCTGGGGGTGAGCTGCGGTACTGAAGGTCAACTTTGTTCCCATAAGATCCTGTAAGTTCTGCCACAAACGCGAAGTAAATCTAGTGTCTCTGTCTGACACTATACTAGCCGGAACTCCGTGAAGTCTCACAATCTCCTCATGATAAATCTCTGCCAACTTCTCAACTGTATAGGATGTACGAACGGGCAAGAAATGAGCGGACTTCGTCAATCTGTCAACAATTACCCAAATGCTATCATAACTGCCTCTGACTTTCGGTAAGCCCGAAACAAAATCCATCGCTATCTCTGCCCATTTCCAAGATGGTACGAGAAGTGGCTGAAGTAAACCTCCAGGTTTCTGATGATCTACCTTGACTTGTTGACACGTCGCACACTGTCTGATATAATTGGCCCTTCAAACCATTCCACCAGAAGAACTCTTTCAAATCTCGATACATCTTAGTGCCTCCCGGATGGATAGTATAGGCTGATTTGTGAGCTTCATCCAAAATCTCTCTCCTCAAACTCTCTGGAAAGCAAACTCTTGTCTTATGTCTGAGGAGACCTGTGTCATCGATACTGAACTGTGTTTCTGGCTCATCCTTCATTCGAATAGTTTGTCGCTGAATCCAATCATCAGTAGCTTGAGCTTCTTTAATTCTATGACCCAACTCTGACTGAATCGTAATGTTAGAAATGCAAGCATAAGAAATAATACGAACTCTCTCGGCACCTGACATGTTTGAACGCAGCTCTAGCTGTGATACACTCGCTTTTCTGCTCAAGGCATCTGCAACTACGTTCGCCTTCCCCGGATGGTACTGAATCTTACAATCCTAATCTTCTAACAAATCTATCCAACGCCTCTGACGTTTATTCAATTCTTTCTGCGTGAAAAGATACAGGAGGCTCTTATGATCAGTGAAAATATCAAAAGTAATGCCGTAGAGATAGTGACGCCACTTGCCCAAAGCAAATACAACTGCTGCTAACTCAAAATCATGTGTAGGATAATTTATTTCAGCAGGTTTAAGCTTTCTCGAGGCATAAGCTATAACCTTTCCATTCTGCATCAACACGCACCCTAAACCTTCTTTCGAAGCATCAGTATAAACCACGAATCCATCTGAACCTTCAGGCAAAGTAAGAATAGGAGCCGATGTTAACCTATTCTTTAGCTCTCGAAAACTGCTCTCGCACTTATCAGTCCACACAAAGGCGATATTCTTCTTCGTTAACTCTGTAAGCGGAGCTGCACGTTTAGAGAAATCCTTCACAAATCGTCTGTAATAACCTGCCAATCCTAGAAAACTACGAACCTCTGTCGGAGTCTTAGGCTACTCCCAATTCAATACTGAATCTATCTTCGAAGGATCAACCTCAATACCTTTCTTAGATATAACATGACCCAAAAATGCCACTTTTTCGATCCAGAACTCGCACTTACTGAACTTGGCATACAACTGATGTTCTTTCAAAGTTTGTAACACGATCTTTAAATGCTCTGCATGCTCTTCCTCTGATTTTGAGAAAACCAGTATGTCGTCGATGAAGATGACAACAAACTTATCTAGATAAGGTCGAAAAATTCTGTGCATCATATCCATAAATGCTGCAGGGGCGTTTGTCAAAACGAACGGCATAACCACAAACTCAAAATGACCATATCGAATGTTGAAAGCTGTCTTCGGTATGTCCTCTGCCTTGATACGTAACTGATAATATCCCTGTCTCAGATCGAGTTTAGAATAGACCCTCGATCCCTGCAATAAATCAAATAACTCCTCAATGTGGGGAAGAGGATACTTGTTCTTCACAGTCATCCGGTTCAACTCTCTGTAATCAACACAAAGTCTAAGAGAACCATCTTTCTTCTTCACAAACAATACCGGTGCACCCCAGGGAGAAGTACTCGGCCGGATATAACCACTGGTTAGCAAATCATCTAACTAAATCTTCAACTCTTTTAATTCAGCTGGTGCCATTCTGTAAGGTGTCTTCGAATACGGCTCAGATCCCGGATACAGATCAATAACAAACTCGATGTCACGGTCTGGAGGTAACGATTCTAACTTCTCAGGAAACACATCTGGGAAATCCTTAACTATCTCGGTATTTTCAAACTTCGACTGTTTCTTCGGTCTGTTAAGAAGATAAGCAACAAAACCTGAAGCTCCTTCTCGGACGAGCTTCTTCGCCTCTGTCATAGAAATAATCGGCCCATCTATCAACTGAATACCCTGACTCGGATCAGATCCCAAACTAATCTTCTTCTTGAAACAATCAATCTTAGCCCTGTGCTCAAATAACCAATCCATACCCAAGATAACTCCATACTTATTCACTGACAACACTATCAAATCTGCGGGGTAAACTTTATCCTCAATAACAACGGGACAACGTCGGTACACGCGGTCGGTAATAATACAAGATCCCAAAGGAGAACTCACAACAAAGCAATAATCAGACAAATCAACAGACACATGCACAGATAAGTCAATTTCAGGAGCAACAAAAGAATGCGTAGCACCCGGGTCAAATAATGCATGTATGGGTATGTTATATATATGTATAGTACCTTCCACCACGGCAGAAGCATCAGGCTTAGTCTCCTCATTATCGCCCTCCTGGGCATACACACGAGCTGGAACGGAAAGGTTCAGCGGCGTAGGCTGACTCGAGGGCTGCCTCCTCGGACAGCTATCTCTCTTGTGGTTAGAGCTACCACAACTAGTACATAATCCCAACTTATACCAACATTTAGACTCTGGATGATTCTTCCCACAATAGCCACAAATAACAGGAGGATAACCTAACGGACGAGGGGCTGAAGGAAATCCAGTCGGACGAGGTGCAGAAGAAAAGCCAGTCGGACGAGGTACAGGAGGTCTGGGTCCACCAAAAGGTCTCTTACCTCTAGGCTGCATAGGAGTACTCGGAATGAAAGGCCTCTTGGAACCCGATGAAGACGAAGCAGGAGTAGCGCGACGAATAACTCGATCGATACTGACATACTCGGCCTCAAGAGATAAGGCTGCGTCTACAGCTGCAACATAGGTAGTGGGACGGGAAGCTGCAAGACCCTGTCGAAGTGGGATACTCAAACCCTCCAGAAACTTCTTCTTGGTCTTCCCGCGCTACTCTAAAGCAATATGGGGAGCATATACTGCAAGTCTGGTAAAATTGGCCTCATAGTCAGCCACAGTAGAAGTACCCTGAGATAACTCCATAAACTCCTGCTCTCTGCGATCCTGAATTGTAGGGGGAACATATTTAGCTCGAAACTCCTCAAGAAACCTATCCCACGTTGACTCAACTCCAGTGGCCCTCCATCTCTGCTCAGTCATCTTCCACCAGGCCTCTGCAGGTCCTCGAAGAAGATATATAGCAAACTCAACCTTCTCTAGATCAGTAGGCTGATGAACTCGGTATATCCTCTCAAGAGATGAAATCCAACCCTCTGCCACAATATCATCTGTGGTACCAACAAACTGAGGTGGGTGGAAATCGAGGAATTTACGCAAGGACTGCTCACGGGCTCTATGCTCATCTACCTCTACATTCCTGTCTCTCTGATCCAGATAATCCCGAAAAAGACCAAATATCTGCTGAGCATCAACCATTGGTGCCTGTGGTGGTGCTGCCGGAGGAGCACGATCACGACGACGTGGCATCCTACAATTAAATATACTAAGTATGCATGTAGATTAGTTATGGATGCAAAGCTGTAAGCACATAAGCACAAAAGCACAAATTCCTAAGTCGTAAGCCGTACGGACCTAGACTGACACAACTCATAGAGCTAAGGCCAATGAACCTCTGGCTCTGATACCAACTGTAACGGCAAGCCCCCAAATACGGTGTGACGTGACGTCCCGCACCAAGTCACAATCCATAACGAGAACTAAAGGTCCGGTTATGAACTACAACCTGGCGAACGGAAAATAAATACCAGGCGGATCTGCTTTAGAAAATAATAGGACAATGAACAATAATGCAGCGGAAGCAAATTAACACAACATATCCCACTCAGGGAGCTAGAACAACCATAATCCAAAACACAATTATAAAGCCCACCAAGGCCACTGAAAACATCAATATCACTATTCACACTAATTTACATCATTTACATCTACAATCTCTAGGGTTTTAATTATTTATCCAGATACATAGGCGGAAATGAAATCACCTAACCGAAAGTAAATGACTCCAAGGACACGACCTGAATCCGCCTAGCAACAAAACCTGAAAAGACAACCACAGAGTAACGGGGTTAGTCAAAGCGACTAAGTGAGGGGGCTGTAATACGTATATATTATCGAAACAACAGAAAGATTCACCAGTTTGTAAATGAGAAGAAAGCAAAGGAAAAATAAAGGTTTTCACAATTATTGGTGAATCAAATAATTTCGCAATAATGTAGAATCTCGGCGACTCGAGCATCAACCACCTGTTTTACAATATCAGAATTATTAAATTATAACGCCCCGAAAATCCGAATTATAATCCGGTATGTCCGAATCGAGTATTTGCGCAATTTATTATTTTATTTGATATTTATTATGATATTTTAGAATAATTTTGTAAATGAATGAATTTCTATATTTAAATTACGAATTGTCAATGTGCGTTTAATTATATGAATTTTGACTGTAATTATGTATTAGTTGGACAACATGAGTTTTCAAACTTATTTTGCGAAATTACGAAAATGCCCTTTCGTTCTCGAATCAAGTCAATTATTTGACTAAGTCTCACATCTCTCCCTCTCACCTCATTCACGCCACTCAACAGCAAAGGAGAAGAAAGAAAAAGAAAGAAAAGAGAAAGAGAAGGAAGGAGGTTCCAACGATCAT
This sequence comes from Verbena officinalis, assembly GCA_958496215.1. Taxonomy (NCBI): domain Eukaryota; kingdom Viridiplantae; phylum Streptophyta; class Magnoliopsida; order Lamiales; family Verbenaceae; genus Verbena; species Verbena officinalis. The sequence goes on along the minus strand of OY292387.1, from coordinate 13,061,988 downwards.
TCCGACTTCGTTTCCCAACGGATTTTCGAACCGTTTACGCCTACGAATTCCTCGCGATCTCTTCTACGAGTAAGTCTTTCACGTCCCTCTCGTTTAATGTCTCATATGCTTCATATTTCTCGGTTTTGCAAATAGTTGAATAATTTAGGGTTTATGTGATTTCGAGAGAATTTATGAATGGATTTTCGTGTTTTTGGATCCTATGTGTAGCTTATATGTTGTAGATCATTATATGTAAATATTAGGGTGTGATTTGCATGTTTAGATGATCAAATGTTGAAATTAGGATTTAATTCACGTGGTTTCACTGGTTCTGCGAAGTTTCTGCTGTTTCTTGACGTGCACGGGCTTTGCACACGAGATGTGGCAAGCCCGTGTGGGTGTACACGGTCTCCCGCACGGCCGTGCAGGAGACCGTGCGTGTTGTGGTGGTGCACGGCCTTGTGCACACGGCCTTGAGGCCGTGTGCAAGAGGCCGTGCGTGTCCCTCTTTGTTCTGCACGGCCTTGGTGCACACGGCCGTGCACAAGGCCGTGTGGCCCATTTGAACATGTAACGACCCAAAAATCCGATTTTCAATTCTGTATATTTTAATCGAGTAATTATGCAATTTATTATTTTTATTTGATGTTTATTCTAAGATTTTAGGATAATTTCGAAAATGAGTGAATTTGATATTTAAATCGCAAATTGTCAATGTGCGTTTAATTACGTGAATTTTAACTGTAATTACGTATGAATTGGACAACATGAGTTTTCAAACTTATTTTGCAAAATTACTAAAATGCCCCTTCGACTTTTAAACCCTAGTCAACTAATTTGACTAAGTCACTCTCTCTCATCTCACTCTTGTTCACAACCAGCAAGAAATAAAGAGAGAAAAGAAAAGAGAAAGAAAAAGAGAAAGAGAAGGAAGAGATTCCAATCGATCGTCCCGACTTCGTTTCCCGACGGATTTTCGAATCGATTACGCCTACGAATTCCTCGCGATCTTTTCTACGAGTAAGCTTCTAACGATTCTCTCGTTTAATGTCTTCTATACTTCGTTTTTCTCATTTTTGTGAATAGTAGTATAATTTAGGTTTTATATGATTTTGATAGTAATTGTGGATGGATTTTCGTGTTTATCGTTTCTATATGTAGATTATATGTTGTAGATGATTATATGTGAAAATTAGGGATTGATTTGCATGATTAATGGATTTAATGTTGAATTAGGATTGATTTTCGCGTATTGGGTTTGATGTTCTGCATGTTCTGCTCAATTCTTAAGCACACGGGCCATGCACACGGGGTGTGGCAAGCCCATGTGGGTGTACACGGCCTCTTGCACGGCCGTGCAAGAGACCGTGCGTGTTTGGGGATGGTGCAAGGGCTATGCACACGGCCTTGAGGCCGTGTGCATGAGGCCGTGCGCGTTGTTTGATTGTGCAACGGCCTCGGCACACGGCCGTGCACAAGGCCGTGTGGCCTGGTCGAACAGTGCCCTGACCTTCTGTTAGTCAGGGCACATTTTACACTACGGGTCCCTCCGAGACTCGTCTTTTCCGAATTCTTTCTTCGCTCGTGTATTCGATATAGATGAAATAGATATGAATTGCATGATTTATGAATTTACAACATGTTCGGGTATATGAATAGTGTGTTATAAGTTTTCATTAAATTTTCTATCTTTTGCATGTGAAGTCCGATTTTCCCGAAATTCGAATGCATACTTCTTTATGATAACTTAAGCATGTCTGTAAAGTTTCGTTGCAATTGGACTTGATTTGTATTTTTAAATGCATGAATTACTGTATTTTCGTTTGAGAATTTGAACTTAAGTGATTGATTTAATTGTGTAACGTGCTCCTATGTGTTTTAATATTTTCGTATAAGCCGTGCGTCGTCTTTAGTCTTATTTGGTGTTGTCCTGGTATTTTTGCAGATGATACTCCCGTGGAGTAGCGCCGGTTCTAGCTTTTTGCTCTTATTTTGCATAGCAGCCAGGTGAGGCTTTCCGTTTCTGTTTCCAGTATTATTATGTATATATATATAAATAAGCCTCTCCCGAAATAAGCCACGTTTATGTTTTGTTTTCACACCGTTTATATATATATACTTAATAGATATTAATGATTATTATGTTCATTTGATTTATCGAAAATGATTTGATATGAAAAGTACTATGTATAGTCTTCGAAATGTTTACAAAAGAGACATGTAAAACCTTTTGTTTTCTAAGGCGAACTTTAACCTTCGGCCTCGCATATGTCATGTCTCGAACGGTCTTTTGGCCAACCCGAAATGTTTTGAAAAGCGAGTTATGAAATGTATGCATGATCGTTTGGGCCCGGAGTAAGAGCGATAGGACGAAGTCGGTAGACGTCGGGTCTACGGCGTAAATCCTATGGTTTCCTCCATTTGGGAGCTCGGGGTGAGGCCGGAGTGGTAGCCCTTTGAGTACCTGAGTTATTCTAGTATGTTACGATTAGTTCGGGTTTGCAGTCCGGCTACATTGGAGGAATAAGGGTGGTTTCTGGTTTTATGTTTTGGATATTGGAGTTCAGGGCTCGACTCGCCGAGTCATATGATAAGTTATGTTTTATGTTAAATCACCACCCGATTACGAAAACCTTTCTTTTATGTTGATTTCTTTTAAGTTTAAAATTGGTGATTTATTTTCCGTTTTTATTATATACATTATTATTCCCTCCTCACTTAGTCGTTTGACTAACCCTCTCTGTCTCACCCTATATTGGTTTCAGGATACTAGGCGGGATTCGTCGTCGTCGTCGTAGAGTTGTATTTATTTTCTCATGTATATTCCTCTTCCGTATGATATGAATTATGTTTTAGGATATTAGGATTTTATTTAATTTGTATTCGGGATTATGTACTTATTGAGCCCGTTATTATATTTATCGGGATACTGTATCGAACCCGTTTGATATTATGTAATTGAATTTCGTTAGCCTTGGTGGGCTTTAATAATTGTGTATTTATTATGTTCTATTGCTTTCATTATTTATATTGCTTCCGCGTCTCTGTCTTTTCGTTGTTTTTTTTGAAACCCCGCCTAGTGATTGAGTAAATGCTTGACGTTCGCCGGGTTTCGGTTCGGGTCGGATCCCATTTCGGCTCCGGGTCGGGGCTCGGTGCGGGGCGTGCGTTACCCGTTTGGGGTGCCCGCTACAGAACAGGGCCCTGACCTTCTGTAAGTCAGGGCCAGTTTTGGCCTACGGGTCCCTCCGAGGCTCGTCTTTTCCGAATTCTTTCTTCGCTCGTGTATTCGATATATATGAAATAGATATGAATTGCATGATTTATGAATTTATAGCATGTTTGTAACGCCCCGAAAATCCGGATTATAATCCGATATGCTCGAATCGAGTATTTGCGCAATTTATTATTTTAATTAATAATTATTATGAGATTTTAGAACAATTTCGTAAATGAATGAACTTCTATATTGAAATTACGAATTGTCAATGTGCGTTTAATTATATGAATTTTGACTGTAATTATATATTATTTGGACAACATGAGTTTTCAAACTTATTTTGCGAAATTATGAATTTGCCCCTTTGACTTTAAACCTAGTCAACCATTGACTAAGTCTCATCTCACTCTCTCTCCCCTCACTCTCGTTCAAAAACGCAACAAAGGAGAAGGAAGAAAAGAAAGAAAAAGAGAAGGAAGAAGAAGGAGTTTCGACGATCGTCCCGACTTCGTTTCCTGACGGATTTTCGAGCCGTTTACGCCTACGAACTCCCCGCGATCTCTTCTACGAGTAAGCCTTTCATGTCCCTCTCGTTTAATGTCTCCTATGCCTCGTATTTCTCATTTTTGAATATAGTTGAATAATTTAGGTTTTATATGATTTTGATAGAAATTGTGGACGGATTTTCGTGTTTATTGTTTCTATGTGTAGCTTATATGTTGTAGATTATCATATGTAGATATTAGGGAAGGATTTGCATGTTTAATTAGTTAAATGTTGAATTTAGGGTTGATTTCGCGTGAGTTTCTGGTTCTGCGAATTTTGTTGTTGTTCTTGACGCACACAGGCTTTGCACACGGGGTGTGGCAAGCCCGTGTGGGGGTACACGGTCTCTTGCACGGCACGGGCTTTGTACACGGGGTGTGGAAAGCCCGTGTGGGGGTACACGGCCTCTTGCACGGCCGTGCAAGAGACCGTGCGTGTGATATTGGTGCACGGCCTTGTGCACATGGCCTTGAGGCCGTGTGCAACAGGCCGTGCGTGTTTCTCATGGTGTACACGGCCTTGGCACACAGCCGTACACAAGGCCGTGTGGCCTAGTTGAACATGGCCCTGACCTTCTGTAAGTCAGGGCCCATTTTGGCCTACGAGTCCCTCCGAGACTCGTCTTTTCCGAATTCTTTCTTCGCTCGTGTATTCGATATATATGAAATAGTTATGAATTGCATGTTTTATGAATTTATAGCATGTTCGGGTCTATGAATAGTTCGTGTTATGTTTTCGACAAATTTTCTATCTTTTGCATATGAAGTCCGATTTTCCCGAAATTCGTATGCATACTCCCTTATGATAATTAAAGCATGCCCGTAAAGTTTTGTTGCATTTGGACTTGATTTGCATTTTTAAATTTACGAATTACTCCGTTTTCGTTTGATAATTTGAACCTAAGTGCCTTATTTGATTGTGCAACGTGCTTCTATGTGTTTTAATGTTTTTGTATAAGCCGTGCGTCGTCGTTAGTCTTATTTGGTTGTGTCTTCGTATTTTGCAGACGATACTCCTGTGGAGTAGCGCCGGTTCTTAGTTTTGCTCTTGTTTTGCATAGCCAACAGGTGAGGCTTTCCGTTTCTGATTCCAGTACTATTATGTATATATATAAATAAGCCTCTCCCGATATAAGCCACGTTTACGTTTTGTTTTCATACCGTCTCTATATATATACTTAATAAATATTTATGCCTATTATGTTTATTCGATTTATCGAAAATGTTTTGATATGAAAAAGTACTACGTATAGTCTTTGAAACGTTTGCGAAAGAGACATGTAAACCCCCTTTGTTTTCTAAGGCAAACTTTGGCCTTCGGCCTCGCATATGACATGTCTCGAACGGTCTTTTGGCCAACCCGAAATGATTTGAAAAGCGAGTTATGATATGATATGTATGTGTGTATGTTTGGGCCCAGAGTAAATGATGATAGGACGAAGTCGGTAGACATCGGGTCTACGGCGGAAATCCTATGGTTCTCTCCACCTTTGGGAGCTCGGGGTGAGGCCGGAGCGGCAGCCCTTTGAGTACCTGAGATTATACAGTATGTTATGCGTAGTTCGGATTTAGCAGTCCGTCTACAATTGGAGGAATAAGGTGGGTTTTCCCGTTTTTATGTTTAGAAATTGGAGTTAAGGGCTCGACTCGCCGAGTCATATGATAAGTTATGTTTTATGCTAAATCACCACCCGTTTACGAAAACCTTTCATTTATGTTAATTCTTTTAAGTTTAAAAATTGGTGATTTACTTCCGTTTTATAATATACATTATTATTCCCTCCTCACTTAGTCGTTTGACTAACCCCCTCTGTTTCACCCCTGTATTGGTTTCAGGACACTAGGCGGGATCTTCGTCGTCGTCGTCGTTAGAGTTGTATTTATTTCGTTCATGTATAACTCTTGTACGTATGATATTATTCATGTTTTATGATATTAGGATTTTGTTTAGTTGTGTTCGGGATTTCTATATTGAACCCGTTATTGTACATTGCCGGGATATTGTATCGAACCCGTTTATTAATTATGTAATTGAATTTCGTTGGCCTTGGTGGGCTTTAATACTTGTGCAATTATTATGATTTATTATTTTGTTTTATTTCGCTTCCGCATCTCTGTCATTTTCTTTCGTTTTTGAAATCCCCGCCTAGTCATTGAGTAAATGTGTGCCGTTCGCCGGGTTTCGATTCGGGTCGGATTCCATTTCGGTCCCGGGTAGGGGCTCGGTGTGGGGCGTGCGTTACCCGTTTGGGGCGCCCGCTACAGTTGGTATCAGAGCTTCTTTGGTCCAATGGCCTAAGCTCTGAATCGTAGTGTTTTGTTGGTTTTGTCGGTCGTTGTGTGCCGGTGTAACTTAGGGAATTGCACTCACCAGTGTTCAAGAACGCTTAGTGTTTGAATTGTGACGGATCTTTGTTGGATGATCAACAACAAAAGATCTTTTACAATCAAAATACTGGGATGGGCTTGGATATAGGTGGATGTGAAACTCAAGGTTGTACTTGCCATGCCTGGTTGTCCGTCGTGTCCGGTTGTGTCTAGGTCGTACGGCTTAGGACTTCTGTGGAATTTGTGCAAATGTGCTAAGTGCTTATGTGAACTATATCTGAACATTACTTGCCTATGTGTTTACAGCTTTGCATACTCACTTACCTGTCATGCATAACTGCTAATGGCTTTACAGGATGCCTCCACGTCGTTGTCCATGTAAACAGCCCCCATCACCTCCATTGACACCTCAGATCGATATACTGAATTCCAGCCGAAATTTCGGCAACGTTAAGACAGTTCATCGCTCATGCCCCTAAAGGAAACGCGGAGCAGGAAGCGTGGGCCCAATTTCTCAGATTCAAACCACCACATTTTGAAGGTGCCCCGGATGACGCTATTGCCGAGGCATGGATATCAGCTCTGGAAAAGATCTACAAGATTATGGAATATCCGGACCCTCTAAGAGTCGAGTTGGCTATCTATCTAATAATTGGAGCCGCACAGGATTGGTGGAAACAAATTGAGCAAAGATGGAAACGCGAGCATGTAGTCCCGACTTGGGATCAGTTCTTGATCGAGTTCCGGGCTGAATACGTTCCGAGGATTGTTCGTCAGCAAAACGAAAGGGAATTTCTGGCTCTCAAAAAGAACACATCTTCAGTTGGTCAGTACGAGGCACAGTTCTCTCACCTCATTAAGCATTGCCCGTATATGGTCGCAGACGAGCAGAGGAAGATTCGCCAGTTTGTAGAGGGATTGACGTATGAGATCAGAAAGGCTATGATGGTGGTCCGACCTCAATGTTATACCGATGCAGTGGAAATGGCTCTGCATATTGAGTCTGAACTCAGCCTAATGGGACCGAATCCTATTTTTGCTACTACCACGGTTCAGTACCTTCCAGCGAGTTCCAAGAGGCCATTTACACCTTCGGGGCCCTCTACCAGAAAGAAGACCTCCCAGGTGTCCTCATCGAAGCAGAATGCACCTCCCCGACCTCAGGAAAAGCCACGACCCGTATGTGGATTCTGTAAGGGCCCGCATTTAGAGGCCAAATGTTGGAAGAAGAATGGACTGTGCTACGGATGTGGTAGCGTCGACCACAGAGTGAATGTATGTCCGAAGAAAAAGCCGAAACAAGTCAAGAAGACGGAGCTTGCACGTATGAATGATCCAGGTATATTGCATTGTCATGACATTCATCCAAAATTCATTTAATTTCGTCTTATGTTGAATTTTAAAATTATGTGCGTTAGACGTATAATTGTTGATACGTGAAAATATTATATATATGAATTTATAGAATTTTGGATGACATATATTCGTATATGAATTTTGTGAAGTTTGTGTGGTTTAAAACACACGAACTGCCCCTGCATGCCTTGCACGGTCTCTCCACACGCCGTGACGAGACCCCGTGCACCTATCCACACGGTCTTGTCGCACCCTGTGCGAGAGACCGTGCGCATCAATACACACTGGCTCGCCACACGCCGTGACGAGAGCCCGTGCGTGTTTCTCCCACACGGGGTCGTCACACGCCATGACGATACCCCGTGCATGCCTTTTCCACACGGCCTCGTCACATGCCGTGACGAGAGGCCGTGCGCACCTCTTCCAGTTTTTAAAATGGTCAGTAACTCCGGATTTGCGCACAACCTCTTATTTCTCTCCTTTTTCTTGCGAAAATTCTCTTGTTTTTCCCCCCAAATTCCTCCCAATTTTGAGCTCGATTAATTCTCGATCCAGCCGATGGATATTTGTGAAATTTTGAAGGTGCATTATCTGCAGCAAGTTCTTTGATTGTTGAAATTTTGGGCTCAATCCGTTTACCGATCTCACGTTATCTTCGCCTGAAGTAGCGCACGCCAAGTGTTCCGTGAAAGTCTCTAGTAGAATTGCAACTCATATTCCTTCAAATTCAATCCAACTCCAACTCTAATATGGAAGGCGATCGCGAGACTCATAGTGGCCATCGGGCAAGGGAGTTACCCGATGTAGCGGGCCCGGAAGGGTATCAAGTAAATTTGGGAAACGAAGACGACCAAAATGTCTTCAATCGGTTAATGGAAAGACCGGTTCGGGCCACGCAATTTCTCGACATGGAAGCTATGTATCAACTGGGACTAGGCGAAGGCATATCCCGTTACATCGACAACATCGGATGGACTAATTTTTGGAGCATCCAAAGGCCGTCCTACCGCCGGCTCACTTGTGAATTTTTGAGCTCTCTCAAAGGCGCGGCATTTCCGGACGACCATGAGATGCCAGTAGGAATCCACTTTCGAGCATTCAACCAAGACTATACGCTTTCATACCGGCAGTTGTCGGAGTACTTTCAGCTGGATGTCACGGCACCTAGGAGACGTGCCGATGGATGGAATCAAGCCGAGTCTTGGAGACGTATCTCCACCTCCACCGAAATGTTCAACTCTGGCGTATCCAAAGCCACAACGCTTGTCACCACTCAGCTGAGAATTTTGCATAGAGCCATTTCTCGATCGGTTCTAGCTAGAGGAGACAGTCCAGGAGCTGTGAATACAGAAGATTGTCTCATGCTCGACCATATGGTGAGAGGGGTCAGGTTCAACCCCATTTCGTATATGATGGACCATATGATGTTCATCTCCACTCGGTCGAGAGGAGAGATTCGAGTGGGCTCCTATATCACCGCCATTCTGGAGTGTGCCCAAGTGGAAGGGCTAAATACTCAGGTTGCCGTTGGAGGTTCGGCCTCGATTAGTTATGGCACTCTAGCCCAGATGGCGATTTGCACAAAGGGTCCGAGGCGGAATGACCCGTATGTTCTGGTGGACGGTCTACCCTTATGGGAAGCTGACCAAGGTGATGCTCACGATGAAGAACTCCCGAACCCAGAGGTCCGCGAGCAGGCTCAACACATCTACTCACAGTTGTTGGGACAGGATGCCTCGATACCCGAGTCTTCACGCGGCAGAAGAAACACGCGGAACTAGGAGACGATTGATCTACAACAATTTTATTCAGAGTTCTCCGACTACCGACGTGTGACCGATGAGAGGTTTGCCCAACAGGAGAGACAGATCAATGAGGGCTTTCCAGCTCAGCGCGCTCACATAGATCGACAGTACACAGCATTACAGTCTGAGCTTCAGCGATCTATCTCCGAGATGCAGAGGTCACTTTCGGAGCAGCTCGACCAGTATTTTCGTCGTGGCCCCGATGAGCCATGATCTATCTATTTTTTTATTATTTTTATTTTCTTTTCCGCTAGCTTGTTTAGGAATTGATGTAATTCCGTATTTTATATGTAGCGGGCGCCCCAAACGGGTAACGCACGCCCCGCACCGAGCCCCGACCCGGAACCGAAATGGGATCCGACCCGAACCGAAACCCGGCGAATGGCAAGCATTTACTCAATCACTAGGCGGGGTTTTAAAACCAACGAAAAGACAGAGACGCGGAAGTAATATAAATAATCAAAGCAATAGAACATAATAAATACACAATTATTAAAGCCCACCAAGGCTAACGAAATTCAATTACATAATATCAAACGGGTTCGATAAATACATAATCCCGAATGCAAATTAAATTAAATCCTAACATCCTAACAAAAAAATCTAATTCATATCATACGGAAAAAGGAATATACATGAGAAAATAAATACAACTCTACGACGACGACGACGAATCCCGCCTAGTATCCTGAAACCAATATAGGGTGAGACAGAGAGGGTTAGTCAAACGACTAAGTGAGGGGGAAATAATAATGTATATAATAAAACGGAAGTAAATCACCAATTTTATAATTAAAAGAAATCAACATAAAAGAAAGGTTTTCGTAAACGGGTGGTGATTTAACATAAAACATAACTTATCATATGACTCGGCGAGTCGAGCCCTGAAACTCCAATAACCAAAAGCATAAAACCGGAAACCTCCCTTATTCCTCCAATGTAGCCGGACTGCAAACCCGAACTACTCGTAACTAACTAGAATAACTCAGGTACTCAAAGGGCTGCCACTCCGGCCTCACCCCGAGCTCCCAAATGGAGGAAACCATAGGATTTACGCCGTAGACCCGACGTCTACCGACTTCGTCCTATCGCTCTTACTCCGGGCCCAAACGATCATGCATACAGTTTATAACTCGCTTTTCAAACATTTCGGGTTGGCCAAAAGACCGTTCGAGACATGTCATATGCGAGGCCGAAGGCCAAAGTTCGCCTTAGAAAACAAAAGGTTTTACATGTCTCTTCCGTAAACATTTCGAAAACTATACATAGTACTTTTTCATATCAAATCATTTTCGATAAATCAAATAAACATAATAAGTATAAATATCTACTAAGTATATATATAGAAACGGTGTGAAAACAAAACATAAACGTGGCTTATTTCGGGAGAGGCTTATTTATACATATACATAGTAATACTGGAACAGAAAAGGAAAGCCTCACCTGGCGCGTGCAAAAGAAGAGCAAAAGCTAGAACCGGCGCTACTCCACAGGAGTATCGTCTGCAAAAATACCAGGACACAACCAAATAAGACTAAAGACGACGCACGGCTTATACGAGAATATTAAAACACATAGGAGCACGTTATACAATTAAATCAATCACTTAAGTTCAAATTATCAAACGAAAACAGAGTAATTCATGCATTTAAAAATACAAATGAAATCCAAATGTAACGAAACTTTACGGACATGCTTAAATTATCATAAAGAAGTATGCATACGAATTTCGGGAAAATCGGACTTCACATGCAAAAGATAGAAAATTTAACGAAGACTTAAAACGCACTATTCATATACCCGAACGTGTTGTAAATTCATAAATCATGGAATTCATATCTATTTCATATATATCGAATACACGAGCGAAGAAAGAATTCGGAAAAGACTAGTCTCGGAGGGACCCGTAGTGCAAAACGGGCCCTGACTTACAGAAGGTCAGGGCACTGTGTGATCGGGCCACACGGCCTTGTGCACGGCCGTGTGCCGAGGCCGTGCACAATCGGACGAACGCGCACGGCCTCATGCACACGGCCTCAAGGCGGTGTGCACAGCCCGTGCACCATCCCCAAACACGCACGGTCTCTTGCACGGCCGTGCAAGAGGCCGTGTACACCCACACGGGCTTGCCACACCCCGTGTGCATGGCCCGTGTGCGTAAAAATTGAGCAGAACATGTAGAACATCAAACCCAACACGCGAAAATCAAATATAATTCAACCTTAAATCGATTAATCATGCAAATCAATCCCTAATTTTCACATATAATCATCTACAACATGTAATCTACATATAGAAACGATAAACACGAAAATCCATCCACAATTACTATCAAAATCATATAAAACCTAAATTATACAACTATTCACAAAAACGAGAAAAACGAAGTATAGAGGACATTATACGAGAGAATCGTTAGAATCTTACTCGTAGAAGAGTTCGCGAGGAATCCGTAGACGTAAATTATTCGACAATCCGTCGGGAAACGAAGTCGGGACGATCGATTGAACTTCCTTCCTTCTCCTTCTCTTTTTCCTTCTCTTTTCTTTTCTTTCTTTCCTTCTTGCTGCTGATGTGCGAGAGTGTGAGTTGAGAGAGAGATTAAGTCAATGGGTTGACTAGGGTTTAGAAATCGAAGGGGCAAAGTCGTAATTTTACAAAATAAGTTCGAGGACTCACGTCGTCCAAATAATACGTAGTTACAATTAAAATTCATATAATTAAACGCACATTGACAATTAGTGATTTAAATATAAAATTCACTCATTTACGAAATTATTCTAAACCCTCAGAATAAATATTAAATAGAATAATAAATAACGAAATTACTCGATTAAAAATATACCGAATTGAAACTCGGATTTTCGGGTCGTTACAATACTCCCCTCTTCAGAAGAATCTGTCCTCAGATTCTCTTCCGGTCTCGGAGTTAGTTAAGAGGAGCATAACCTAGCGGAAATTCTATTAATACGAATTAAATCGAACATTAAAATAAAATTAATTCACATAATAAAACGCAATTCATAATAAACACTTAAAGCACTTAATATTCCAATTAAAATTCGAATTCATACAAAATAGAAAATTACATCAAATCCTAAACAAAGTTTACGGGAAAGAAGAAAATAAAATAGACTAGATAGCTCAAGGCTCGTCCGGACCACGGCGGAAATACTGATCCAGCTGCTCTGATAGTGACCTTTGCATTTCCGAGATCGATCTCTGAAGCTCTGACTGCAAGGCGGTGTACTGACTATCAATGTGAGCTCGCTGAGCTGCAAAGCCCTCGTCGATCTGCCTCTCCTGCTGGGCAAATCTCTCATCCGACACACGTCGGTAGTCAGTGAACTCTGAATAAAACTGTTGCAGGTTTATCGATTCCTGGTGCTGAGTGCTTCTCCTGCCATGTGAAGACTCAGGTATAGAAGCATCCTGTCTCATCAGTTGGGAGTAGATATGCTGAGCCTGCTCTCGGACCTCTGGGTCTGAAGGTCCTTCTTCGGGAGCATCCCCTTGGTCAGCTTCCCACAAAGGTAGTCCAACTACCAGAATATATGGGTCGTTCCGCCTTGGACCCTTCGTGCAAATAGCCATTTGAGCTAGAGTGCCGTAGCTAATTGAGGTCGAACCTCCAACAGGAACCTGAGTATCGAGCCCTTCCACCTGGGCACACTCCAAAATGGCGGTGATGTATGAGCCAACTCGAATTTCTCCTCTCGACCGAGTGGAGATATACTTCATATGATCCATCATGTACGAGATGGGGTTGAACCTTTCTCCTCGTACCATATGATCGAGTATTAGACAGTCTTCGGTGTTCACCGCACCCGGGCTGTCTCCTCTGGCTAGAACTGATCGAGACACGGCTCTATGCATAATTCTCAATTGAGTGGTAATGAGCATCGTGGCCTTGGATACGCCGGAGTTAAATATTTCGGTGGAGGTAGAGATACGTCTCCACGCTTCGGCTTGATTCCATCTGTCGGCACGTCTCCTCGGTGCCGTAACATCCAATTGAAAATACTCGGTCAACTGCCGGTATGAGAGCGTATAGTCTCGGTTGAACGCTCTGAAGTGGATTCCTATTGGCATCTCGTTGTCGTCCGGAAATGCCGCGCCCTTAAGAGAGCTTAAAAATTCGCAAGTGAGTCGGCGATAAGATGGCCTCTGGATACTCCAAAAATTAGTCCACCCAATATTGTCGATGTAATGGGAGATCCCTTCGCCAAGACCCAATTGGTACATAGCTTCCATGTCTAGAAATTGCGTAGCTCTAACCGGTCGTTCCATTAACCGGTTGAAGATATCTTGATCGTCTTCATTACCCAAATCTACTTGGTAACCTTCCGGGGCCGCTATATCGGGTAATTCCCTTGCCTGACGTCCGCCACGGGTTTCACGAGCACCTTCCATAGTAGAGTTCAAGTTGTGTGGATTGAAGGAAATAAGTTGCAAACTTTTCACTCGGGACTTTTACCGAACACCTGGCGTGCGCTACTTCGGGCGAAGATTGAGTGAGATCGGTAAAACGGATCGAGCCCAAACTTCAACAATAACAAGAACTCGCTGCAGACAACACACTATCAAAATCTTACGGAAATCCGTCGGGTAGATGGAGAATAATTCGAGCTCAAAGTTGGAAGGAATTTGGGGAGAAAAATGGGGAAATTTTTCGCATGAATAAGGGAGAAGAAAAGAGGGTGTGCGCAAAAGAGGAGCTACTGACCATTATAAAATCCGGCAGAAACACGCACGGCCTCTCGTCACGGCGTGTGACGAGGCCGTGTGAGAAACGCGCACGGGGTCTCGTCACGGCGTGTGACGACCCCGTGAGGACAAACACGCACGGGCTCTCGTCACGGCATGTGACGAGCCCGTGTGTATTCATGCGCACGACCTTTCGCACGGGGTGCAACAAGGCCGTGTGAGATAAGTGCACAGGGTCTCGTCACGGCGTGTGGCGAGACCGTGCAAGGCATACAGGGGTAGTTCGTGTGATTAAAACCACACAAACTTCACAAAATTCAAACACGAGCAACAACATCGAAATCACATGCATAATATAATACGCTTAACGCACATAATTTAAATTCACATAATATGAAATTAAATTAATTTAGGATGAATGTCATGACAATGCAATATACCTGGGTCGTTCATACAGAATCAAGCTTCATTCTTCTGGCTCGTCTCGACATTCTCTTTCTCGTGCAATTTGTACGAAGATGAAACGGACTTCCACATGAGAAGCAACGTCCCTGCTTCCTTCGACATTCTGACTCTTGATGATCTATTTGGCAAAAGTCACATACTGGCGTTCCCTGCAGTTTTGGAGGTACATTCTGCTTCGATGAAGATACCGAGAAGGTTTTCTTGCCGGAAGAAGACCCTGATTGTTTAAGTGGCCTCGTAGAACTCGCTGGATGTGCATCCTCAGTATCGCCTGCTATATCCCGCGGTACTGGCCTCTTCTTCGGACATAGATTCAACATGTGATCGGGGGCTACCACATCCGAAGCACAGTCCATTCTTCCTCCAACATTTAGCCTCTACATGCGGGCCCTTACAAAATCCACATACTGGTCGTGGATATCCCTGAGGTTGGGGAGGATTAGGCTGAACGGGGGCCTGAATTTCACTTTCATTTTGCTGATGAACAATCCTCGTAATGTATTCAGCCCGGAACTCAGTCAAGAATTGATCCCAAGTCGGGACCACATGCTCGCGTTCCCATCGCTGTTCCATCTGTTTCCACCATTCCTGCGCAGCTCCAATCATCAAATAAATAGCAAACCCGACTCTTACAGGATCCGGATATTCCATAATCCTAAAAATCTTTTCTAGAGCAGATATCCATGCTTCGGCAATAGCTTCATCCGGGGTACCTTCAAATTGCGGTGGTTCGAATCTGAGAAATTGAGCCCACGCTTCCTGCTCAGCATTTCCTTTAGGGGCATGAGCGATGAACTGTCTTAATGTTTCCAAAATTTCGGTTGGAATCAGTGGATCGGTCTGAGGTGTCAACGAAGATGACGAAGACTGTCCACAGGGACAACGACGTGGAGGCATCCTGTAAAGCCATTAACAGTTATGCATGACAGGTAAGTGAGCATGCAAAGCTGTAAACACATAGGCAAGTAATTTTCACTTAGATTTCACATAAGCACTTAGCACATTTGCACAAATCCACAGAAGTCCTAAGCCGTACGACCTAGACACAACCGGACACGACAGACAACCAGGCATGGCAAGTACAACCTTGAGTTTCACATCCACCAATATCCAAGCCCATCCCAGTATTTTGATTGTAAAAGATCTTTTGTTGTTGATCATCCAACAAAGATCCGTGACAATTCAAACACTAAGCGTTCTTGAACACTGGTGAGTGCAATTCCCTAAGTTACACCGGCATACAATGACCGACCAAACCAGCAATACACGACAATTCAGAGCTTAGGCCATTGGACCAAAGAGCTCTGATACCAACTGTAGCGGGCGCCCCAAACGGGTAACGCACGCCCCGCACCGAGCCCCGACCCGGAACCGAAATGGGATCCGACCCGAACCGAAACCCGGCGAACGGCAAGTATTTACTCAATCACTAGGCGGGGTTTTAAAAACAACGAAAAGACAGAGACACGGAAGCAATATAAATAATCAAAGCAATAGAACATAATAAATACACAATTATTAAAGCCCACCAAGGCTAACGAAATTCAATTACATATTATCAAACGGGTTCGATAAATACATAATCCCGAATGCAAATTAAATTAAATCCTAACATCCTAACAAAAAAATCTAATTCATATCATACGGAAAAAGGAATATACATGAGAAAATAAATACAACTCTACGACGACGACGACGAATCCCGCCTAGTATCCTGAAACCAATATAGGGTGAGACAGAGAGGGTTAGTCAAACGACTAAGTGAGGGGGAAATAATAATGTATATAATAAAACGGAAGTAAATCACCAATTTTATAATTAAAAGAAATCAACATAAAAGAAAGGTTTTCGTAAACGGGTGGTGATTTAACATAAAACATAACTTATCATATGACTCGGCGAGTCGAGCCCTGAAACTCCAATAACCAAAAACATAAAACCGGAAACCTCCCTTATTCCTCCAATGTAGCCGGACTGCAAACCCGAACTACTCGTAACTAACTAGAATAACTCAGGTACTCAAAGGGCTGCCACTCCGGCCTCACCCCGAGCTCCCAAATGGAGGAAACCATAGGATTTACGCCGTAGACCCGACGTCTACCGACTTCGTCCTATCGCTCTTACTCCGGGCCCAAACGATCATGCATACAGTTCATAACTCGCTTTTCAAACATTTCGGGTTGGCCAAAAGACCGTTCGAGACATGTCATACGCGAGGCCGAAGGCCAAAGTTCGCCTTAGAAAACAAAAGGTTTTACATGTCTCTTCCGTAAACATTTCGAAAACTATACATAGTACTTTTTCATATCAAATCATTTTCGATAAATCAAATAAACATAATAAGTATAAATATCTACTAAGTATATATATAGAAACGGTGTGAAAACAAAACATAAATGTGGCTTATTTCGGGAGAGGCTTATTTATACATATACATAGTAATACTGGAACAGAAAAGGAAAGCCTCACTTGGCGCGTGCAAAAGAAGAGCAAAAGCTAGAACCGGCGCTACTCCACAGGAGTATCGTCTGCAAAAATACCAGGACACAACCAAATAAGACTAAAGACGACGCACGGCTTATACGAGAATATTAAAACACATAGGAGCACGTTATACAATTAAATCAATCACTTAAGTTCAAATTATCAAACGAAAACAGAGTAATTCATGCATTTAAAAATACAAATGAAATCCAAATGTAACGAAACTTTACGGACATGCTTAAATTATCATAAAGAAGTATGCATACGAATTTCGGGAAAATCGGACTTAACATGCAAAAGATAGAAAATTTAACGAAGACTTAAAACGCACTATTCATATACCCGAACGTGTTGTAAATTCATAAATCATGGAATTCATATCTATTTCATATATATCGAATACACGAGCGAAGAAAGAATTCGGAAAAGACTAGTCTCGGAGGGACCCGTAGTGCAAAATGGGCCCTGACTTACAGAAGGTCAGGGCACTGTGTGATCGGGCCACACGGCCTTGTGCACGGCCGTGTGCCGAGGCCGTGCACAATCGGACGAACGCGCACGGCCTCATGCACACGGCCTCAAGGCGGTGTGCACAGCCCGTGCACCATCCCCAAACACGCACGGTCTCTTGCACGGCCGTGCAAGAGGCCGTGTACACCCACACGGGCTTGCCACACCCCGTGTGCATGGTCCGTGTGCGTAAAAATTGAGCAGAACATGCAGAACATCAAACCCAACACGCGAAAATCAAATATAATTCAACCTTAAATCGATTAATCATGCAAATCAATCCCTAATTTTCACATATAATCATCTACAACATGCAATCTACATATAGAAACGATAAACACGAAAATCCATCCACAATTAATATCAAAATCATATAAAACCTAAATTATACAACTATTCACAAAAACGAGAAAAATGAAGTATAGAGGACATTATACGAGAGAATTGTTAGAAGCTTACTCGTAGAAGAGTTCGCGAGGAATCCGTAGACGTAAATTATTCGACAATCCGTCGGGAAACGAAGTCGGGACGATCGATTGAACTTCCTTCCTTCTCCTTCTCTTTTTCCTTCTCTTTTCTTTTCTTTCTTTCCTTCTTGCTGCTGATGTGCGAGAGTGTGAGTTGAGAGAGAGATTAAGTCAATGGGTTGACTAATGTTTAGAAATCGAAGGGGCAAAGTCGTAATTTTACAAAATAAGTTCGAAGACTCACGTCGTCCAAATAATACGTAGTTACAGTTAAAATTCATATAATTAAACGCACATTGACAATTAGTGATTTAAATATAAAATTCACTCATTTGCGAAATTATTCTAAACCGTCAGAATAAATATTAAATAGAATAATAAATAACGAAATTACTCGATTAAAAATATACCGAATTGAAACTCGGATTTTCGGGTCGTTACATTATATGACTTTGGAATGTTAAGTACATTAAGTGTTTTTTTTATGAATGATGTTTTATTATATGATTTAATTTGTAGCGCCCCCTAAAGAAGGACCGCCACATCCGCACCGAAATGGATTCCCGAGCTTCAGCGAGGGGCCTCAACTCAAAAACCCACTCCGGCGAACGGCACTCAAGCAACCACTACCGGCAACAGCAACGACATCCCAACAACAACCAGAAAAGAGCAGAGAAAATGCGGAAGCGAATAATGTAAACAATTAAATTTCATAAAAGCCTACGAGGCTAACATAATATCAATTAACATTTAAAATCAAGATACAGAATATTCAAAAACAGATAGTGCCATCCATGGCTCAACTAGTCTACCCTATGCAATCCTAGATATCGTCAACTATCCCACATCAGGGGCACATAAGTACATAAAGTAAATAAATACAATAAACAAGACTCGACAGTTGTTGGGACCACTGACAAGACAAACCAGAAAGACAGAGCCTATCTAGACCTGCTGAAGCCGACTGACAAGATAGGTGACGTTGCCACCTGTCTACCTGAAGCAAGAACCAAAATAGCAGGGGTGAGTATAAAGGATACTCAGTAAGGGGGTTTTTGGTCACAGTTCGTCATTTATCTTTTTAAAACTAAAAATGGTGAGTGTTGCCCGTTTTGAGAAAGAATATGAATACGAAATATAAGTTGTAAAATGACACAAAGCAACACTCGGGTTCGGCTTATTTGAAAACACAAAAGGTTGACGAACCGGATCCTTTAAAACATTTGCACGAAATATCAAGCCGATTGAAAGAATATTAGTTGAGTAATAAAGGAAGCTTAGGGTAGCAAGTACGAGTCACACTTTCGGGTTTTATATATATATAGAGAAGTACATATGATGACTGAAGAAAACCGGAATGTGCTTCGACTTGTCACGAAAGCCATAAAACAATTAGACAAGCAATAAATGCAGTAAATCATGCAAATAATGTGTCCCGGCGAGAACGGGCCCTCTCCTTATAACTCCTAATTGAAAATCATGCAAGCATATAGTCAATTACTCCACCACCAACAGTACTATACAGGATTTAAGGAGACGCTGTTAGCACCACCATCAGGATTTAAGGAGACGCGATTAGCACCACCGTACAGGGTTTAAGGAGACGCGATTAGCACCACCGTTCGCATCAACTTAGGCTAGCCAACCTCCTAGCCGGCCCAAGTCAACACGCTAGAAGTATACATCGGGATTTGCCCTAGACGCACGTCCCCAGGCTCACCTCCTGTATACTCCGGGCCCAAGTCATAAAACAGACTATGGCTCGCTTTTGAAATCAATGATAGTTTGGGTGGCCAAAAGGGCCATTCGAAAGTAGGAAATCGGGGTGTGGAAGGCCAAAGGGGCCATTCGAGACAAGGTTATAATTGCGAGGTCGAGAGACCAAAGTTCGCATTTAAAACAAATGGGTTTTCCCTTGTCTCTAGTTGAAAGCATTTCAAATCATTTTGGTTTGCTATCAAAACGGTTTGACTAAGCACGTAAGGAATATTAAAGACAGTACAACAAGCAATAAGAAAAGGCGGGGAAATAAGTTATTTCGAAGCCTAAACAAACTATGTTCTTACTCCAGTTGAAAACAATTTAAAACCCTTACCTGGCTCGACACGACAGTACGAAAGCAAGCGGTAGTCAGGTTTCTTCCTCGTTGGTCCCACCTGTAATACACAGGGCCTAGAGGATGAAAACGAGACCGACAATAACAAAAGCAACACACGAACAACAGACGACGCACGACAATTCAAATATAACTTCACTCATGCTACAGGTACAATATGGAAAGCCAGGCAATTAAGCATATAAGATATATCACATATGAATTAACATTTAACAGAATACTTAAAGCAATTGTAATAATGGAAGAACATTAATAATAAATATGAAAAGCATGCTAGAACGCAGTTAGGGCACGTAGACATGCTTAAAATAATATAAAGACGTTCTCTCGCGAAAACGGGGTCAAACGGACAAGAAATGGGAAAGATGGGATAAAAATCCCCAAACGAGAAAGGTGTCAATTGACGGTCAAATAGGGTAGGATATATTGTAAATTATGAAGAATATCAAATCTCGAGGCTCGAGGAATCTATAGGTGAAATCGGATTGATATTCGGAGGTCGTATGAGAAAAGTCAACATTTAAAAGAGTGGGGTTGACCAATTCCCGAAGTGTAAGAAAGGAAAAGGCTGGAAAATACACTAAGTATGTTGCACC
This sequence comes from Verbena officinalis, assembly GCA_958496215.1. NCBI lineage: Eukaryota > Viridiplantae > Streptophyta > Magnoliopsida > Lamiales > Verbenaceae > Verbena > Verbena officinalis. Next base: position 13,041,407 of record OY292387.1, on the reverse strand, counting down.
GACCAACGCACGGGCTTACGCACGGGTTTGGCAAGCCGGTGCAAGCACAAAAGGGGTTGCACGGCCTCCCGCACGGTCTTGAGCACGGTGCCAAGACCGTGCAGGTGCAAACGGCCATGCGCACGGGCCTGTGCACGGGCTCAAGCCCGTGCAGGCTGAAAAGTGCTGCGCACGGGCTCCTGCACGGTCTTGCTCAAGACCGTGCGTTCGCCCGTGTGGATCTACTGAGCAGCAGACTCAGCAGATCGCGAAACTCACACGCGAAAATCAATATATAAATTCATACATCTCCTAATTTACTCCATAAAATACCCTAATTTCCACATATAATCATATATATCATATAAGCTACACATAGACACAAGAATCACGTAAAACGGTCGAGTAAATCTTCCGAAATACGAAAATCCTAATATAATAAAATTCTATATAAAACTCACGAAAATCGCAAGAAAGAACGAACGGAATGAAATGGGGTAAAATGATTACCGGTAGAAAATGTAGTGAGGATCATTCGGGTTTTCACGGCTCGTCGATTGGGCGAGAAACGGGCTCGGTAGGGCGTCGGGAAGATTCTCTCCTTTCCTCTCCTTCTTTCTCCTTTCTTTCTTCTTTCTTTCTTCCTTTTGCGAAATGAGAGAAAGAGAGAGAGATAGATAGATATTTATGAAAATATCTCGGGGGGTAAAATGGTCATTTAGGCTTTTAAGGGCATTTATGTAATTTAAGTAATTGAGGGTATTTAAAAGATAGGTTAAATCAATCTTTTCCACAAGATTGATTAATCCAATTGGATAGATCGAGAAATTAGGCAAGAAAGAATTCGCGTAATTATTAATAATATAATTAAAATATTCGGGTCGTTACAATACTCCCCTCTTCAAGAGAATCTGTCCTCAGATTCTCCTCCGGACTTCGGGGTTAGTTAAGAGAAGCATAATCTAAGAGTTCTAATAACGCGAATTAAAAACGAACATTTAGGAGCAATTAAAATACATTATAAAACATCAGACATAACAAAAATATTTAAATGCAATTGACATTCCAAATAAAATTCAAAGTCATGCGAAAGACGGCATTACAAAACCTTAAACAAGGCTAACGACGAAGAATTAGAAAATCGTAATGTAAGGTCCATCATCACTGTCATTATCTATTTCGTTCTTCCGACTGATTCTTGTACTCTTCGTATTCTCAATGACAATTGTCACATCCTCCTCCTGTTTTCTTGATTAGAGTTCCTTTTACAGGAAGTAACGCCATCATCATTTCTCCCATTGTACTCCTCGTCCTTCTCACAATCTGTTTCTTCAAGATCACACTCTTTCTTATTCTTTCTACAAAGTATTCCTCATCTTCAATGGTATTGGATGATTTCTCCTCTGTGCCTTCCATTAAACCATCGTTTTCATCATTTCTTCGCTCGACTTCATACGAAACATCAGAGTCGTCATCATCAGAAGCCGATGTCGGCTCGTCTCCATATAATCATCATCGTCAGATAATTCATTATCCTCTTCACTAGTTGATTCATCTTCTGACATACCTTCAGAAGTATACTCCCTCAGACTTGATTTGTTAACGTCGGTGCTATCCAGAACCGCATAACTTACTCGCAATAGAATCGATCCTAGTCGGCCAAGAACTCCTTGTCCTTAGCACTCTCTAATAGCGTATAACGAATTTATCGAATTCCACGCTATCCACACAGAGGCCACATAAATCTTAGCATCTAATCATTCAATCAGTGCAAGTGTGAATTTTGAAAGCAGTTAAAGCACGTAAGTTATATAAAACACTTAACACATATTTAAAGCAATTATCATTCGAAACAAAATACTATGAATGAATGCTATGATAATGCAATATACCTCTGCGATTCGGTATCAGGGTTGGGATCCCCTTTTTCTTCCCCGAGGGTTGCTTGAGTCGGGGCAGTCTTGAACTCGATGCTTGCTACTCCCACATCTGAGGCAATGCCCCAGTTTCCTCCTGCACCTTGCAGTCTCGTGATTGGTCTTTCCACAGTGCTCACAGGGAATGAGGTCCTCGTTCTCTTCTGGTCTGGTAGGTTCCGGCATCTCGTAGTATGGTTCCCATGTCGGAAAGGTGCTCGGTCCGGCTGGTACTCTTCTTGCTAACTCATTGAAAGAGGATCCTTTCATGTGAGGAATACCTCGTCTCATCTCTTCAAGATCGGACTCCACTCTCATAGCTCGGTTAACTGCCTCGTGATAAACTCGAATGTCCAATCCTACTAATCTTTCCAAGATCTCCGGCTGAAGTCCCTCGATGAACTTTCGCGCTCTTCTTCGAAAGTCAGATGCAATGTGAGGAGCATAGACGATGAAGCGGCTGAAAAGTGCCTCGTATTGTGCAACAGGGAGAGCTCCTTGGGTGAGGGACATGAACTCTCTTTCTCGGCTGTCACGTACCACTTGCGGCACGTACTTCTCTCGGAAGTCGGATAGGAACCGTGACCAAGTGCACGGAATTCTCTCAGCGATCCATCTCTGTTCTATGTAACGCCACCAATCCTTAGCTGGTCCTCTCATGAGAAAGATGGCATACTCGACCCTCTCGGGGTCACCGCAGCGTATAACTCGGAAGATTCGCTCTAAATCGGCTATCCAATCCTCGGCCTTAAGATCATCTGGTTCACCCACGAAGCAAGGTGGGTTGTAGTGTAGAAATCTGTCCAGGGATTGGCCCTCGGCTTGTCTCGCAGGCACATGCTGCTATTATTGTTGTCTCTCTTGATGTACTTGCTCAGCAATCTGTCTCATAGCTGTCACTAACTCCCTTGCAATCGAATTCGGAGATAAAGGAGCGGTAGGGGGTCTTCGATGAGACATTATGTACCTGCGCTCAATAAACTAGGAGAAGATGCATGCTCGGTTAATGGAATGATCACATAAGGCATAAGAATTCAAATAAAGCATACATATATGATTCGAATAGCATGTAGACAAGTTAAGCATGAAACAAATCACAGAATAAGAAAAACTCGATCCTATAGCCGTATGACCTAGACACGACAAGACCCAAGCAGAACATGACAAGACGACAAGACAAGACAGACGCTACCTCGAGTTCCACATCCACTTGCATTCAATCCCAACTCAGTACTACAATTGTAAGAGATCAAACGGTTGGTTGGCCATTCCAAAAGAAGATCAATCACAATTTCAATACTAAGGAGTTCTCAAGCACCTGTGACTGGAAACTCTAAGTCTCATTGACACGAAACGGGCAGACACAAGAGACAAGACACGACGCGATTACAAAGCTTCGGTTCCTTTTGGGAACTGATGATGTCGGTTTTTGGTAAGTGATCAATTTCAACCACGTGGCCTCGATCTGTCAGTTGAATTTGTAGAGGGGAGTCCGACTTTGACCTGAAAAACACTAGCATGGGGTTACTTGGCCGGAGGGGATTGTCTCCGGCGTAGCCTCTCCACTGAATTAAGTCAGTTTAGAATATAATATTCGCAAAGAGAGGTTGGAGCAATTAATGAGAACTTACCCTTCATAATAAATGAGGGGGTATTTATAGGGTGGATCCACACACGCTGAGTACACTGTTTGTACGTGCATTAATGGCCTCGACCGAAGGGCATTTAATGCCTGTGCCTCGAGTCAGACTCATTCCTTAAATGGAATGATTGTCTGTCACTTCAGCGGGTACAGAGTACGGAATGTAATCAGAACGGATACGGCGCAATTAATGCGACTATAGTGTGGTCGACTGTGTGGAGATGGGACAGGTTCGAGCCCAATGATCTCGACCCTCAAGGCACGCTCTTGGGGAGAAATAGCGAGTCGAGTATCGATTCTCGAGCGTGTTACGGTCGAGCTAGGGACCTTAGAGACTTCCGAGCCATTATGACGGTCGAGCCATCTGGCCGAGCCATGTGGTCGATCGCCGAGCTTGTCCTTGGGCCACGTGTGGGTTGGCCTTTGACTAGATAGACTTGGGGATTGACTCGTTAAGAGTGCGCCACGTGTATTTTCCGGAATATTCCACATCACGAGTCCCCCAAGTTCCGGTCGAATATATTCGACCGGGATTTGAAATTGGTCGCCATTTTGAAGCTCGATACACGTGGCCATTTTAGGTTGGGCCATGCCACCCGGTATTACCGTTACACGCAATCGACAATAAAGTAGGTCGACCCTCGGCTTGTTCTCAAAAAGCGCGCTTGTTTCGTCAGCGCTACGAAGAGTAATTATAGCGACTTTTCGCATTCCGAGGCAAGAATATTATAAATAAGGGCATAACCCTATTCACATTTCTTACATTCTCTGATTATTTACTCCGAGCAGAAGCACTTTTTAGCGAGAAAATCATCCAAGCGAAGGAACTCGATTCAAGCGTAAACACATCGTCCACTATCTAGGTAACCCTCGACCCTCAACTCCACTTTTCTACAATTTATAAAATGTCTGGAGCGTCAGAGGGATCTAGTGAGAGGGTGAGGGACTACGCAGCGGGCTTCGACGTAGTCGACTTAGGGTTTGACACCGAGTCAGAGTCGGAGGCCGAGGTCTCGTCCCGAAGGGTCGCAGGACTAAATAAGGATAAAACCACCTCTACTAGTGGTCGGGAAGAGGAGACCACCAGTCGGTCGCGCGGTCGGGCCGCAGCCTTGCCCCAACGCGGGTACCGCAGCAAGATTCCTGCCGCCGCCAGGGAAATTCGAAGGTGGGAGGGTCGAGAGATGCTGGGGTCGAGCCCTATCAGTCGGAAAGGGGAGTACCTGCTCTTCATGATAGCATAGTCGGAGGAGTTTCAGAGGAGCAATTCGACAAGATTGCCGATCGACTGAATCTGCCCGAGCCCTATGCCATCCGGGCGGCGACTAAGGACGACATCCTGGGTCGACAAGCTCACGGGGAGATCGCCGTCAACTATAATGCGGTGATGAACGGTTTCCGTCTGGTCAGGAACACCCAATACACCAGCTTGTTCCGGGCTTTACGGGTTTGCCCCAGGCAGATGACCGCCAACTGCTTCTCCCTCATCTCCTGTTTCTTTATACTGATGAGGGTCTTGAGACTCGAGCCGACGTTGGCTCGATTATTCCATATGTACACCCTCTCCGCCTCTTCTTCCTCGGGCGAGGGATTTTACAGCTTGTCTCAGAAAAGGGGCAAGAAAATATTCACCATCCCGACCTCTTCTCATGGCGATCAGTGGAAGACTGAATTCGTGATCGTCCAACACCCTGACGGGTTTCTCCTCCCGACCCAATGGGAAGACAATCGGCCCCCGACCCTTCGACCCGCGAAGGATGAAGTCCTCGAGGAGTCGCTTGAACTAATAATGGGGTTTTTGGGTTGAGACATATGCTCCGACCAAGTCTTGCTCGACTGCAAGACCTTCTGCAGCGAGGAAAACTGTTTATGCTGGATGAGTGTGGGAGGGATTTGTTTTGGGTATAGGCCCCTTTTTGCCCTTTATTTATGCTGGATGTGTTTTTCTCTAAGTGTTTCTAATCGATTTGTTGTTTGTGCAGATACCCGCATCCTCATGGCATCCCGAACTTCCTTCCTTCAGAGCTTGGGTAAGGCTCTTTTGCCAGAGCACGATCTGGCGACCGCCGAGAAGTTGGAGGAACTTAACGAAGCCGTTCAAAGTCGGCCCGATCTTCCTACAGCCGAGCCCCCGATCCTCGGCGCGGACATAGAGGCGGGGCTGCCGTCACCCCGACAAGGCCCCGGGCTCGGCAAGGGGCTGTTCAAAAGGCCCGCGGCGGGATCCAGCCGGGCGGTCGGCCCCACCACGGTCGACCTAGATGAGGAGGAGGGGGAGGAGGCTGAGCCTCTAACTCGCAAAAGAGCTGCTCCCAAGCCCGCCCGCAAACCTGCCCCTCCATCCAAAAAGTTGAAGGGCAAAGGGTCGACTAGCGAGGCCCACCCAGCGGAAGACTCGGGCTCTGAGACGAGCGCCGAGTTCCTGGCACGTCGCATCCAGGATTATCTTCCAGTGGCCGAGCCACACTTCCCCGGAGGGGTCCTCGAGTTGGTCGCGGGACAACCCCGATCCCTCCTCAGCTCGGGGTCGGACTATGAGGCCGTGAGGGCCATCTGGGCGGTCGATAGCGACAGAGCCCGACCACAAGCGCATGGCCGAATGGTCGTTAGAGACCTTCGAGCGTAACCTGGCCACCGCCTTTATGTCTGTAAGTAATTCTTTCATTTTGTTTATTAATCCCAAGTGACTTTACCCGAATCGGTCTAACTTTCTTCCTCTTGGTCGACTTTGCAGCACACCGCCCCGATCGCTCATGGATTGGTGCAATATGTGAAGGCCCTCCGCTCGAGGAAGCACTTTTACAAGAGCAAGTGCCTCGAGCTTAAGAAAGAAATCGAGGAGCAAAAGGAGGGTGGCGATTGGAAAAGGCAAGCCCAAGGATTTCAGCAGTCGGCTCAACTGCTAGAGGAGGAGAATAAGGAGCTCAAGGCGAAGGCAATCGAGCTTTCGAGGGTTGTTGAGGAGCGAACCGTTGAAGTCTCAAGGCTCGAGGGTGAGGCCCGATCCCTCAGGCTCGAAGCCATAAAACAATTAGACAAGCAATAAATGCAGTAAATCATGCCATAATGTGTCCCGGCGAGAACGGGCCCTCTCCTTATATCTCCCCATTGAAAAACATGCAAGCAAGTACTCCATCTCCAAGGTTCATGGACCACTCAGAATTTATGGAAACGCGTGTTAACAACGTCACCCTTAACAGAATTTTCTAGGAAGCGCGTAGCCTACAACGCCACCCTCGCACTAACTCAGGTTAGTCAACCTCCTGGCTGACCTAAGCAGATACGGATTGGAGTATCCATCGGGATCTGCCCTGGACGCACGTCCCCAGGCTCACCTCCTGAATACTCCGGGCCCCAAGTCATACACGGTTCAGTGCTCGCAGTTGAAAAATGATGATAGTTTAAGTGGCCAAAAGGGCCATTCGTAATTGGGGAATCGGGATGTGGAAGGCCAAAAGGGACCATTCGAGACAAGGTTATATTTGCGAGGCCGAGAGACCAAAATTCGCATTTAAAACAAAAGGGTTTTCCTTGTCTCTAGTTGAAAGCATTTCAAATCATTTTGGTTTTGCTATTAAAAGGTTTGACTAAGCACATAAGGAATAGTAAAGGCAGTACAACAAGTAATAATAAAAGCTGGGTAGTCATTTATTTTGCAACCTATAATAGTCTATGTCCTTGCCCCAGTTAAAAATAAGTTAAACCCTTACCTGGCTCGACAAGACAGTATGAAAGCAAGCGGTAGTCAGGTTTCTCCCTCGTTGGACCCACCTGTAATACACAGGGCCTAGAGGATGAAAACAAGACCAACAATACTAAAAGCAAGACACAAGACAATAGACGACGCACGGCAATTCAAATAGAATCCAATCATGCAATAAACGAAATATGGGAAGTAAATCAATTAAACATGTAAATTACGGTACGACAATTAAAGAATATTAATGAAATGTTAAATAACGAAAGAACGTAAATAATAAATATTAAAGGCATGCTTAAACGCAATTAGGGTACGTAGACATGCTTAAATAATATAAGGACGTTCTCTCGCGAATACGGGGTTAATCGGACAAGAAACGGGAAAGATGGAATAAATCCCTAAACGAGCAAGGTGTCAATTGACGGTCAAATAAGGTCGGATAATTTGTAAATTATGAAGAATATCAAATCCCAAGGCTCAAGGAAGCTATAGGTGAAATCGGATTGATATTCGGAGGTCGTATGAGAAAAGTCAACATTTAAATGAGTGGGGTTGACCAATTCCCGAAGTGTAAGAAAGGAAAAGGCTGGAAAATACACTAAGTATGTTGCACCGGCCAACGCACGGGCTTACGCACGGGCTTGGCAAGCCGGTGCAAGCACAAAAGGGGGTTGCACGGCCTCCCGCACGGTCTTGAGCACGGTGTCAAGACCGTGTGCAAACGGCCATGCGCACGGGCCTGTGCCCGTGCAGGCTGAAAAGAGAAGCGCACGGGCTCTTGCACGGTCTTGCTCAAGACCGTGCGTTCGCCCGTGTGGATCTACTGAGCAGCAGACTCAGCAGATCGCGAACCTCATACGCGAAAATCAAAATATAAATTCATATAACTCCTAATCTACACCATAAAACATCCTAATTTTCACATATAATCATATATATCATATAAGCTACATATAGACACAAGAATCACGTAAAATGGTCAAGTAATTCTTCCTAAACACGAAAATCCTAATATATAAAATTCTATATATAATTCACGAAAAATCGCAAGAAATCACGAACGGAATGAAATGGGGTAAGAGGATTACCGGTAGATAATGTAGTGAGGGTCGTTCGGGTTTTCACGGCTCGTCGATCGGGCGAGAAATGAGCTCGGTAGGGCGTCGGGAAGATCTTTCTCTTTTCTTCTCCTTCTTTCTCCTTTCTTTCTTCTTTCTTTCTTTCTTTCTATGTAATGATAAAATGAGAGAGATGGGTAGATATTTAAGAAAATATCTTGGGAGGGTAAAATGGTCATTTAGGTTTTAAGGGCATTTATGTAATTTAAGTAGTTAAGGGTATTTAAAAGATAGGTTAAATCAATCTTTTCCACAAGATTGATTAATCCAATTGGATAGATCGAGAAATTAGGCAAGAAAGAATTCGCGTAAATATTAATAATATAATTAAATATTCGGGTCGTTACAATACTCCCCTCTTCAAGAGAATCTGTCCTCAGATTCTCCTCCGGACTTCGGGGTTAGTTAAGGGGAGCATAATCTAAGAGTTCTAATAACGCGAATTAAAAACGAACATTTAGGAGCAATTAAAATACATTATAAAACGTCATTCATAATAAAAACATTTAAATGCGAATAACATTCCAATAAAATTCAAAGTCATGCGAAAGACAGAATTGCAAAAACCCTAAACAAGGCTAACGACGAAGAAGAAAATCCCAAAGCAAGGTCCATCGTCACTGTCATTATCTATTTCGTTCTTCCGACTGATTCTTGTACTCTTTGTATCCTCAATGACAATTGTCACATCCTTCTCCTGTTTCTTGATTAGAGTTCCTTTTACAGGAAGTAACGCCATCATCATTTCTCCTATTGTACTCCTCGTCTTTCTCACAATCTGTCTCTTCAAGATCACACTCTTTCTTATTCTTTCTACAGAGTGTTTTCTCATCTTCAAGGGTATTTGATGATTTCTCCTCTCCGCCTTCCATTAAACCATCATTTTCATCATTTCTTCGCTCGACTTCATACGAAACATCAGGGTCGTCATTATCGGAAGCTGATGTCGACTCGTCTCCCATATAATCCTCATCGTCAGATAATTCATTATCCTCTTCACTAGTTGATTCATCATCAGACATACTTTTTGAAGTATACTCCTTCAGACTCGATTTGTCAACGTCAGTGCCATCCAGAACCGCATAACGTACTCGCAATAGAATCGATCCTAGTCGGCCAAGAACTCCTTGTCCTTAGCACTCTCTAATAGTGTATAACGAATTTATCGAATTCCACGCTATCCACACAGAGGTCACATAAATCTTAGCATCTAATCATTCAGTCAGTGCAAGTGTGAATTTTGAAAGCAGTTACCATTCAAAGCAGAACACTATGAATGAATGCTATGATAATGCAATCTACCTGTACGAGCATGTCGAGATCGGTAACCACTTCTTCTTCCCCCAGGGTTCTTTCTGTTGGGACAGTCCCGAATGTGGTGCTTGGTGCTTCCACAAGAAAAGCAACGTCCCAATTGTTTCCTACACTTTGTCGTCCTGTGATTCGTCTTCCCACAGTGCTCACAGGGAATGGGGTCCTCGTTTACTTCAGGTTCTGTAGATTCTGGCACCTCGTAGTGTGATCTCTTTGTCCGAAAAGTACTCGGTCCGGCTGGCTCTCTCCTTGCTATCTCGTTGGAAGAGGATCCTATCATAACAGGGGCACTCTGGTTCATTATTTGGAGTTCGGACTCCACTCTCATAGCTCGAGTAACTGCATCGGGGTAAAGACGGAGGTCAAGTGCCATTAATGCTCTTCGGATCTCCGGCTGAAGTCCCTCGATAAATTTTCGTGCTCTCTTTCGTTTGTCCGCGGCATAGTGAGGAGCATAAGTGATGAGATGGTTAAACTGTGCTTCATACTGGGCTACGGTAGATGCTCCTTGGTTGAGATACATGAATTCTCTCTCTCGGCTGTCACGTACCACTTCCGGCACATACTTCATTCAGAAGTCAGTTACGAATCGTGACCAAGTGTGGGGAACTCTCTCGGCGATCCATCTCCGTTCTGTGAAGTTCCACCAATCTCGAGCGGGTCCTCTCATAAGGAAGGTAGCATACTCGACCCTCTCGGGGTCACCACACTGTAGTACTCGAAAGATCTGCTCCACGTCGGATATCCAGGCCTCGGCCTTAAAATCATCTGGTTCGCCCTCAAAGCAGGGTGGGCGATAGAAGAGAAACCTATCCAAGGTTTGGCCCACAGTCTGTCTGGCAGGTACGTCCTGCTGTTGTTGTTGTTGTATCCCTTGACATACTTGCACGGCGATCTGTCGGATAATCGATACCCACTCTTCAGCCATTAGGTTCGGGGGTGTTGGAGCAGTAGGGGGTCTTCGGCGAGGCATTATGCACCTGTGAACAACAAACTGGAAAATGATGCATGCTCGATTAATGGAATGATCATATAAGGCCTGTAAAATTCAAACAAAACCTACATATATGATTCGAATAGCATGTAATAAATTAAAGCATGAAATAAATCGCATAACAAGCAAAACTCGATCCTATAGCCGTACGACCTAGACACGACAAGACCCAAGCAGGACACGACAAGACGACAAGACAAGACAGACGCTACCTCGAGTTCCACATCCACCTGCATTTGATCCCAACTTAGTACTACAATTGTAAGAGATCAAACGGTTGGTTGGCCATTCCAAAAGAAGATCAATCACGATTTCAATACTAGGGAGTTCTCAAGCACCTGTGACTGGAAACTCTAAGTCTCATTGACACGAAATGGGCAGACACAAGAGACAAGACACGACGCGATTACAAAGCTTCGGTTCCTTTTGGGAACCTAGGCTCTGATACCACTGATTGTAGCGCCCCCTGAAGGAGGACCGCCACATCCGCACCGAAACGGATTCCCGAGCTTCAGCGAGGGGCCTCAACTCAAAAACCCACTCCGGCGAACGGCACTCAAGCAAACACTGCCGGCAACAGCAACGACAACCCAACAACAACTAGAAAAGAGCAGAGAAATGCGGAAGCGATTAAGGTAAACATATAAATTTCATAAAAGCCTACGAGGCTAACGTAATAACAATTAAACATTTATAATCAAGATACAATAAAATAACAACACGTAATGCCATCCATGGCTCAATTAGTCTATCCTACACAATCCTAGATATCGTCAACTATCCCACATCAGGGGCACATAAGATACATGAATTAAATAAAGCCGTAAAAGGTTCGAAAGCAAATAAAGACAGTAAACAGGACTCGACGGTTGTTGGGACCACTGACAAGACAAACCAGAAAGACTGAGCCTATCTAGACCTGCTGATGCCGACTGACAAGATAGGTGACGTCGCCACCTGTCTACCTGAAGCAAGAACCAAAATAGCAGGGGTGAGTATAAAGGATACTCAGTAAGGGGTTTTGATCACAGTTCGTCATTTATCTTTTAAAACCAAAAGTGGTAAGTGTTGCCCGTTTTGAGAAAGAAAATAAATACGAAATATAAGTTGTAAAATGGCACAAAGCAACACTCGGGTTCGGCTTATTTGAAAATACAAATGGTTGACGAACCGGATCTTTCAAAATATTTGCACGTAATATCAAGCCGATTGAAAGAATATTAGTTGAGTAATAAAGAAGGCTTAGGGTAGCAAGTACGAATCACATTTCCGGGTTTTATATATATATATAGGGAAATACATATGATTATTGAAGAAAACCGGAATGTGCTTCGACTTGTCACGGAAGCCATAAAACAATTAGACAAGCAATAAATGCAGTAAATCATGCCATAATGTGTCCCGGCGAGAACGGGCCCTCTCCTTATATCTCCCCATTGAAAAACATGCAAGCAAGTACTCCATCTCCAAGGTTCATGGACCACTCAGAATTTATGGAAATGCGTGTTAACAACGTCACCCTTAACAGAATTTTCTATGAAGCGCGTAGCCTACAACGCCACCCTCGCACTAACTCAGGTTAGTCAACCTCCTGGCTGACCTAAGCAGATACGGATTGGAGTATCCATCGGGATCTGCCCTGGACGCACGTCCCCAGGCTCACCTCCTGAATACTCCGGGCCCCAAGTCATACACGGTTCAGTGCTCGCAGTTGAAAAATGATGATAGTTTAAGTGGCCAAAAGGGCCATTCGTAATTGGGGAATCGGGATGTGGAAGGCCAAAAGGGACCATTCGAGACAAGGTTATATTTGCGAGGCCGAGAGACCAAAATTCGCATTTAAAACAAAAGGGTTTTCCTTGTCTCTAGTTGAAAGCATTTCAAATCATTTTGGTTTTGCTATTAAAAGGTTTGACTAAGCACATAAGGAATAGTAAAGGCAGTACAACAAGTAATAATAAAAGCTAGGTAGTCATTTATTTTGCAACCTATAATAGTCTATGTCCTTGCCCCAGTTAAAAATAAGTTAAACCCTTACCTGGCTCGACAAGACAGTATGAAAGCAAGCGGTAGTCAGGTTTCTCCCTCGTTGGACCCACCTGTAATACACAGGGCCTAGAGGATGAAAACAAGACCAACAATACTAAAAGCAAGACACAAGACAACAGACCACGCACGGCAATTCAAATAGAATCCAATCATGCAATAAACGAAATATGGGAAGTAAATCAATTAAACATGTAAATTACGGTACGACAATTAAAGAATATTAATGAAATGTTAAATAACGAAAGAACGTAAATAATAAATATTAAAGGCATGCTTAAACGCAATTAGGGTACGTAGACATGCTTAAATAATATAAGGACGTTCTCTCGCGAATACGGGGTTAATCGGACAAGAAACGGGAAAGATGGAATAAATCCCTAAACGAGCAAGGTGTTAATTGACGGTCAAATAAGGTCGGATAATTTGTAAATTATGAAGAATATCAAATCCCAAGGCTCAAGGAAGCTATAGGTGAAATCGGATTGATATTCGGAGGTCGTATGAGAAAAGTCAACATTTAAATGAGTGGGGTTGACCAATTCCCGAAGTGTAAGAAAGGAAAAGGCTGGAAAATACACTAAGTATGTTGCACCGGCCAACGCACGGGCTTACGCACGGGCTTGGCAAGCCGGTGCAAGCACAAAAGGGGGTTGCACGGCCTCCCGCACGGTCTTGAGCACGGTGTCAAGACCGTGCAGGTGCAAACGGCCATGCGCACGGGCCTGTGCACGGGCTCAAGCCCGTGCAGGCTGAAAAGAGAAGCGCACGGGCTCTTGCACGGTCTTGCTCAACACCGTGCGTTCGCCCGTGTGGATCTACTGAGCAGCAGACTCAGCAGATCGCGAACCTCACACGCGAAAATCAAAATAGAAATTCATATAACTCCTAATCTACACCATAAAACATCCTAATTTTCACATATAATCATATATATCATATAAGCTACATATAGACACAAGAATCACGTAAAATGGTCAAGTAATTCTTCCTAAACACGAAAATCCTAATATATAAAATTCTATATATAATTCACGAAAAATCGCAAGAAATAACGAACGGAATGAAATGGGGTAAGAGGATTACCGGTAGATAATGTAGTGAGGGTCGTTCGGGTTTTCACGGCTCGTCGATCGGGCGAGAAATGAGCTCGGTAGGGCGTCGGGAAGATCTTTCTCTTTTCTTCTCCTTCTTTCTCCTTTCTTTCTTCTTTCTTTCTTTCTTTCTATGTAATGAGAAAATGAGAGAGATGGGTAGATATTTAAGAAAATATCTTGGGAGGGTAAAATGGTCATTTAGGTTTTAAGGGCATTTATGTAATTTAAGTAGTTAAGGGTATTTAAAAAATAGGTTAAATCAATCTTTTCCACAAGATTGATTAATCCAATTGGATAGATCGAGAAATTAGGCAAGAAGGAATTCGCATAAATATTAATAATATAATTAAATATTCGGGTCGTTACACCTCCTGTCTTTGCCACGCGGACCACATTGCAGAGCCAATCGACGTATTTCTCTGGGGTGATGTATCTAGCATCGAGCAGCTTATTGACTTCATCTTCGATGATCGAGTTGCGGACGACGCTCTGGGTCCTCAGCTTTTGTTTTATAGGTTTGAAGGCAGGGTCAATGTTTAGGTAGTGCGAGATTACCCTCGGGTCGACCCCCTCCAGATCTTTGGCTTTCCAAGCAAAGACGTCCACATTCTCCTGCAGGAAGATGGTGAGGCACTCCAGCTGTCTTTCCTCGAGACTCGCCCCGACCCTGGTAGTTTTTTCTCGATCTTGGGGATCGAGTTGGACCAACCGAGTGTCCTCTGCCGCCAACAGTCGGGACTCGTCCACCTTCCCTTTCTTTCGAGCTTCATGGGTACTCATTTTGGAGCGCGAGGCTCCATCCCCTTTCGGGTCGGGGATCCTTTCGTCTTCGTCTGCATCATCCATGATAAGATCGCCCGGTTTAAGCACATCCTCTGTGGGGGGTCGAGCCTCGTTAGCAATTGCGTAGCAAGCCCAAGACTCGGCCAAATCACAGCACACCTCCCCGATCCCATAGGGAGTCGGGAGTTTGATCTTTTGGTGGTAGGTCGAGATGACGGCCTTGAAGTCAATGAGGCCGGGTCGACCTAAAATCATGTTATAAGGGAAGTCGGGGATATCGACGACGACCCAATTAATTTCCATCGTCGTTCGAGCGGGATGGACGCCCATGGAAGTGAACATTTTAATCTGGCCTTTTGGGGTGATGATCGAGCCACCAAAGCCTTTGAGGGTTGTTTTTACTGGTTCATATCTTAATTTACTCAAATGCATTCGCTGAAGAGTCGAGTAAAGAACAATGTTCGAGCTAGCTCCAGTATCAACCAAACATTTACTTACAGCATAGTTTGCAATATCTAAAGTAACCACCATCGGACAACTCGGCGTTACGCCGTCCCGATGGGGATCTAGATGAAAGTCCCTGTCGCTGAAAGCCACTTCCTTCTGCTTCCATTCTTCCCCAGGCTCTACTTGCAGCATTTCGTGAGGGCCATGGAGGCTGGTTTGAGCGCGGCGAATCCCTCTCTTTCTGGCTGTCCTGGTATCTCCACCGTCGGGGCCCCCCACAATCATATCAATTCGACCGTGGGTTGGTGCGTTCGGGATCGTGCTAGGGTGGCGGCCTGCTTTCCTTCCCGCTGGTTACGTTTGGGTGGGGGCGATCGAGTCCTAGATCTCGACCGCCTGTTCTCGTTCTCATTGCAGCGCCGCTCGCGCCCTCGATCCCTATTCCTCTTCAACCTTTTGACAAACTCGGCCAAATGCCCCCCTTGGATGAGCCTCTCTATCTCATCCTTCAGCTGGTTACAGTCGTTTGTATCATGCCCAGGCTGATCGTGAAACTCACAGTATTTAGAGTCATCGATCTTCCGCAGGTTAAGCTTCAGCTTCTTGGGGTAATTGAGGAGTTTCCCAGGGATTTTCGGAAGGATATCCCCTATCGCGCATATTAGGGGCTCGTACTTCTCCCGGTCGGGCCGCCGAGTATTCGAGCTTCCTTCGGGCCGAGCGCTGCTCTCTTGACGACCCTTATTCTTCCCTCGACTTGATGTAGGGGGACTCCGATCTTCAGCGCCGCGAGATCGATTGTAGTAGTTGCTGTGAGCGGAGGCTCGACCAATGCTTCGCAGCATGGCTTGGCCGTGATTTGCCCAATAGCTCCCTTCGATCTCCTCATAGTCCATCCACTTCGTAGCGCAGTCTTGGATGTCCCTCAAGCTGCTTATGGGAATTCGGCCAAGGATATCCTTGGTGAAGTCTCGGAAATGACAATTTTTTCCCAAGGCGCTGAGGACGACTGCCAGGTCCGGCGGTGCGACACGGACCAGTTCTGCATTGAACCGAGTAAAGTAATCCCGTAGGGATTCGTTCACTCCCTGGACTATGGAATCCAACCGGGACACCCCGAGCCTATCTTGGATCAAAGGGGAGAAGTGGCCTTCGAGCGCCGTGGAAAGCTCGTCGTAAGACCTTATGGAGGCAGGAGGTTGCCTGAGGAACCAGTCGAGCGCCGCCCCTTTGAAAGTGGTGGCTAGTACCTTGGCCCATGTGTGCGGGGTATGGGGGAACAGGTTCATTGACAGCTCGAAGCTGGTTATGTGGTCCCCAGGGTCGGTTTTCCCATCGTAGATAGGAAGATCCCTAGGAATGGTGGTTGACCCTGGGTCCTCGCTGAGGATCTCCTCTGTAAATGGCGATAGCTTCTGTCGCCGGCTTCGCGCGTTACGCTCGGGTTCCCATTGCTCATTACGAGCCACGTCACGTCGGGGGGGAAGTCTGTCTCTCAAGTCCCCAAATGGTGGGATGCCGGCGTATTTGTTCGTTAACCTCTCCGTGACTGGAAGTCGGGGAGGAGGGGGACGTCTAGCGTCCTGCATGAGTCCACCCGTAGGGCGGACATGATGTGGTTGTACGGGTCGGATGGGCTATGAGTATGCCCTCCGACGAATGGGAGGCGGGGGGACGTAGTCCCTTTTGTTGATCTGATCGTCGTATTCCTCTCGATCATATTCGTCGTCATAGTAGCCCTCCTCTTCCGGATCGTTTCCTTGCTCGGCGACATGCGCCTTTTCTGGCTTTTGGACCGTGTGGCCATTATTCTCATCTTCCCCCTCTGGGGAATGGTCGACGGGATAACGTGGAGGTCGGGCAGCTTCAAGCTTGCGGCCCTCGTTCCCCCTTCCTGCATGAGTTTGAGCTCGCGGGAGAGGCGGAGGTCGAGATAGCCGATACTGTATGGGAGAGGGCTCAGTGACATTGACTGTGAGGGGAATCACCCTTATGGGCCTTCCCGCCTCGAGAGCCTGCCTAGCTTCCTCATAAACCTGACTGGTATATGCGGCTAGGTCCTGGGCTGATGGCTGAGCCGGGAGTATGACTGCGGGTAGGTCCGCGCGGGAGATAGCGTCTTCCTCCCCATCGTTGAGGGGGTTTGCCCCCTCAGGGCGGTCGATCTCTTCGAGTCGGGTGGCGAAGGCCGCCTGTTCTTCAGCGGCCGCAGTGGCTCGATCGGCCTCAATTTGAGATCGAGTCCTGACGAGGCTGTGAGTGCTTTTTGTTTTCTTGTGCACCATGGCTAACGCTTGATTGCTCAAAGGTCGAAAGTGTGGATTTCCCACAGACGGCGCCAAACTGATGATGTCGGTTTTTGGTAAGTGATCAGTTTCAACCACGTGGCCTCGATCTGTCAGTTGAATTTGTAGAGGGGAGTCCGACTTTGACCTGAAAAACACTAGCACGGGGTTACTTGGCCGGAGGGGATTGTCTCCGGCGTAGCCTCTCCACTGAATTAAGTCAGTTTAGAATATAATATTCGCAAAGAGAGGTTGGAGCAATTAATGAGAACTTACCCTTCATAATAAATGAGGGGGTATTTATAGGGTGGATCCACACACGCTGAGTACACTGTTTGTACGTGCATTAATGGCCTCGACCGAAGGGCATTTAATGCCTGTGCCTCGAGTCAGACTCATTCCTTAAATGGAATGATTGTCTGTCACTTCAGCGGGTACAGAGTACGGAATGTAATCAGAACGGATACGGCGCAATTAATGCGACTACAGTGTGGTCGACTGTGTGGAGATGGGACAGGTTCGAGCCCAATGATCTCGACCCTCAAGGCACGCTCTTAAGGAGAAATAGCGAGTCGAGTATCGATTCTCGAGCGTGTTACGGTCGAGCTAGGGACCTTAGAGACTTTCGAGCCATTATGACGGTCGAGCCATCTGGCCGAGCCATGTGGTCGATCGCCGAGCTTGTCCTTGGGCCACGTGTGGGTTGGCCATCTCGTAGTATGGTTCCCATGTCGGAAAGGTGCTCGGTCCGGCTGGTACTCTTCTTGCTAACTCATTGAAAGAGGATCCTTTCATGTGAGGAATACCTCGTCTCATCTCTTGAAGATCGGACTCCACTCTCATAGCTCGGTTAACTGCCTCGTGATAAACTCGAATGTCCAATCCTACTAATCTTTCCAAGATCTCCTGCTGAAGTCCGTCGATGAACTTTTGCGCTCTTCTTCGATCGTCAGATGCAATGTGAGGAGCATAGACGATGAAGCGGCTGAAAAGTGCCTCGTACTGTGCAACAGGGAGAGCTCCTTGGGTGAGGGACATGAAGTCTCTTTCTCGGCTGTCACGTACCACTTGCGGCACGTACTTCTCTCGGAAGTCGGATAGGAACCGTGACCAAGTGTACGGAATTCTCTCAGCGATCCATCTCTGTTCTATGTAACGCCACCAATCCTCAGCTGGTCCTCTCATGAGAAAGATGGCATACTCGACCCTCTCGGGGTCACCGCAGCGTATAACTCGGAAGATTCGCTCTAAATCGGCTATCCAATCCTCGGCCTTAAGATCATCTGGTTCACCCACGAAGCAAGGTGGGTTGTAGTGTAGAAATCTGTCCAGGGATTGGCCCTCGGCTTGTCTCGCAGGCACATGCTGCTATTGTTGTTGTCTCTCTTGATGTACTTGCTCAGCAATCTGTCTCATAGCTGTCACTAACTCCCTTGCAATCGAATTCGGAGATAAGGGAGCAGTAGGGGGTCTTCGATGAGACATTATGTACCTGCGCTCAATAAACTAGGAGAAGATGCATGCTCGGTTAATGGAATGATCACATAAGGCATAAGAATTCAAATAAAGCATACATATATGATTCGAATAGCATGTAGACAAGTTAAGCATGAAACAAATCACAGAATAAGAAAAACTCGATCCTATAGCCGTATGACCTAGACACGACAAGACCCAAGCAGAACATGACAAGACGACAAGACAAGACAGACGCTACCTCGAGTTCCACATCCACTTGCATTCAATCCCAACTCAGTACTACAATTGTAAGAGATCAAACGGTTGGTTGGCCATTCCAAAAGAAGATCAATCACAATTTCAATACTAAGGAGTTCTCAAACACCTGTGACTGGAAACTCTAAGTCTCATTGACACGAAACGGGCAGACACAAGAGACAAGACATGACGCGATTACAAAGCTTCGGTTCCTTTTGGGAACTGATGATGTCGGTTTTTGGTAAGTGATCAGTTTCAACCACGTGGCCTCGATCTGTCAGTTGAATTTGTAGAGGGGAGTCCGACTTTGACCTGAAAAACACTAGCATGGGGTTACTTGGCCGGAGCGGATTGTCTCCGGCGTTGCCTCTCCACTGAATTAAGTCAGTTTAGAATATAATATTCGCAAAGAGAGGTTGGAGCAATTAATGAGAACTTACCCTTCATAATAAATGAGGGGGTATTTATAGGGTGGATCCACACACGCTGAGTACACTGTTTGTACGTGCATTAATGGCCTCGACCGAAGGGCATTTAATGCCTGTGCCTCGAGTCAGACTCATTCCTTAAATGGAATGATTGTCTGTCACTTCAGCGGGTACAGAGTACGGAATGTAATCAGAATGGATACGGCGCAATTAATGCGACTACAGTGTGGTCGACTATGTGGAGATGGGACAGGTTCGAGCCCAATGATCTCGACCCTCAAGGCACGCTCTTGGGGAGAAATAGCGAGTCGAGTATCGATTCTCGAGCGTGTTACGGTCGAGCTAGGGACCTTAGAGACTTCCGAGCCATTATGACGGTCGAGCCATCTGGCCGAGCCATGTGGTCGATCGCCGAGCTTGTCCTAGGGCCACGTGTGGGTTGGCCTTTGACTAGATAGACTTGGGGATTGACTCTTTAAGAGTGCGCCACGTGTATTTTCCGGAATATTCCACATCAGGAACCTAGGCTCTGATACCACTGGCTGTAGCGCCCCCTGAAGAAGGACCGCCACATCCGCACCGAAATGGATTCCCGAGCTTCAGCAAGGGGCCTCAACTCAAAAAGCCACTCCGGCGAACGGCAGTCAAGCAACCACTACCGGCAACAGCAACGACATCCCAACAACAACCAGAAAAGAGCAGAGAAAATGCGGAAGCGATTAATGTAAACAATTAAATTTCATAAAAGCCTACGAGGATAACATAATATCAATTAACATTTAAAATCAAGATACAGAATATTCAAAAACAGATAGTGCCATCCATGGCTCAACTAGTCTACCCTATGCAATCCTAGATATCGTCAACTATCCCACATCAGGGGCACATAAGTACATAAAGTAAATAAATAGAATAAACAAGACTCGACGGTTGTTGGGACCACTGACAAGACAAACCAGAAAGACAGAGCCTATCTAGACCTGCTGAAGCCGACTGACAAGATAGGTGACGTTGCCACCTGTCTACCTGAAGCAAGAACCAAAATAGCAGGGGTGAGTATAAAGGATACTCAGTAAGGGGGTTTTTGGTCACAGTTCGTCATTTATCTTTTTAAAACTAAAAGTGGTGAGTGTTGCCCGTTTTGAGAAAGAATATGAATACGAAATATAAGTTGTAAAATGACACAAAGCAACACTCGGGTTCAGCTTATTTGAAAACACAAAAGGTTGACGAACCGGATCCTTTAAAACATTTGCATGAAATATCAAGCCGATTGAAAGAATATTAGTTGAGTAATAAAGGAAGCTTAGGGTAGCAAGTACGAGTCACACTTCCGGGTTTTATATATATATAGGGAAGTACATATGATGACTGAAGAAAACCGGAATGTGCTTCGACTTGTCACGAAAGCCATAAAATAATTAGACAAGCAATAAATGCAGTAAATCATGCAAATAATGTGTCCCGGCGAGAACGGGCCCTCTCCTTATAACTCCCAATTGAAAATCATGCAAGCATATAGTCAATTACTCCACCACCAACAGTACTATACAGGATTTAAGGAGACGCTGTTAGCACCACCATCAGGATTTAAGGAGACGCGATTAGCACCACCGTACAGGGTTTAAGGAGACGCGATTAGCACCACCGTTCGCATCAACTTAGGCTAGCCAACCTCCTAGCCGGCCCAAGTCAACACGCTAGAAGTATACATCGGGATTTTCCCTAGACGCACGTCCCCAGGCTCACCTCCTGTATACTCCGGGCCCAAGTCATAAAACAGACTATGGCTCGCTTTTGAAATCAATGATAGTTTGGGTGGCCAAAAGGGCCATTCGAAAGTAGGAAATTGGGATGTGGAAGGCCAAAGGGGCCATTCGAGACAAGGTTATAATTGCGAGGTCGAGAGACCAAAGTTCGCATTTAAAACAAATGGGTTTTCCCTTGTCTCTAGTTGAAAGCATTTCAAATCATTTTGGTTTGCTATCAAAACGGTTTGACTAAGCACGTAAGGAATATTAAAGACAGTACAACAAGCAATAAGAAAAGGCGGGGAAATAAGTTATTTCGAAGCCTAAACAAACTATGTTCTTACTCCAGTTGAAAACAATTTAAAACCCTTACCTGGCTCGACACGACAGTACGAAAGCAAGCGGTAGTCAGGTTTCTTCCTCGTTGGTCCCACCTGTAATACACAGGGCCTAGAGGATGAAAACGAGACCGACAATAACAAAAGCAAGACACGAACAACAGACGACGCACGGCAATTCAAATGTAACTTCACTCATGCTACAGGTACAATATGGAAAGCCAGGCAATTAAGCATATAAGGATATATAACATATGAATTAACATTTAAAGAAATACTTAAAGCAATTGTAATAATGGAAGAACATTAATAATAAATATGAAAAGCATGCTAGAACGCAGTTAGGGCACGTAGACATGCTTAAAATAATATAAAGATGTTCTCTCGCGAAAACGGGGTCAAACAGACAAGAAATGGGAAAGATGGGATAAAAATCCCCAAACGAGAAAGGTGTCAATTGACGGTCAAATAGGGTAGGATATATTGTAAATTATGAAGAATATCAAATCTCGAGGCTCGAGGAATCTATAGGTGAAATCGGATTGATATTCGGAGGTCGTATGAGAAAAGTCAACATTTAAAAGAGTGGGGTTGACCAATTCCCGAAGTGTAAGAAAGGAAAAGGCTGGAAAATACACTAAGTATGTTACACCGGCCAACGCACGGGCTTACGCACGGGCTTGGCAAGCCGGTGCAAGCACAAAAGGGGTTGCACGGCCTCCCGCACGATCTTGAGCACGGTGCCAAGACCGTGCAGGTGCAAACGGCCATGCGCACGGGCCTGTGCACGGGCTCAAGCCCGTGCAGGCTGAAAAGTGCTGTGCACGGGCTCCTGCACGGTCTTGCTCAAGACCGTGCGTTCGCCCGTGTGGATCTACTGAGCAGCAGACTCAGCAGATCGCGAAACTCACACGCGAAAATCAATATATAAATGCATACATCTCCTAATTTACTCCATAAAATACCCTAATTTCCACATATAATCATATATATCATATAAGCTACACATAGACACAAGAATCACGTAAAACGGTCGAGTAAATCTTCCTAAATACGAAAATCCTAATATAATAAAATTCTATATAAAACTCACGAAAGTCGCAAGAAAGAACGAACGAAATGAAATGGGGTAAAAGGATTACCGGTAGAAAATGTAGTGAGGATCGTTCGGGTTTTCACGGCTCGTCGATCGGGCGAGAAACGGGCTCGGTAGGGCGTCGGGAAGATTCTCTCCTTTCCTCTCCTTCTTTCTCCTTTCTTTCTTCTTTCTTTCTTCCTTTTGTGAAATGAGAGAATGAGAGAGAGATAGATAGATATTTATGAAAATATCTCGGGGGTAAAATGGTCATTTAGGCTTTTAAGGGCATTTATGTAATTTAAGTAATCGAGGGTATTTAAAAGATAGGTTAAATCAATCTTTTCCACAAGATTGATTAATCCAATTGGATAGATCGAGAAATTAGGCAAGAAAGAATTCGCGTAATTATTAATAATATAATTAAAATATTCGGGTCGTTACATAATTGCTTATGAATGTTCATTTTAATTCGCGCTATTAGAATTCCACATAATTATGCTCCTCTTAACTAACTCTGAGACCGGAGGAGAATCTGAGGGCAAATTCTTTTGAAGAGGGGAGTATTGTAACGCCCCGAAAATCCGGATTATAATCCGGTATGCTCGAATCGAGTATTTGCGCAATTTATTATTTTAATTGATAATTATTATGAGATTTTAGAACAATTTCGTAAATGAATGAACTTCTATATTTAAATTACGAATTGTCAATGTGCGTTTAATTATATGAATTTTGACTGTAATTATATATTATTTGGACAACATGAGTGTTCAAACTTATTTTGCGAAATTATGAATTTGCCCCTTCGACTTTAAACCTAGTCAACCATTGACTAAGTCTCATCTCACTCTCTCTTCCCTCACTCTCGTTCAAAAATGCAACAAAGGAGAAGGAAGAAAAGAAAGAAAAAGAGAAGGAAGAAGAAGGAGTTTCGACGATCGTCCCGACTTCGTTTCCCGACGGATTTTCGAGCCGTTTACGCCTACGAACTCCCCGCGATCTCTTCTACAAGTAAGCCTTTCACGTCCCTCTCATTTAATGTCTCCTATGCCTCGTATTTCTCGTTTTTAAATATAGTTGAATAATTTAGGTTTTATATGATTTTGATAGAAATTGTGGATGGATTTTCGTGTTTATTGTTTCTATGTGTAGCTTATATGTTGTAGATTATCATATGTAGATATTAGGGAAGGATTTACATGTTTAATTAGTTAAATGTTGAATTTAGGGTTGATTTCGCGTGAGTTTCTGGTTCTGCGAATTTTGCTGCTGTTCTTGACGCACACGGGCTTTGCACAAGGGGTGTGGCAAGCCCGTGTGGGGGTACACGGCCTCTTGCACGGCCGTGAAAGAGACCGTGCGTGTGATATTGGTGCACGGCCTTGTGCACACGGCCTTGAAGCCGTGTGCAACAGGCCGTGCGTGTTTCTCATGGTGTACACGGCCTTGGCACACGGCCGTACACAAGGCCGTGTGGCCTGGTTGAACAGGGCCCTGACCTTCTGTAAGTCAGGGCCCATTTTGGCCTACGGGTCTCTCCGAGCCTCGTCTTTTTCGAATTCTTTCTTCGCTCGTGTATTCGATATATATGAAATAGTTATGAATTGCATGTTTTATGAATTTATAGCATGTTCGGGTCTATGAATAGTGCGTTTTAAGTTTTCGACAAATTTTCTATCTTTTGCATATGAAGTCCGATTTTCCCAAAATTCGTATGCATAGTCCCTTATGATAATTAAAGCATGCCCGTAAAGTTTCGTTGCATTTGGACTTGATTTGCATTTTTAAATTTACGAATTACTCCGTTTTCGTTTGATAATTTGAACCTAAGTGCCTTATTTGATTGTGCAACGTGCTTCTATGTGTTTTAATGTTTTTGTATAAGCCGTGCGTCGTCGTTAGTCTTATTTGGTTGTGTCTTGGTATTTTGCAGACGATACTCCTGTGGAGTAGTGCCGATTCTTGCTTTTGCTCTTGTTTTGCATAGCCAACAGGTGAGGCTTTCCGTTTCTGATTCCAGTACTATTATGTATATATATAAATAAGCCTCTCCCGATATAAGCCACGTTTACGTTTTGTTTTCATACCGTCTCTATATATATACTTTGGCCTTCGGCCTCGCATATGACATGTCTCGAACGGTCTTTTGGCCAACCCGAAATGATTTGAAAAGCGAGTTATGATATGATATGTATGTGTGTATGTTTGGGCCCGGAGTAAAGGATGATAGGACGAAGTCGGTAGACATCGGGTCTACGGCGGAAATCCTATGGTTCTCTCTACCTTTGGGAGCTCGGGGTGAGGCCGGAGTGGCAGCCCTTTGAGTACCTGAGATTATACAGTATGTTATGCGTAGTTCGGATTTAGTAGTCCGTCTACAATTGGAGGAATAAGGTGGGTTTTCCCGTTTTTATGTTTAGAAATTGGAGTTAAGGGCTCGACTCGCCGAGTCATATGATAAGTTATGTTTTATGCTAAATCACCACCCGTTTACGAAAACCTTTCGTTTATGTTAATTTCTTTTAAGTTTAAAAATTGGTGATTTACTTCCGTTTTATAATATACATTATTATTCCCTCCTCACTTAGTCGTTTGACTAACCCCCTCTATTTCACCCCTGTATTGGTTTCAGGACACTAGGCGGGATCTTCGTCGTCGTCGTCGTTAGAGTTGTATTTATTTCATTCATGTATAACTCTTGTCCGTATGATATTATTCATGTTTTATGATATTAGGATTTTGTTTAGTTGTGTTCGGGATTTCTATATTGAACCCGTTATTGTACATTGTCGGGATATTGTGTCGAACCCGTTTATTAATTATGTAATTGAATTTCGTTGGCCTTGGTGGGCTTTAATACTTGTGCAATTATTATGATTTATTATTTTGTTTTATTTCGCTTCCGCATCTCTGTCATTTTCTTTCGTTTTTGAAATCCCCGCCTAGTCATTGAGTAAATGTGTGCCGTTCGCCGGGTTTCGATTCGGGTCGGATTCCATTTCGGTCCCGGGTAGGGGCTCGGTGCGGGGCGTGCATGTCGCAGCCCCGGGCGCGGAGAGGAGAACACTCACGACGGCACCCGTTGGACGCGCGGGTATAAGCTTCACCACCACTGAGCACAACCCTAAAGTTTGGATTGAAACCACTGGCCAAAAGGTGATGCACCACATGGTAGTTGTGCTTGGAAGATCACTTATAAACCCATCACATTAACTATGTTTTTCCTATGAGGGACAAATGCCCACATGGTACATATTTCTCAAGTTTGGGGTGTTACATTCACCCCTCCTTGAGAGCGTAATGTCCTCATTACGCCGTGACATAGGATCGTGGCTTCCCGCCAGTGGAGAAGCTGCCCACAACACGCCGAGCGGAGCCCCTTTAGTGGTGACTCACGACTCATGTCATGTGTGGAACATGCATTCCCATAGCTGACGGTTGGCTCTGATACCATTTGTCGCAGCCCCGGGCGCGGAGAGGAGAACCCTCACGACGGCACCCGTTGGACGCACGGGTATAAGCTTCACCACCACTGAGCACAACCCTAAAGTTTGGCTTGAAACCACTTGCCAAAAGGTGATGCACCACATGGTACATATTTCTCAAGTTTGGGGTGTTACAGTGCGTTACCCGTTTGGGGCGCCCGCTACAATGTTCGGGTCTATGAATAGTGCGTTTTAAGTTTTCGTCAAATTTTCTAACTTTTGCATATGAAGTTTGATTTTCCCGAAATTCGAATGCATACTCCTTTATGATATTTAAAGCATGCCCGTAAAGTTTCGTTGCATTTGGACTTGATTTGCATTTTTAAATTTGTGAATTACTCCGTTTTCGTTTGATAATTTGAACCTAAGTGCCTTGTGTGATTGTATAACGTGCCTCAATATGTTCTAATGTTTTCGTATAAGCCATGCGTCGTCCTTAGTCTTAAATAGTTGTGTCTTGGTATTTTTGCAGACGATACTCCTGTGGAGTAGCGCCGGTTCTTGCTTTTGCTCTTCTTTTTGTATAGCCAACAGGTGAGGCTTTCCGTTTCTAATTCCAGTACTATTATGTATATATATAAATAAGCCTCTCCCGATATAAGCCATGTTTACGTTTTGTTTTCACACCGTTTCTATATATATACTTAGTAAATATTTATGCCTATTATGTTTATTCGATTTATCGAAAATGTTTTGATGTGAAAAAGTACTACGTATATTCTTTCAAACGTTTGCGAAAGAGACATGTAAAACCTCTTTATTTTCTAAGGCGAACTTTAGCCTTCGGCCTCGCATATGACATGTCTCGAACGGTCTTTTGGCCAACCCGAAATGATTTGAAAAGCGAGTTATGAACTGTATGTATGTATGTTTGGGCCCAGAGTCAGGATGATAGGACGAAGTTGGTAGGCATCGGGTCTACGGCGGAAATCCTATGGTTCCCTCCACCTTTGGGAGCTCGGGGTGAGGCCGGAGTGGCAGCCCTTTGAGTACCTGAGATTATACTGTATGTCATGCGTAGTTCGGATTTAGGGGTCCGTCTTCATTGGAGGAATAAGGGTGGTTTCCCGTTTTTATGTTTGGAAATTGGAGTTAAGGGCTCGACTCGCCGAGTCATATGATGTGTTATGTTTTATGCTAAATCACCACCCGTTTACGAAAACCTTTCTTTTATGTTGATTTGTTTTAAGTTTAAAAATGGTGATTTATTTCCGTTTTATAATATATATTATTACTCCCTCCTCACTTAGTCGTTTGACTAACCCTGTAACGACCCGAATATTTTAATTATATTATTAATAATTACGCGAATTCTTTCTTGCCTAATTTCTCGATCTATCTAATTGGATTAATTAATCTTGTGGAAAAGATTGATTTAACTTATCTTCTAAATGCCCTCAATTACTTAAATTACCTAAATGCCCTTAAAAAAACCTAAATGACCATTTACCCCCCCCCCCCCCCCCCCCCCCCCCCCGCCCCAAGATATTTTCCTAAATATCTACCTATCTCTCTCATTCTCTTATTACACACAAAGAAGAAGGAGAAAAAGAAGAAAGGAAGGAGAAGAGAAGGAGAATAAAGGAGGAAACTTCCCGACGCCCTACCGAGCCCGTTTCTCGCCCGATCGACGAGCCGTGAAAACCCGAACGATCCTCGCTACATTCTCTACCGGTCATCCTTTTACCCCATTTCATTTCGTTCCTTCCTCGTTGCGATTTTAGTGAGTTTTATATAGAATTTTATAGTTTTAGGATTTCGTGTTTAGGGAGATTTACTTGACCATTTTACGTGTTTTTTTGTGCCTATGTGTAGCTTATGTGATATATATGACTATATGTGAAAATTAGGATATTTTATGGTGTAAATTAGGAGATGTATGGATTTAAATGTTGGTTTCGCGTGTGAGGTTTCGCGATCTACTGAGTCTGCTGCTCAGTAGATCCACATGGGCGAACGCACGGTCTTGATCAAGACCGTGCAGGAGCCCGTGCGCAGCCCTTTTCAACCTGCACGGGCTTGAGCCCGTGCACAGGCCCGTGCGCAGGCCAGTTTGCACTTGCACGGTCTTGGCACCGTGCTCAAGACCGTGCGTGAGGCCGTGCACCTCTATTTGTTCTTGCACCGGCTTGCCAAGCCCGTGTGTTGGCCGGTGCAACATACTTAGTGCATTTTCCAGCCTTTTCCTTTCTTGCACTTCGGGAATTGGGTCAACCCCACTCATTTAAATGTTGACTTTTCACATACGACCTCCGAATATCAATTCGATTTCACCTATAGCTTCCTCGAGCCTCGGGATTTGATATTCTTCATAAATTACAATTTATCCGACCCTATTTGACCGTCAATTGACACCTTTCTCATGTAGGGATTTTATCCCACCTTTTCCGTTTCTTATCCGTTTAATCCCATATTCGCGAGAGAACGTCTTTGTATTATTTTAAGCATGTCTACATGCCCTAATTGCGTTTTAGCATGCCTTTAATATTTATTATCTAAGTTCTTTCATTATTTAGTATTGCATTAGTATTTCTTTGATTGTCGTTCCGTAATTTATATATGTCTTTATATGTTTAATTGTTTAACTTCCATATTACGTTTATTATATGATTTGAGTTCTAGTTGTATTGTCGTGCGCCGTTTGTTGTCTAGTGTCTTGCTTTTGTTGTTGTCGGTCTCGTTTTCATCCTCTAGGCCCTGTGTATTACAGGTGGGACCAACGAGGGAGAAACCTGACTACCGCCTGCTTTCATACTGTCGTGTCGAGCCAGGTAAGGGTTTTAAATTGTTTTCAACTGGAGTAAGAACATAGTTACTTAGGTTTGCGAAATAAACCACTATCCCGCTTTCTTATTACTTGTTGTATTGCCTTTACTATTTTTCTATCTGCTTAGTCAAATCGTTTTGATAGCAAACCAAAATGTTTTAAATACTTTCAACTAGAGGCAAGGAAAACCCATTTGTTTTAAATGCGAACTTTGGTCTCTCGACCTCGCAATTATAACCTTGTCTCGAATGGCCCCTTTGGCCTCCCACACACCGATTTCCTGCTTTCGAATGGCCCTTTTGGCCACCCAAACTATCATTGATTTCAAAAGCGAGTCATAAATTGTTTAATGACTTGGGCCCGGAGTATACAGGAGGTGAGCCTGGGGACGAGCGTCTAGGGAAAATCCCGATGTGTACTTCTAGCGTGTTGACTTGGGCCGGCTAGGAGGTTGGCTAGCCTAAGTTGAGGCGAACGGTGGTGCTAACAGCGTCTCCTTAAAACTCTGTATGGTGGTGCTAATCGCGTCTCCTTAAAACTCTGTATAGTATTGTTGGTGGTGGAGTACTTGACTATATGCCTACATGATTTTCAATTGGGAGTTATAAGGAGAGGGCCCGTTCTCGCCGGGACACATTATTTGCATGATTTATTGCATTTGTTGCTTGTCTAATTATTTTACGGCTTTCGTTACAAGTCGAAGCACATTCCGGTTCTCTTCATTTATCATATGTATTTCCCTATATATATATATATATATATATATATTTATAAAACTCGGAAGTGTGACTCCTGCTTGCCACCGTAAGCCTCCTTTATTATTCAATTAATTAGTTGAATTACGAGCCGTGTTTATTTATCGATTCCAACTTATTTATATCGTGCTTTTCGAACTTGTAATGGCCTCGTGACTCAACTAATATCCTTTCAATTTATCGGCTTGATATTACGTGCAAATGTTTTAAAGAATCATGTTCGTCAACCTTTTGTGTTTTCAAATAAGCCGAACCCGAGTGTTGCTTTGTGTCATTTTACAACTTATATTTCGTTATTCGTATTCTTTCTCAAAACGGGCAACACTCACCACTTTTAGTTTTAAAAAGATAAATGACGAACTGTGATCAAAACCCCCTTACTGAGTATCCTTTATACTCACCCCTGCTATTTTGGTTCTTGCTTCAGGTAGACAGGTGGCGACGTCACCTATCTCGTCAGTCGGCATCAGCAGGTCTAGATAGGCTCAGTCTTTCTGGTTTGTCTTGTCAGTGGTCCCAACAACCGTCAGTCTTGTTTATTGTATTTATTTACTTTACGTACTTATGTGCCCTGATGTGGGATAATTGACGATATCTAGGATTGTACAGGGTAGGCTAGTTGAGCTATGGATGGCACTATCTGCTTATGAACATTCTGTATCTTGATTTATAAATGTTTCTTGATATTATGTTAGCCTGTTTACTTTATAATCGCTTCCGCATTTCTCTGTTTTATTGTGGTTGTTGTTGGGATGTCGTTCCTATTGCCGGTAGTGCTCATTTGAGTGTCGTTTGCCGGAGTGGGTTTTTGAGTTGAGGCCCCTCGCTGAAGTTCGGGAATCCATTTCGGTGCGGATGTGGCGGTCCTTCTTCAGGGGCCGCTACAAACCCCCTCTGTTTCACCCCTGTATTAGTTTCACGACGAAGATCCCTGATGTCCGGGCGGCCCAATAGTATAATGTGGCTCAATGGCCAGGCCGAAAGGCCAAGATAATTCCTCGCACTCCAAATGCTTATGTGGTCAAAGGGACCGATTTCAAACTTGTTTGTAACCCTTTCGAGCTAATAGAGCCTTCTAGGGGTTAATATGTAATAATTTGATATCAAAGCATTTTCCTTTAACTCATTAAAGTAATATGATTTTCAAGTAGCTACTACGTATAATATAAGTTTGGGGAAAGAAAACATAAAAGCATAAAACACAAGCTTCGGGAAATTTTCATTTTATGAATAATGAAGACACGCAATATATTCATATATGTAACATATAGGTACAGCTCATGTTAACCACCTCGGGAAATGCAAGTAAGGAAAGAAAGTTAATTTGGCCGCCTCTCATTTTCTTTTATTTGTTTTTTTTTATATCTATTCTTTACTTACTATTTAAATATATGTTATTTTATAATAGAAACTCAAATAAGATAATTTTTTTTATCGTATTTAGTGATAAAGATATACGTGTCATAATTTAATAAATATTTATACACGTAATAAAAAATTCACGTAATTTAAAGTGTTCGAGAAAATTTAAAATATCAATTAGGTACATATTAGGCAATCTAATCACAATTAGCACACATACAAATTCAAATTAAACACATTAAGCAAATAATATCACATAAGCACATATTTACCGATCGAATTTCCAAACTTGTCCCATTATCTTAGGAATTCTTACCGGCTTTAGCTTACCAAAAATTTGGGGCGTTACAGACCCAAAATTTCGGATTTATTCCGGAATAATATTTTATTCGCCCCGAAGGCTTTTCGTAAGAATACTTAGTATCACGAATAAGTTTTACCCGAGAACCCACCTTTTTTCTCGGGCTATCTATTTATCCCCAACCCTCTTATATTTCTTATTTTACTAAGAATTTCCTTTTCACCCCTCGAACTGTAGCGCCCCCTGAAGAAGGTCCGCCACATCCGCACCGAAACGGATTCCCGAGCTTCGGCGAGGGGCCTCAACCCAAAAACCCACTCCGGCGAACGGCACTCAAGCAAGAACCTTCGGCAACAGCAACGACATCCCAACAACAACCAGAGAAGAGCAGAGAAAATGCGGAAGCGATTTAAATAACAAGATAAATTCCATAAATGTCAATTAAACATGTGCAAATCGAAATACAACATAATAACAACACGTAGTGTCATCCATGGCTCAACTCGTCTACCCTATGCAATCCTAGATATCTTCAACTATCCCACATCAGGGGCACATAAGTACGTAAAGTAAATAAATACAATAAACAAGACTCGACTGTTGTTGGGACCACTGACAAGACAAACCAGAAAGACTGAGCCTATCTAGACCTGCTGATGCCGACTGACAAGATAGGTGACGTCGCCACCTGTCTACCTGAAGCAAGAACCAAAATAGCAGGGGTGAGTATAAAGGATACTCAGTAAGGGGGTTTTGGTCACAGTTCGTCATTTATCTTTTTAAAACTAAAAGTGGTGAGTGTTGCCCGTTTTGAGAAAGAATACGAAATATAAGTTGTAAAATGACACAAAGCAACACTCGGGTTCGGCTTATTTGAAAACACAAAAGGTTGACGAACCGGATCCTTTAAAACATTTGCACGAAATATCAAGCCGATTGAAAGAATATTAGTTGGGTAATAAAGGGGACTTAGGGTAGCAAGTACGAGTCACACTTTCGGGTTTTATATATATATAGGGAAGTACATATGATGATTGAAGAAAACCGGAATGTGCTTCGACTTGTCACGAAAGCCATAAAACAATTAGACAAGCAATAAATGTAATAAATCATGCAGTAATGTGTCCCGGCGAGAACGGGCCCTCTCCTTATAACTCCCCATTGAAAAACATGCAAGCAAGTACTCCATCACCAAGATTCATAAACAGGGTTTAAGGAGACGCGATTAGCACCACCATCAGGATTTAAGGAGACGCGATCAGCACCACCGTACAGGGTTTAAGGAGACGCGATTAGCACCACCGTTCGCATCAGCTTAGGCTAGCCAACCTCCTAGCCGGCCCAAGTTAACGCGCTAGAAGTATACATCGGGATTTGCCCTAGACGCACGTCCCCAGGCTCACCTCTTGTATACTCCGGGCCCAAGTCATAAACAGGCTATTGCTCGCTTTTGAAATCAATGATAGTTAAAGTGGCCAAAAGGGCCGTTCGAAAATATGATGCAAGTAGTTAAGTATGAATGGCAAAAAGGGGCTTTTGAGACAAGTTGATGTAACGATCTAGGAAATACTCATAAGCGTCGTACGCTTCGGGAGCATACTGACGGATGTCCCTAACGACATTACTTATAAGTGCCTCAGAGATCAAATAGTTACTTTTAAAACAAATAAGTTACTTGTCTCTAGTTGGAAGCATTTCAAATCATTTGGTTTGCTATCAAAACGGTTTGACGAAGCATGTAAGGAATATTAAAGACAGTACAACAAGCAATAAGAAAAGGCGGGGAATAAGTTATTTCGAAGCCTAAATAAACTATGTTCTTACTCCAGTTGAAAACAATTTAAAACCCTTACCTGGCTCGACAAGACAGTATGAAAGCAAGCGGTAGTCAGGTTTCTCCCTCGTTGGACCCACCTGTAATACACAGGGCCTAGAGGATGAAAACAAGACCGACAATACTAAAAGCAAGAGACGGACAACAGACGACGCACGGCAATTCATATAAACATCACTCATGCTACAGGCGAAATATGGAAAGTAAATCAATTAAACATATAAATTACGGTACGACAATTAAAGAATATTAATGAAATGTTAAATAATGAAAGAACGTAAATAATAAATATTAAAGGCATGCTAAAACGCAATTAGGGCACGTAGACATGCTTAAAATAATATAAAGACGTTCTCTCGCGAATACAGGATTAAACGGATAAGAAACGGGAAAGGTGGAATAAATCCCTAAATGAGCAAGGTGTCAATTGACGGTCAATTAGGGTCGGGTAAATTGTAAATTATGAAGAATATCAAATCCCAAGGCTCGAGGAAGCTATAGGTGAAATCGGATTGATATTCGGAGGTCGTATGAGAAAAGTGAACATTCAAATGAGTGGGGTTGACCAATTCCCGAAGTGCAAGAAAGGAAAAGGCTGGAAAATACACTAAGTATGTTGCACCGGCCAACGCACGGGCTTACGCACGGGCTTGGCAAGCCGGTGCAAGCACAAAAGGGGTTGCACGGCCTCCCGCACGGTCTTGAGCACGGTGTCAAGACCGTGCAGGTGCAAACGGCCATGCGCACGGGCCTGTGCACGGGCTCAAGCCCGTGCAGGCTGAAAAGTGAAGCGCACGGGCTCTTGCACGGTCTTGCTCAAGACCGTGCGTTCGCCCGTGTGGATCTACTGAGCAGCAGACTCAGCAGATCGCGAACCTCATACGCGAAAATCAAAATATAAATTCATATATCTCCTAATCTACACCATAAAACATCCTAATTTTCACATATAATCATATATATCATATAAGCTACATATAGACACAAGAATCACGTAAAATGGTCAAGTAATTCTTCCTAAACACGAAAATCCTATTATATAAAATTCTATATATAAATCACGAGAAATCGCAAGAAATAACGAACGGAATGAAATGGGGTAAAAGGATTACCGGTAGATAATGTAGTGAGGATCGTTCGGGTTTTCACAGCTCGTCGATCGGGCGAGAAACAAGCTCGGTAGGGCGTCGGGAAGATCTTTCTCCTTTCTTCTCCTTCTTTCTCCTTTCTTTCTTTTCTCTTTCTTTTCTCCTTCTTGTTATGAGAGAATGAGAGAGATAGGTTGATATTTAGGAAAATATCTCGGAAGGGTAAAATGGTCATTTAGGTTTTTAAGGGCATTTATGTAATTTAAGTAATCGAGGCTATTTAGAAGATAGGTTAAATAAATCTTTTCCGCAAGATTAATTAATCCAATTGGATAGATCGAGAAATTAGACAAGAAAGAATTCGCGTAAATATTAATAATATAATTAAATATTCGGGTCGTTACACGAACCTTCCCCATCATCTCGTGCACTGTAATGCCCCGACTTTTCAAGACGAGTTCGGTAAGCTTCGCGACTTCGTATCTTGCTTCTTTCCTCAATTCTCGAATTATGTGATTATTTGTTATATTTCATTATGAATTTTGTAAATGTGCTAATCGGTAAATTTAAATTATTATGTGTCAATGTGCGTTTAAAATGATGAACTTTGACTATTGTTTTATTTGAACAATATTTATTTTTGAGTGAGTTTTATTAAATTATAAAAATGCCCCTTGGTTTCTAAGCCCTAGGTCAAACTTTGACTTAGACCCCATCTCTCTCCCTCACCCTCACTTCACGCACCAACAACAAAAGAGGAAGAAGAAACTAATGATTTTTCCAAACTTTAGAACTAATGATTAATGTAGGGACATTAATATTGAATTAAAGGTTGTTTAATTTAATTAAGACTAAGAGAGAAATAATTAATATCAAGATATCAATTAATTAAGAATGAAATAAGTTAATTGGTTTAACTTAATTAATAAATTGATTTTATTCTAAAGTATATTATCTACTGGGTATTTAATTAAGCTGGGCTTAAGTTTACTTAAGTCTGCAATAATTAAATACATATCAAAGCCCAATAGAGTTTTGAGTTGTGCTATATTAAGTAAAGCCTTAAAGGAATTAATTAATAAAGCCTGATCCAGTAATTAATGTATTGGGCCAAACCTGAACAGGCTTAGCCCATATACTGAGAAGGGATGAAAATTTCAGTACCTAGGGTACAGAATTTTCGGCCTCCTATCCTGTCTCTATTACTAGGACAGTGCTCAGTTCATTTAGTACATACAATTCAGATCTCTCATTCTCAAGGCAGGACGAAGTTCTGTTTTTCTCTCTTTCTCTAGTTTTTGTAATTCTCAGTTAGTAAGAAATTCAAGACCATTCTTTTACTCTTAAAAGTTTTAGTTCTTAACTGTCAGATTTGTTTACTAGTCAAATCTGATAGTGGTGTGGAAAAGCGGGTTCGTGGATTCAACCTCAGAGGGCTTCAAGAAAGGAGTTTACGATTAACAAACGGATTGTGGATCCAAGTTCCCGAGAACTTCATATCCCTACTATAACAGGCGTACTAAAAGGTGGTTGATCTGATCACTTTAGTTTTGTGAAAACATCGTTAAAAGGATTCATAAACTTCATGGGGATTCATTTTTTTAATCTTGGTACAAAATTTTTAAATTTTGCATGTACCGTGTGACGCCCCTACATCACGGCTCCCGGACCGGAACGGGCTCCCGAGTGATGGTTTGGGACCTCCACCTGAAAGACCCACCCTGGACAACGGGTTTCCAAAACCTAGCAACAGCGACACTCCCAACAAACAGAGCAATAACAAAAGAGCGGAAGCAATGAAACAAAATTGAGGGAAATATCAACAATGCCCATCAAAGGCTCAACTAAATAAAATTCAAAACATCATCAACAATCCCTCACAGGGGCAGTTATAATATCTCAGCTAATTCGTTGTTCAACATAATTTAAACAAGTATAAGAGAAGATAATATAATCCAAGTCATCAACGATCTAACAAAAATAATATACAAGACCGACACGGACGACCCTGAAAGCCTATCTAATCACTGCTGCCATAACCGACAGTGAAATGTCGGACATCAAGACCTGAAGCATGAACCAAAAAGAGGTGTGAGTTCAAAACAACTCAGTTAGGGGGGATATATATAATATTTGAAACCTGTTTAGATTCACACTTTAGTTTGATAGAAAACAAATCTAATAGCAAAAAGTTTCTTTCCAATTCAGTAAAGTTTTGTGAACGAAACATGATTATAAACATTTTTAGAAAACATTTGATTCCCGGCGAGAACGGGCCGCCATCTCCTTATATCTCCCAAAAATCATTTCAAAACATAATATGAAATCTCCAGTACACCGTTTTGGCTTATCAAGGAGCAACCCGAGATTTCACCATCGATTACGACATTATACTTAAAAGCATAACACCGGTAAGCATTACTTGAACTAGACTACCTCCGAGTAGCTACAAGTAATACCCTTTGATTATATATTAGATAATTCGTCAATGGGAGTCTATCTATGTACAATCTGGATTATGCAATGGGCTTTACCCTAGACGCACGTCTCCGGGTCTCCACCTATTATATAATCCGGGCCCAAGTTTCCCCCAAAAGCGTCCTCAAGGGGTTAAAGTGTAATATCCAATCTCGCTTTTACACACACTTAGTTCTCCTTTCTCTTTCTCGAGCACAGGAGCAATTTAACCAAAGGGGTCTTTCGAGACAAGGCGTGTAACGACCTAGGATTTCTCTCCTTACGTTGCCGAGCAACTCAAGACATACGAGCAAGGTCCACGACCAAAAGTTACTTTTTAATTCAAAAGAGTTCTCTTATCTCTATTTGAAAACCATTTGATCAATTAGTATATTTATATCATTTTGATATCAAAACCATTTATTCAAATATCAACAACATAGTGAATCGAAATATAAATGGAGGATAATTTTTTCACAAGTATTTGTTCAGGCTTCAGTTATAAAGCATTTTTAAACCTCACCTGTAGGCTTCAAAAGACAAAATGGAAGGGCCGACGAACTATGCCTTGTCCCCTTGGGTCCCACTCGTAATACACAGTGCCTCGAGGTAAGACACGACTCGACAAACTCAACAAATAAGACGAAATGCTTTAAAATATAAAAATATGCTTAAAATGAACAATCAAGCATATAAGCACTTAAACAAGATCAAATGCAAGTGATATTAAGCATAGAAGGCCTATGAGTAATGTAGAAGCTTGGGTGATAAAAATCAAACCTTTGGAAAAAATTACAAAAACCACCCCCGAACACTATTCACGTCCCAAACATGTCCGACTCGCCAAGAAACATTCAAAATATCTTAGTTTTAACATTTTAGGATTTTTAGTGGCGAAAGAATTGAGAAAAAATGAGGTTCGGGACGAGTTAGCCGTCCGAAAACGGACTTCAAGCCTATTCTACGGTCAGGGCCCGTGGGGCCACTACGCCCGTGGTGGGGCTGAGCTGCTGGCCGTGGCTTCACGGCAACCACGGCCTCAGGCCATGGTCACCGTCATGGGCGTGGTGAACTTGGTTCACAGCTTCTTCTCCGCGGGTTTTTTTTGGAAAATTGCTCAAAAATCATGATTTTCAACCCCAAACTTCACCAAACTCTACCTAAATGCTTATCATCAACAAATAACATGAAAACCTCAAGAAAATGAGCATTTCGAGCCATAAAACCAATATTACAAATAAACCCATTAAAAGCTTAAAATGAAACAATGGAGGTTTAAGGGCTTCTAGGTTCATTCATGCTTTCAAAAGCTCAAATATCATTCTAGCAATCATATAAGTTCACATTCTCAACAAATTGATTAACTTAAACCATAGAAATGCATAAAAGATCAATTTACCTAAAAGAGCAATGTAACGACCCAAAATTTTGGATTTATTCCGGAATAATATTTTATTCGCACCGAAGGCTTTTCGTGAGAATATTTAATATCACGAACAAGTTTTACCCGAGAACTCACCTTTTACCCGAAACTATCTACCTTATCCCTGACCCCCTTATATTTCTTATTTTACCAAGAATTATCTTTTCACCCCTCGAACCTCCCTCACCACCTTGTGCACTATAAAGCCCCGACTTTTCAAGATGAGTTCAGTAAGCTTCGCACCTTCGTATCTTACTTCTTTCCTCAATTCTCGAATTATGTGATTATTTGTTATATTTTATTATGAACTTTGTAAATGTACTAATCGGTAAATTTTAAATTATTCTATGTCAATGTGCGTTTAAAATGATGAACTTTGATTGTAATATTGTTTTATTTGAACAACATTTATTTTTGAGTGAGTTTTATTAAATTACAAAAAATGCCCCTTCGTTTCTAAGCCATAGGTCGAACTTTGACTTAGACCCCATCTCTCTCCCTCATCCTTACTTCACGCACCAGCACCAAAGGGAGAAAGAAGAAAAGGAGAAAAAGAGAGAGATCTTCCCGACGTCCTACCGAGCTCGTTTCTTTGCCGATTTCCGCACTGTTTGAACCCACGTGACCCTCTCAACGAGAACTTTCTTTAGGTACCAGGTTCACCACCTCTTTCCCCGAATTTATGAGCTTTTAATTACATTTATTACTTCATGGGTCTTTTATGATTTTTGATGATATTGAGCTCATTTCTTGATCATTTTGCATGCTACTTGGTTCAAAATGCTTCTTATGATTTGCTTGTTCTTCGTTTAAATCCTAAGTTGTTGATTCTTGCCAGAAATTTAGTTTTGAGGATTTTTGGTTCGATTTCCGTTGAAATCGCGAATTGCTGTTGTCTGTTGCTGATCTGCACGGGTTTGCGCACGGTCTTGCCAAGCCCGTGCGTTGGCCCGTGCGCATCCCTTTTGGCCTGTACTGGCTCGCGCCCATGTGTGTTCCCGGTGCGTAGGGCCGTGTGCACCTGCACGGTCTTGATAGCATGTTCAAGACCGTGCGTTGGCCGGTGCACATGCCTTAGTGAATTTTCCAGCTTTCTTTCTTCATTCACTTTGGGAATTGGGTCAACCCCACTTATTTAAAATGTTGACTTTCGCATACGAACCCCTAAAATCAATCTGATTTCACCTATAGCTTCCTTGAGCCTCGAGATTTAATATTTTGCAAAATTATGAATTATCCGACCTTATTTGATCGTCAATTGACACCTTTCTGGTTTCGGGATTTTCCCCACTTTTTGCATTTGTTATCCGTTTGATCCCGTTTTCGTGTGAGGGCATTCTTATATTATTTTAAGCATGCCTACATGCCCTAATTGCGTTTTAGCATGTCTTTAATATTTAATTCCAATGTTTCTTCATTATTTAGAATTGCATTAATATTTCTTTAATTGTTGTTCCGTATTTTATATATCTCTATATGTTTAATTGTTTAGCTTTCCATATCTCGTTTATAGCATGAATGAAGTTCTATATGAATTGCCGTGCGTCGTTTGTTGTCTCGTATCTTGCTTTTCATATTGTCGGTCTCGTTTTTATCCTCTAGGCCCTGTGTATTACAGGTGGGACCAACGAGGGAGAAACTTGACTACCACTTGCTTTCATTATGTCGTGTCGAGCCAGGTAAGGGACTAAAATT
The DNA here is from genome assembly GCA_958496215.1 of Verbena officinalis. Taxonomy (NCBI): domain Eukaryota; kingdom Viridiplantae; phylum Streptophyta; class Magnoliopsida; order Lamiales; family Verbenaceae; genus Verbena; species Verbena officinalis. The sequence goes on along the minus strand of OY292387.1, from coordinate 13,001,608 downwards.
ACTTTTAACTGGGGAAAGGACATAGTTACTTGGGTTGCAAAATAACTTATTATCCCGCCTTTCTTATTGCTTGTTGTACTGCCTTTACTATTACCTATGTGCTTAGTCAAACCCTTTTCGATAGTAAAACCTATGCATCTACAAAATGATTTAAAATGCTTTCAACTAGAGACAAGCAACTTATTTGTTCTAAAAGTAACCATTTGATCTCATGCACTTATAAGTAATGTCGTTAGGGACGTCCATCAGCATGTTCCCGAAGCGTACGGTGCTTATGAGTATTTCTTAGAATCGTTACATCAACTTGTCTCAAAAGCCCCTTTGGCCATTCATACTTAACTGCTTGCTTCATCTTTTCGAATGACCCTTTTGGCCACCCAAACTGACATTGATTTCAAAGCGAGCCATGGACTGGATCATGACTTGGGCATGGAGTATACAGGAGGTGAGCCTGGAGACGAGCGTCTAGGGCAAATCCCGATGTATACTTCTATGCGTGTTACTTAGGTTGGCTAGGAGATTGGCTAGCTTAAGTTGATGTGAATGGTGGTGCTAACCGCTTCTCCTTAAAACTCTGTATGGTGGTGCTAATCGCGTCTCCTTAAAACTCTGTTAGTGGATCATTCTTGGCGGTGGTGGAGTACTTGACTACATGCTTTCATGATTTTCATGGTTGGCAGTTATAAGGAGAGGGCCCGTTCTCGCCGGGACACATTATTGCATGACTTATTGAATTACTTGCTTGTCTAATTGATTTACGGATTTCGTTACAACCTGAAGCACATTCCGGTTTTCTTCATTTTGCATATGTATTTCCCTATATATATATAAAACCCGGAAGCGTGGCTCGAACTTGCCCAACTTAAGCCTCCTTTATTGTTCAAACTACTTAGTTGAACTACGAGCCGTGTTTTCATGGTTGGCAGTTATAAGGAGAGGGCCCGTTCTCGCTGGGACACATTATTGCATGACTTATTGCATTACTTGCTTGTCTAATTGATTTACGGATTTCGTTACAACTCGAAGCACATTTCGGTTTTCTTCATTTTGCATATGTATTTCCCTATATATATATAAAACCCGGAAGCGTGGCTCGAACTTGCCCAACTTAGGCCTCCTTTATTGTTCAAACTACTTAGTTGAACTACGAGCCGTGTTTACTTATCATTTCCAACTTGTTTATAACATGTCCTTCGAACTTGTAATGGCCTCGTGACTCAACTAATATCCTTTCAATTGATCGGCTTGAGATTATGTGCAAATGATTTTAAAGGATCTGGTTCGTCACCCTTTTGTGTTTTCAAAGTAAGCCGATCCCGAATGTTGCTTTGTGTTGTTTTGCAACTTATATTGCTATTTGTATTCTTTCTCAAAACGAGCAACATTCACTACTTTTGGTCTTAAAAGATAAACGACGAACTGTGATCAAAACCCCCTTACTGAGTATCCTTTATACTCACCCGTTCTATTTTGGTTCTTGCTTCAGGTAGACAGGTGGCGGCGTCACCTATCTTGTCAATCGGCATCAGCAGGTCTAGATAGGCTCAGTCTCGTAGTCTGGTTTGTCTTGTTAGTGGTCCCACCAACTGTCGAGTCTTGTTTTATTGTATTCATCTATCTTTCACACCATTTATTGCTTTATTTACGTTCCGTACCTTATGTGCCCTGATGTGGGATAGTTGAAGATATTTAGGACTACACAGGGTAGGCTAGATGAGCCATGGACGGCACTATGTGTTTATGATTAAATTGTATTTCGAACTGCAAATGTTTAAATGATATTATGTTAGCCTCGTAGGCTTTTATGGAATTTAACTGTTTACCTTTTAAATCGCTTCCGCATTACTCTGTATTGTTGTGTTGTTGTTGGGATGTCGTTGCTGTTGCCGGTAGTCATTGCTTGCGTGCCATTCGCCGAAGTGGGTTTTTGAGTTGAGGCCCCTCGCCAAAGCTCGGGAGTTCGCTTCGGCGCGGATGTGGCGTTCCTTCTTCAGGGGACGCTACAATAAGTGGTATCAGAGCCTAGGTTCCTAAAAGGGAATCGAAGCTTTGTAATCGCGTCGTGTCTTGTCCCTTGTATCTGCCCTTTTCGTGTTAATGAGACTTAGAGTTTCTAGTCACAGGTGCTTGAGAACTCCTTAGTATTGAAATTGTGATTGATCTTCTTTTGGAATGGCCAACCAACTGTGTGATCTTTTACAATTGTAGTACTGAGTTGGGATGGCATGCAGGTGGATGTGGAACTCGAGGTAGCGTTTGTCTTGTCTTGTTGTCTTGCCGTGTCCTACTTGGGTCTCGTCGTGTCTAGGTCGTACGGCTATAGGATTGAGTTTTTCTTGTTCCGTAATTTCTTTTATGCTCTGAATTGATTACATGCTATTCGAATTGTAACGACCCGAATATTTGTATTATATTATTAATATTTACGCGAATTCTTTCTTGCCTAATTTCTCGATCTATCCAATTGGATTAATCAATCTGGTGGAAAAGATTGATTTAACCTATCTTTTAAATGCCCTCAATTTCTTAAATTACATAAATGCCCTTAAAAGCCTAAATGACCATTTTACCCTCTCGAGATATTTTCATAAATTTCTATCTATCTCTCTCATTCTCTCATTTCAAAGAAGAAAGAAAGGAGAAAGAAGGAGAAGAAAGGAGAAAGATCTTCCCGACGCCCTACCGAGCTCGTTTCTCGCCCGATCGACGAGCCGTGAAAACCCGAACGACCCTCACTACATTATCTACCGGTAATCCTTTTACCCCATTTCATTCCGTTCGTTAATTCTTGCGATTTTTCGTGATTTATATATAGAATTTTATATATTAGGATTTTCGTGTTTAGGAAGAATTACTTGACCATTTTACGTGATTCTTATGTCTATATGTAGCTTATATGATATATATGATTATATGTGAAAATTAGGATATTTTATGGTGTAGATTAGGAGATATATGAATTTATATTTTGATTTTCGCGTATGAGGTTCGCGATCTGCTGAGTCTGCTGCTCAGTAGATCCACACGGGCGAACGCACGGTCTTGAGCAAGACCGTGCAAGAGCCCGTGCGCTTCACTTTTCAGCCTGCACGGGCTTGAGCCCGTGCACAGGCCCGTGCGCATGGCCGTTTGCACCTGCACGGTCTTGACACCGTGCTCAAGACTGTGCGGGAGGCCGTGCAACCCCTTTTGTCCTTGCACCGGCTTGCCAAGCCCGTGCGTAAGCCCGTGCGTTGGCCGGTGCAACATACTTAGTGTATTTTCCAGCCTTTTCCTTTCTTGCACTTCGGGAATTGGTCAACCCCACTCATTTAAATGTTGACTTTTCTCATACGACCTCCGAATATCAATCCGATTTCACCTATAGCTTCCTCGAGCCTTGGGATTTGATATTCTTCATAATTTACAATTTACCCGACCCTAATTGACCGTCAATTAACACCTTGCTCGTTTAGGGATTTATTCCATCTTTTCCGTTTCTTGTCCGTTTGACCCCGTTTTCGCGAGAGAGTTCCGTTATATTATTTTAAGCGTGTCTACGTGCCCTAATTGCGTTTAAGCATGCCTTTAATATTTATTATTTACGTTCTTTCATTATTTAACATTTCATTAATATTCTTTAATTGTCGTACCGTAATTTACATGTTTAATTGATTTACTTCCCATATTGCGTTTATTGCATGATTGGATTCTATGTGAATTGCCGTGCGTCATCTGTTGTCTTGTGTCTTGCTTTTAGTATTGTCGGTCTTGTTTTCATCCTCTAGGCCCTGTGTATTACAGGTGGGTCCAACGAGGGAGAAACCTGACTACCGCTTGCTTTCATACTGTCTTGTCGAGCCAGGTAAGGGTTTTAAATTGTTTTCAACTGGAGTAAGAACATAGTTTATTTAGGCTTCGAAATAACTTATTCCCCGCCTTTTCTTATTGCTTGTTGTACTGTCTTTAATATTCCTTACATGCTTAGTCAAACCGTTTTGATAGCAAACCAAAATGATTTGAAATGCTTCCAACTAGAGACAAGTAACTTATTTGTTTTAAAAGTAACTATTTGATCTCTGAGGCAATTATAAGTAATGTCGTTAGGGACATCCGTCAGTATGCTCCCGAAGCGTACGACGCTTATGAGTATTTCCTAGATCGTTACATCAACTTGTCTCAAAAGCCCCTTTTGCCATTCATACTTAACTACTTGCATCATATTTTCGAACGGCCCTTTTGGCCACTTTAACTATCATTGATTTCAAAAGCGAGCCATAGCCTGTTTATGACTTGGGCCCGGAGTATACAAGAGGTGAGCCTGGGGACGTGCGTCTAGGGCAAATCCCGATGTATCCTTCTAGCGCCTTAACTTGGGCCGGCTAGGAGGTTGGCTAGCCTAAGTTGATGCGAACGGTGGTGCTAATCGCGTCTCCTTAAACCCTGTACGGTGGTGCTGATCGCGTCTCCTTAAATCCTGATGGTGGTGCTAATCGCGTCTCCTTAAACCCTGTTTATGAATCTTGGTGATGGAGTACTTGCTTGCATATTTTTTCAATGGGGAGTTATAAGGAGAGGGCCCGTTCTCGCCGGGACACATTACTGCATGATTTATTGCATTTATTGCTTGTCTAATTGTTTTATGGCTTTCGTGACAAGTCGAAGCACATTCCGGTTTTCTTCAATCATCATATGTACTTCCCTATATATATATAAAACCCGGAAGTGTGACTCGTACTTGCTACCCTAAGTCCCCTTTATTACCCAACTAATATTCTTTCAATCGGCTTGATATTTCGTGCAAATGTTTTAAGGGATCCGGTTCGTCAACCTTTTGTGTTTTCAAATAAGCCGAACCCGAGTGTTGCTTTGTGTCATTTTACAACTTATATTTCGTATTCTTTCTCAAAACGGGCAACACTCACCACTTTTAGTTTTAAAAAGATAAATGACGAACTGTGACCAAAACCCCCTTACTGAGTATCCTTTATACTCACCCCTGCTATTTTGGTTCTTGCTTCAGGTAGACAGGTGGCGACGTCACCTATCTTGTTAGTCGGCATCAACAGCTCTAGATAGGCTCAGTCTTTCTGGTTTGTCTTGTCAGTGGTCCCAACAACAGTCGAGTCTTGTTTATTGTATTTATTTACTTTACGTACTTATGTGCCCCTGATGTGGGATAGTTGAAGATATCTAGGATTGCATAGGGTAGACTAGTTGAGCCATGGATGACACTACGTGTTGTTATTATGTTGTATTTCGATTTGCACATGTTTAATTGACATTTATGGAATTTATCTTGTTATTTAAATCGCTTCCGCATTTTCTCTGCTCTTCTCTGGTTGTTGTTGGGATGTCGTTGCTGTTGCCGAAGGTTCTTGCTTGAGTGCCATTCGCGGGAGTGGGTTTTTGGGTTGAGGCCCCTCGCCGAAGCTCGGGAATCCGTTTCGGTGCGGATGTGGCGGTGCTTCTTCAGGGGGCGCTACACGAATCATATCCAATCTATCTAGAAATTCGGTTTAAATAATAAAAGACAAACTGTTGTTGGACTCTACCGACAATTACCAAAGGACACGAAGACCAAGACTCACGACCCGCTATTGCCAACCGACATGAGAGGTGTAACGCCCCGAAAATCCGAATTATAATCCGGTATGTCCGAATCGAGTATTTGTGCAATTTATTATTTTATTTTATATTTATTACGGGATTTTAGAATAATTTCGTAAATGAATGAATTTTTATATTTAAATTACGAATTGTTAATGTGCGTTGAATTATATGAATTTTGTCTGTAATTATGTATTATTTGGACAACATGAGTTTTTGAACTTATTTTGTAAATTATGAAAATGCCCTTTCGATTTTTAACCCAAGTCAAATTTTGACTTAAGTCTCTCATCTCTCTCTCTCACCTCATTGACGCTCAACCTCAAAAGAAAAAGAAGGAGAAAAGAAAGAAAAAGAGAAAGGGAAGGAGGAAGCTTCAATCGATCGTGCCGGACTCGTTTCCCAATGGATTTTCGAACCGTTTACGCCTACGAACTCCTCACGATCTCTTCTACGAGTAAGCTTCTCACACCTTTCGCAATTAATGCCTCAATTGCCTCATTTTTCTAGTTTTGGTGAATAGTTGCACATTTAGGTTAAATGATGATTTTGAATGATTCTATGGACGGATTTACGTGGTTCTTGGTTTTATAGGCAGATTAGATGTTGTATATCGTTATATATTAGTCTTAACATGAGATTTGCATGATTGATTGGGTAGATATCGAATTTTGACTCATTCCCGCGAGTTTTCTTCATTTCTGCAAATTTTTGCTGTTCTGAGAATCCGCACGGCCTTGCGCACGGTCTTGAGACCATGCGCCAAGACCGTGCGTCCATCTTATGCCTGTGCACGGTCTTGTGCACGGCCGTGCACATGCCCGTGCGCATGCCCGTGCAAAGTGCTTGCACCGGCTTGAGCACGAGTTCAAGCCCGTGCGTCCGCCCGCCCCCGAGACCGTGTGTATGCCTTAGCCAAAATTTGTCCATTTTCAGAATGTTGCTCTCGGCAATGGGAGTCAACAGGCACTTTTAAAAGTTGACTTTCTTCGTTTGACCTCCAATTTGAGATCCGATTTCACCTATAGGTCCTATAAATCATGAAATACATATTTTAGGAAGTTTGAATTTTTCCGACTTCGTTCGGGCCCCGTTCTTCGTGTTTTTCGTTTAGGCATCTTAGGCTATTTTTCAAATGTTGTCCGTTTATTCCAACACTTGAATGCATGCTTCCTTATTGCCTTTTATGCATGATTATGAACTTTTATCGCATTCTAATTTGATTTGCTTATCGAATTAAAGTACCTTGATAGAATGTGAACCTAAGTGTTATGAATGACTGTTTAACGTGCTTCTATGTATTTTAATGCTTTCGTATAAGCCGTGCATCGTCCTTAGTCTAATTTGGTTGTGTCTTTATATTTTGCAGATGATACTCCCGTGGAGTAGCGCATCCGGTCTTGCATTTTCCATTCTTTTTGTATAGCCACAGGTGAGGCTTTCCGTTTCTGATTCCAGTACTATTATGTATATATATATAAATAAGCCTCTCCCGATATAAGCCACGTTTACGTTTTGTTTTCATACCATTTCTATATATATACTTAGTAAATATTTATGCCTATTATGATTATTTGATTTACCGAAAATGTTTGATATGAAAAAGTACTACGTATAGTCTTTGAAACGTTTGCGAAAGAGAAATGTAAAATCCCTTTGTTTTCTAAGGCGAACTTTGGCCTTCGGCCTCGCATATGACATGTCTCGAACGGTCTTTTGGCCAACTCGAAATGATTTGAAAAGCGAGTTATGATATGTATGTATGTATGTATGTTTGGGCCCGGAGTAAAGGATGATAGGACGAAGTCGGTAGACATCGGGTCTACGGCGGAAATCCTATGGTTCTCTCCGCCTTTGGGAGCTCGGGGTGAGGCCGGAGTGGCAGCCCTCTGAGTACCTGAGATTATACAGTATGTTATGCGTAGTTCAGATTTAGCGGTCCGTCTACATTGGAGGAATAAGGTGGGTTTCCCGTTTTTATGTTTAGAAATTGGAGTTAAGGGCTCGACTCGCCGAGTCATATGATAAGTTATGTTTTATGCTAAATCACCACCCGTTTACGAAAAACCTTTCGTTTATGTTGATTTCTTTTACGTTTAAAAATTGGTGATTTACTTCCGTTTTGTTAATATACATTATTATTTCCCCCTCACTTAGTCGTTTGACTAACCCCCTCTGTTTCACCCCTGTATTGGTTTCAGGATACTAGGCGGGATCTTCGTCTTCGTAGTCGTCGTCGTAGAGTTGCATTTATTTTGCTCATGTATAACTCTTTTCCCGTTTGGATATTAGTTATGTTTTATGATATTAGTATTTTATTTAGTTAGTATTCGTGATTTATATGTTGAACCCGGTAATATATTTTATCGGGATATTGTATCGAACCCGTTTATTAATTATGTAATTGAATTTCGTTGGCCTTGGTGGGCTTTAATACTTGTGCAATTATTATGTTTTATTGTTTGGTTTATTTTCGCTTCCGCACCTCTGTCTTTTTCTTTCGTTTTTGAAATCCCCGCCTTGTGATTGAGTAAATGTGTGCCGTTCGCCGGGTTTCGGTTCGGGTCGGATTCCATTTCGGTCCCGGGTCGGGGCTCGGTGCGGGGCGTGCGTTACCCGTTTGGGGCGCCCGCTACAGTTGGTATCAGAGCCCTTTGGTCCAATGGCCTAGGCTCTGAATTGTCGTGTCAGTTTAGGTCGTACGGCTTAGGGTTATGTGATTGTGACAACTTGATTATGTGAATTTAACTTCTCTACGTGTTACTCCTTTTCATAATCACTTATCATCATGCATGTTTGGTTTCATATTTTGCAGAATGCCTCCTCGCCGTGAACCGCCAAGTCCGCCTCCAGGTGTTCCGACACCAGCACAGTTTATGGAAGCCTTAGGGCAGTTTATGGTTAATACCAACCGAGCAACGCCACCACCAACCGAGATGAGCAGGTTCCTTAAACTCCACCCTCCGCAGTTCGAGGGTGCACCGGACGATGTTATTGCCGAATCTTGGATAGCGGCAATGGAGAAGAGGTTCAGAGTAATGGAATGTCCGGACCCTAAGAGGGTCGAATTAGCAGTGTATCAGATGACAGGAGCTGCACATGACTGGTGGGCCCGTATCGAGCAGCGATGGCAGCGAGAGCATGTGGTCCCGACTTGGGATCAATTCTTAGTTGAGTTTCGGGCCAAGTATATTCCATTGGTGGTCCGACAGCGACGTGAGAGAGAGTTCCTGGCTCTCAAGCAGGGTACTTCATCCGTTGACCAGTACGAGGCTCATTTCTCCAGGCTTATTATTCACTGCTCGTATATGGTTGACGACGAACAGAGGAAGACTCGACAGTTCATTGAGGGATTGTCGAATGAGATTGGTATGCATGTGCTCGGGAACAGACTCCAGTACTATACCGATGCAGTTGAGACGGCCCTATCTATAGAGTCCGATCTCCGACAGATGAGACCGACTTCTGCACCTGCCCCTGCAGCCGCTAAGAGTTTCCCGTCTGGTTCGAAGAGGCCATTTGTTCCGTCTGGGTCCTCTTCTGGGAAGAAGCCGTTCAAGACAGCTGTTCAGCCTGCACCTCCCCGACCTCAGGGATTTCCACGACCTGTATGTGGATTCTGTTAGGGCCCGCACTTAGAGGCCAAATGCTGGAACAAGAATGGTCTGTGCTACGGATGTGGTAGCGCCGATCACCGGGTAGATGTATGCCCGAAGAGGAGACCGGTACAGCAGGGAGCCGTTCAGCCTCAGGGTTATGCCCGTGTTTACGCCTTGGAAGGCGATGCAGAGGATGCGGTTGCAGATCCGACCGACGTGGTGGAAGGTACTATATATATAAATGGCATCCCCATACATGTATTGTACGACTCGGGTGCTTCACACTCGTTTATTGCACCTACTGTTTCCTTATCTGTGCATGTGCCTGTTTCCTTGCTTGATTATGTGTTAGTGGTTGGTTCGCCGTTGGGTTCGAAGGTTATTGCGAACCGAGCACTTAAGCGTTGTCCGGTTATCGTCGAGGGTATCGAGTACCCGGCTGATTTGATCGAGTTGCCGATGAAGAAATATGGGGTTATTCTCGGAATGGATTGATTGTACGAGCATCGGGCGAAGGTTGATTGTTTCGAGAAGAACGTTATTCTGGGTTCCAATGAAGTTAAGGGTTTCCGATCGGGAGAAGGTCCGTATATCTCAATGATGGAAGCCAAAAAGCTTGTTCAGAAAAAGGAAGCTACATACTTTATAGCTTACCTTCTTAACCGCCCGAAAGACCAGACGAAGATCGAGGAAATGTCCGTGGTCAATGAATTCATCGACGTGTTTCCCAAGAATGTGGAATTCTTGCCACCGGATCGGGATATAGAGTTCGTGATTGATCTAGTTTCGGGAGCCGAGTCCTATTCGAAGTCGCCGTACCGAATGGCTCCTGCCGAGTTGAAAGAATTGAAGAACCAACTCGATGAACTTCTTTCTATTGGATATATCCGACCGAGTGCCTCGCCTTGGGGTGCTCCAGTCTTGTTCGTGAAGAAGAAGGATGGTACACTTCGCATGTGTATCGATTACCGAGAATTGAACAGGATGACAGTGAAGAACAAGTATCCTCTACCGCATATCGAGGAATTGTTCGATTTGCTACAAGGATCGAGGATTTATTCCAAGCTCGATCTCAGACAAGGATATTACCAGCTCCGTATCCGATCAGAGGATATCCCGAAGACAGCTTTCAACACCCGATACGGACATTTCGAGTTTGTGGTCATGCCATTTGGACTCTCGAATGCCCCAGCAGCTTTTATGGACATGATGCACAGAATTTTCCGTCTGTACCTCGACAAGTTTGTTGTTATTTTCATCGACGACATCTTAGTGTTCTCGAAGTCCGAAGAAGAACACGCTGAACACCTCCGGATTGTGCTCCAAGCTTTGAGAGAGCACCAATTATTGCCTTTTATGCATGATTATGAACTTTTATCGCATTCTAATTTGATTTGCTTATTGAATTAAAGTACCTTGATAGAATGTGAACCTAAGTGTTATGAATGACTGTTTAACGTGCTTCTATGTGTTTTAATGCTTTCGTATCAGCCGTGCGTCATCCTTAGTCTTATTTGGTTGTGTCTTTATATTTTGCAGACGATACTCCCGTGGAGTAGCGCATCCGGTCTTGCATTTTCCATTCTTTTTGTATAGCCACAGGTGAGGCTTTCCGTTTCTGATTCCAGTACTATTATGCATATATATATAAATAAGCCTCTCCCGATATAAGCCACGTTTACGTTTTGTTTTCACACCATTTCTATATATATACTTAGTAAATATTTATTCCTATTATGATTATTCGATTTACCGAAAATGTTTGATATGAAAAAGTACTACGTATAGTCTTTGAAACGTTTGCGAAAGAGACATGTAAAACCCTTTTGTTTTCTAAGGCGAACTTTGGCCTTCGGCCTCGCATATGACATGTCTCGAACGGTCTTTTGGCCAACCCGAAATAATTTGAAAAGCGAGTTATGATATGTATGTATGTATGTATGTTTGCCCGGAGTAAAGGATGATAGGACGAAGTCGGTAGACATCGGGTCTACGGCGGAAATCCTATGGTTCTCTCCACCTTTGGGAGCTCGGGGTGAGCCTGGAGTGGCAGCCCTTTGAGTACCTGAGATTATACAGTATGTTATGCGCAGTTCCGGATTTAGCGGTCCGTCTACATTGGAGGAATAAGGTGGGTTTCCGTTTTTATGTTTAGAAATTGGAGTTAAGGGCTCGACTCGCCGAGTCATATGATAAGTTATGTTTTATGCTAAATCACCACCCGTTTACAAAAAACCTTTCGTTTATGTTGATTTCTTTTAAGTTTAAAAATTGGTGATTTACTTTCGTTTTATTAATATACGTTATTATTTCCCCCTCACTTAGTCGGTTGACTAACCCCCTCTGTTTCACCCCTGTATTGGTTTCAGGATACTAGGCGGGATCTTCGTCGTCGTAGTCGTCGTTGTAAAGTTGCATTTATTTTGCTCATGTATAACTCTTTTCCCGTTTGGATATTAATTATATTTTATGATATTAGTATTTTATTTAGTTAGTATTCGGGATTGATATGTTGAACCCGTTAATATATTTTGTCGGGATATTGTATCGAACCCGTTTATTAATTATGTAATTGAATTTCGTTGGCCTTGGTGGGCTTTAATACTTGTGCAATTATTATGTTTTATTGTTTGGTTTATTTTTGCTTCCGCACCTGTGTCTTTTTCTTTCGTTTTTGAAATCCCCGCCTAGTGATTGAGTAAATGTGTACCGTTCGCCGGGTTTTGGTTCGGGTCGGATTCCATTTCGGTCCCGGGTCGGGGCTCGGTGCGGGGCGTGCGTTACCCGTTTGGGGCGCCCGCTACAAGAGGTGACAACGCCACCTGTCGACCTGAAGTAAGAATTAAAAGTAACGAGGGGTGAGTATAAACGATACTCAGTGAAGGTAAAGTGGGAACAAGTCAGAGCCACGCTTCCGGGTTTTGAATATATATATAGGGAAATACATTTGCAGAATTGAAGAAAATCCGGAATGTGCTTCAACTTGCATTCTCAACGCTAATTAACAGTACAATAATGAAATTAAAGCATAAATACAATCACGTAATATCCCAGCGAGAATGGGCCTGTTCCTCCTTATATCCCCTTCAAGTCAATATAAAACTCCATCTCCGGTGTCTGACCCCATAGTGCGACCACGGGCGACGAATTGAATTTTAGGAAAACGTGCAACGAATGCAACGCCCACCATCGCTCCCAACTGTGGCTATCAACTCCTGACGGGCCACGATTGATGCTTAGTTTTGGGAAAAGTACATCGGGCAACACCCTGTGAGACCCTCGAATACCCTCCCGGGCCCTCAATAAAAGAAAAGTCCAATATTTTACTCGCATTTGAAGAACATTATACGTTGAAAGCCAAACGGGCATTTAGGCAAGGGTGTGACGACAAAGGGGGTAACCATGAGTTTCATACGTGTTGGGATGTGCTGACGGACTCCCCTAACGACTTCCCCCATAGACCCAAATCCTAATTCAAAGTGTCACACTTGAAACGAAAGAGTTTACTTGCCTCTTGAAAACAAAACAGTTTAGATATACTCATAGGTGTAAGTTGATATCAAAACGTTTGTTATTAAAATCATGAAAATATAATTAAATATTTAATAGATATACAAGAAAGGAAATCAAATCAATATGAGAACGTTAAGGGTAGTTCGCAATAATTAAAAAAAATTCTTACTCCAGTTGAAAGCATTTTAAAACCCTCACCTGCAAGCACGGGAACGACAAGACAACTCAAGCAATTCTTTGAAAGAACGGCCTGAACTGTCAGACGACAAACCAAATAAGACAAGATACGACGCACGACTCTTAAGGACTATAACACATGAAAGACCAAATAATAATCATGTAGCAATTGAAATTACAAGTAAAATGCAATTAAATCCATTAAACGAAAGATACGAAATAAGGATGTTAAACATGCTCAATTGAAATTCTAATTGCACATTCATGCATAATATATTATAAAGAAGCACTCATGCGATTTTCGGATCATTCGGACAACATTCAAAAATTGGAAAAAAGTCCTAAACGAAAAAGGCTCAATTCAAGGCCCGAACGAGGTCGGAATTTGGAAAACTTTGCGAAATATTCATCCTTTAATCATATGGAAGCTATAGGTGAAAACGGCTCGATTTTAGGAGGTCGTATGCAAAAAGTCAACTTTTATTTTTTGCCAATTGATCCCATTACCTTGAGCAACTAAGGAAAAAGGCTGAAAATTTGGTTAAGGCATTCGCACGGGCTAACGCACGGCCTGGCGCACGGTCTTTGTAGCGGGCGCCCCAAACGGGTAACGCACGCCCCGCACCGAGCCTCGATCCGGAGCCGAAATGGGATCCGACCCGAACCGAAACCCGGCGAACGGCAAGCATTTACTCAATTACTAGGCGGGGTTTCAAAAACAACGAAAAGACAGAGACGCGGAAGCAATATAACGAAACATTTAAAACATAAATAATTACACAAGTAGTAAAGCCCACCAAGGCTAACGAAATTCCATAATTAAATAATAAACGGGTTCGATACAATATCCCGAATGCAAACTAATTAAATCCTAATATCGTACAACATAAATCATAGCCATACTGAAAGAGAGTTATACATGAACAAAAGAATGTAACTCTAAGACGCGACGACGACGACGAAGATCCCGCCTAGTATCCTAAAACCAATATGGGGTGAGACAGAGAGGGTTAGTCAAACGACTAAGTGAGGAGGGAATAATAATGTATATAATAAAACGGGAAATAAATCACCAATTTTAAACTTAAAAGAAATCAACATAAAAGAAAGGTTTTCGTAATCGAGTGGTGATTTAACATAAAACATAACTTATCATATGACTCGGCGAGTCGAGCCCTGAACTCCAATATCCAAAACATAAAACCTGAAACCACCCTTATGCCTCCAATGTAGCCGGACTGCAAACCCGAACTACTCATAACTAACGGGAATAACTCAGGTACTCAAAGGGCTGCCACTCCGGCCTCACCCCGAGCTCCCAAATGGAGGAAACCATAGGATTTACGCCGTAGACCCGACATCTACCGACTTCGTCCTATCGCTCTTACTCCGGGCCCAAACGAACATGCATACATTTCATAACTCACTTTTCAAAACATTTCGGGTTGGCCAAAAGACCGTTCGAGACATGACATATGCGAGGCCGAAGGCCAAAGTTCACCTTAGAAAACAAAAGGGTTTTACATGTCTCTTTCGTAAACATTTCAAAGTCTATACGTAGTACTTTTCATATCAAATCATTTTTTGATAAATCAAATGAACATAATAATCATAAATATCTATTAAGTATATATATATAAATGGTGTGAAAACAAAACATAAACGTGGCTTATTTTGGGAGAGGCTTATTTATATATATACATAATAATACTGGAAACAGAAACGGAAAGCCTCACCTGGCTGCTATGCAAAAAGAAGAGCAAAAAGAGCAAGAACTGGTGCTACTCCACGGGAGTATCGTCTGCAAAATACCAAGACACAACCAAATAAGACTAAGGACGACGCACGGCTTATACGAAAGTATTAAAACACATAGGAGCACGTTATACAATTAAATCAATCACTTAAGTTCAAATTCTCAAACGAAAACAGAGTAATTCATGCATTTAAAAATGTAAATCAAGTCCAAATGCAACAAAACTTTACGGACATGCTTAAATTATCATAAAGGAGTATGCATTCGAATTTCGGGAGAATCGGACTTCACATGCAAAAGATAGAAAATTTAACGAAAACTTAAAACGCATTATTCATAGACCCGAACATGTTGTAAATTCATAAATCATGCAATTCATATCTATATCATATATATCGAATACACGAGCGAAGAAGGAATTCGGAAAAGACGGGCCGGAGCGGGACCCGTAGGCCAAATTCGCCCCTGACTTACAGAAGGTCAGAGGCTGTTCACCGGATCCACACGGCCTTGTGCACGGCCGTGTGCCGAGGCCGTGCACAATCAAGAAATGCGCACGGCCTCAAGGCCGTGTGCACAGCCCGTGTGCGATTCACCCACGCGCACGGCCTCATGCACACGGCCTCAAGGCCATGTGCACCAGGCCGTGTGCACCGATTCGAGCAGAAACATTTTCGCAGAACCAAAACCTACGCGAATTCATTCAAAAATCAACATTAAATCGATTAATCATGCAAATCAATCCCTAATTTTCACATATAATCATCTATAACATGTAATCTACATATAGAAACGATAAACACGAAAATCCATCCACAATTTCTATAAAAATCATATAAAACTTAAATAATACAACTATTCACAAAAACGAGAAAAACGAAGTATAGAAGATATTAAACGAGAGAATCGTTAGAAGCTTACTCGTAGAAGAGATCGCGAGGAATCCGTAGACGTAAACTATTCGAAAATCCGTCGGGAAACGAAGTCGGAACGATCGTTGAAATCTTCTTCCTTCTCTTTCTCTTTTTCTTCTCTTTTCTTTCCTTTCTTCTTCCTTGTTGGTTTGAACGAGAGTGAGGTGAGAGAGAGACTTAGTCAAATTAGATGACTAGGGTTTAAAAGTCGAAGGGGCATTTTAGTAATTTCGCAAAATAAGTTTGAAAACTCACGTTGTCCAAATAATACGTAATTACAGTTAAAATTCATATAATTAAACGCACATTGACAATTTGTGATTTAAATATCAAAATTCACTCATTTACGAATTTATCCTAATATCTTAGAATAAATATCAAATTAAAATAATAATTTGCATAATTACTCGACTAAAATATACCGAATTGAAAAATCGGATTTTCGGGTCGTTACAGTCTTGAGCACGCACTCAAGACCGTGCAAGCTAAAACAAGGGCGCACTGGCTTGCGCACCGGGGTGCGCAGGCCGGTGCAGGCATAAAGGGTGTTGCACGGCCTGGCACACGGTCCTGCCAAGACCGTGCGTTGGGCCGTGTAGTTCAACTTACAGGTGCAGAAAAACGCGATTTAAGGTTTTCTCACGAGGGTTTCATCCTAAAATCAACTAGGGCGGATTCTATAGTTAAAATCAACACATAAAATTCACACTCATGCATTGTACACATTAATAGCTACCATTTGATTCGAACTACACTAAAAATGGTAAACTCTAACCTACAAACCCATCAAATATTCATATATTCAAACTTAACAAATACTAACAAAATGAAGGATTTAATGGATGAAACGAAATGGGGAAAGAAGGTTACCGGTAGAGAATCGAACGAGGATTGTATAGTTGGTCTCGGAATCTCGATGGGTCGAGCAACGGATTCAGGATGAGATTTCTTCTTCTCCTTTCTTCTTCTTCCTTTCTCTTTCTCTTCTCTCTTTCTCTCTCTTGATTTTCGGGTGTGAGCAAAAGTGTGCAAGAGAGTGTGCACAAGGGGGTGTAGGTGTGTTCAAGATTGTGCAAATATGTCCAAGAGGGTGCAAGTGTGTTTAAGGGGTGTGGGTTCGTTTGAGATTAAAATAAATTCGAGGCGTAGAAAAGGTAATTATAAATGGTTGAGGATATGGAAATAAATTAGAATAAATTAAAATTAGCTAACGAAGCTAATCTTTTCATTTAGAATCCAACGAGGGGTCGAATAATTATTCCGAACATATATTCCGGAATTTTGGGTCGTTACAGTACTCCCTTCAAAAGAATCTGTCCTCAGATTCTCCTCCGAACTTTGGGGTCTGTTAAAGGGAGTATATCACGGAATTTAGAAGTTCGTCATACAAAATCGCGCAATTAACACATAAGCAATTAATTATAACAAACAATTAACATTTAAATTCAAATAGGCAAATGTCAAATAGTTCATACATAACATTCAAAATAAAACAAATTACCATTAAATTGAAATAAATAACGAGAAATGGAAAGATAACGATGCCGTCTAAGAATCGGATGCTCCAGAGTTGGGCGGCATGCCAAGACGGCTCAGGTAGCTAGCGAGTTGCTCAGAGATGGACCTCTCAAGGTCTGATGTCTGCTCCCGGTGCTCGGTGTGGTTATGTCGGGCCTCATGTCTGATCTCCCGAAGGTCGGTGCGAACCTCTTGAAGGTCGGCCGACTATCGGTCCAGTCGCTCGGTAGTCTGCTCGGTGAAGGATGTGAAGCGGTTTCCCCAAACCGTCCACCTATCAGCCTCCCAATGGTTTCGGGTCTCCGACTCCAATTGTTGGTACCGGGTCCACTGCTCCTCACTCAGTCTATCCCATTGTGAGGATGCAGTCTGGTGCTGTGTCGGGGTAGTCGTCGAAACTCTGCTGGAAGTGAGCCTCGTCGGCTCTAGGAGGATCAGGCACGTACGGGACCTGTTGAGGATCGAAGCCTCCTGCTTCGAATAGTTGCTCGAGCATTTGTTCCTCAATCTCTTGTTGGTCCTCTTCAGGATGACCTCCTGCTCGGATATCCTTCTCGACATCGTCGTCACTCTCGGCGGCGGCTTCCTCTGCCGTCATCGGCACATACCTACTATGACGCCCTTTAAATTTCTTGCAAAGCTTCATCTGGGCGAATTGTTTGTAAGTAATGGTCACGTCGTCTCCCCCCGCTGGGGCCATTCGGTCCATACCGGTCACGTCGGCACACTCAAGGATTGCGGTAATGTAAGACCCAATCCTAATCTCTCCCTTCGGGCGGGTG
Organism: Verbena officinalis; assembly: GCA_958496215.1. Taxonomy (NCBI): domain Eukaryota; kingdom Viridiplantae; phylum Streptophyta; class Magnoliopsida; order Lamiales; family Verbenaceae; genus Verbena; species Verbena officinalis. Next base: position 12,983,760 of record OY292387.1, on the reverse strand, counting down.
CCCACGTACTCCACGTATCTCAAGAAAAACATAATGGCATTAACCGGCTCTCTTCGGACCGCGCAATCCAAAACGTAGAGTTCATCCGAGTTGATAGAACCGTAGCTATCTCCTCGGGCAAAAACGGTGCATGAGAGGAATCGATGGAAAGTTCTCAAGGCGGGATTGATGAGGTCGGTTGCCTTTAACTTTCCTTGTTGGAAGGACCTTCTAGAAGTGGAGACATTTCTCCACGCTTTGGCTTTGGACCATCCTACCTCTCGGCTTATCATCCCCCGAATGGGTAGTCCGAAATGCGTTGTCAATTGCCATAGTGTACTATTCTTCATTGGAAGCTCGAAATTCGATCTTGAATGGTAGTTCGGTGTCGTCTTGATGAGGGATTACTTGGAGTGTTGCAATGAATTCGTAGACGAGCCGTGGATACAAATTGCTCCTAATATCCAAAAATGTGGTCCACCCCACGTCTTCAATATACCAGGCTATACCGTGGCCGAGTCCCAAGCTTCCTAAGGCTTCTATATCGAGGAATTTGGTAGAGAGAATCGGACGTTCATGCATCCGGCGAAAAATCTTGGCTTGAATGGAATTTGGAATTTCCACATCAAGAGGAAGCGGGGATGGAGGGTCATCTCGCCTCCTCCTTCGTCGAGAACCTTCGGCGGCCATGTGAGAAGGTTGTTGGAAGCTTGCTTGGTTGAAATTGGTGAAATTCTTCACTTGTGAATTTTGTCAAACACTTGGCGGGCGTGTATTTTGAGCAGCGATTTGTGTACGATCGGTTCGGCGGATCGTCCCCAAAAACTAACTAATGAAACTTTGTAGTAGAGACAATGTACCATCCAAAAATTATGAAGATCTGACGGCCGGATCGAAAGTACGAGCTTGCAAAGTTGAGAGGATGAAATTTGGGGAAAATTGGGGGAGAAATCTGTTGATGGGCGAGAGAAATGAGGGAAATTGGGGTTGCTGAGTTTCTGTTCGCTGAAATGAGGTTTAAATGGCAAAGGGGCCACGTACGGCCTGACGCACGGGCGTGCGCTGGCCCGTCTGGAGCGGTTCGGCCGGTTCAGCGGTTCAAACGCTTAACTGGTCTGCACGGTCTTGAGCTGGGCGCACCGCTCCTGATTCGAAATAAAATGCGCAAAAATTACCAAAACACCCCGGATTAAACCCGGATTTCAATTAAACAATAAAAACATACCATCGCGCAAATAATAAATTAAAATATGGGGAATATGAATGTTATGAACATGCACGGTACCTTTATTCCGAGAGACGAGGTCCGGTCTAGCCTTCCTTTTCTTTTATTCCTTGCCTTGGCTCGAGTCCTTTGTTCCCGGTAGCTTTCTCGTCTCCTTCAGTTGCCTCTGCCCTTGTTGGGGCAATTGTCGATGAGATGATCAACAGCACCACAGAGGAGGCACAGCCCAAGTCTTCTCCTACACACCTCGGCGATGTGGTTCGGTTTCCGGCAGTGCGTACAGAGGATGATACTTCCACTGGATCCGTTAGTCGTTGTCCCTTCACTGCGAGAAGTCGTAAGGACAACCACTGGAGCTCCTGATTCATATAGCTGGTTCTCCGAGCTAATCAGTCAGGCACTTCTAGCTCTCATTTCGAATTCTGCTTCGGCCCGTAAAGCTCGGCCGACGGTCTCTGCATAAAAATAGCAGCCGAGTCCTATGAGTATTTGGCGGATTTCGTGCCTCAACCCGGATATAAATCTTGCGGCTCTGTTCCTTTGGTCCGGCTCCCGGTTAGGAGAATAGTTGGTTAGGTAGGCGAACCTAGCCTCGTATTCGGTTACGCTCTCTCCTCCTTGAGCTATTTCTGTGTCTCCCGTCGGATACGGGTACGATGATCTTGGAGCAATCTGGAGTGGTGGTAGTGGAGGGTCGGATCGGGCTTTCTTGCGCGGCATACCTGCGTTCACAACTACTTGGCAAAATAGGTGCATGTATTGTAAGAAGTGATGCCAACAATTATAAACACATACGGCATGCTAGAAACACAACAAAATCCTATCGACACATAACTACGACAGACCAAACCACATAGTGCACAACAAAGAGTTCCATGATCGACTCGCGTTACATCTTCCTTAGTACAAAAATTCATAAAGGATTGCCAGTCGGTTAATTAAGCCAACCGTAATCGTCTACAATTTTAAGCACCAAGATGAGACGAGCACTCGTCAAAACACGAACTCGACACGGACTAACACAATTCAAAAGACACAAAGGACAAGACAGACGAGATACTAGAGCTTTTGGTTCCCTTTCAGGAACCTAAGCTCTGATACCACTGACTGTAGCGCCCCTTTCCGTAGGAGGAGAAAAGACACCACATCCGCCCCAAGACGAACTCCCAAACGAGGTAGATGTACCCCATTTAAAAATCCATCCCGGCGAACGGCAAGCACTCAATCTATACCGGCAACAACAAACCTAGTCCAACAACAACAACCAACAAAAATAACAGAGTGCGGAAGCTTAAAATATATATATCAATTAAATATTCAAAGCCACACGGGACATCAATTAACATAAATCAATATCCATCAATTATATATTTATCTAGCCAATGCTCAACAAATCGTCATCAATATCGAATCCCCATAATTCATCAATATATCCAATCTATCTAGAAATTCGGTTCAAATAATAAAAGACAGATTGTTGTTGGACACTACCGACAATTACCAAAGGACACGAAGACCAAGACTCACGACCCGCTGTTGCCAACCGACATTGTGACGACCCATAATTCCCAAGCTAAGAATTAGCACATTTATCAAGATTCAAACCGTTTACGGTCCCGACGTCTTTCATAATTACACGTTTTCCAACTCTTGCATTTAAAGAATTTTTCATAAACCATTAATTTGTCTTTTAAAACTCACAGCATTAATAAGAATTATATTTGCATCGTTTTGTCACTAACTAGGGTCAATTTGGTAAATTTATATTTTTAGCTCGTTTAATGGAATCTAGTAATTTAACAGTGCACGTTGGACCGAAATTCAATATTTTAAAGATATATTTCATCGAGGTTCCAAATATTATTCGTAAAATTATATTTCCAAAATATTGCATTTTTGGCCCAAAATTATTTACACTTTGACCCCACTCGATATTGACTTTTTGTAAATGCCAGAATTTTCATGAAACGAACCTCGAACCTTGTTAAGCTTTTCATTACGGTCATTTTGACAGTAAGTATGCCTAATTCCAAGACTTTGCATTTTTGTCTCGTTTTTCGAAAAATATATATAGTAACCTTCCATATTTAGAAACCACACACACATCGACAATCATCGAACGACGAGCCATTCTCTCTCAAACACGATTTTTGCAACGTTGTCAGAATTTGAAGAATCATATGTCCAGACGACCGTATTGACGAGACGAATCCAACCGTACTATTTTCCAGGCCATCGGAGCAGCGACGACGGCGTAACGGAGGGAGAACCAAACGACGGCGCATTTCTCTGATCTAGTCGGGTCTGATCCGTTTCGACGACAGGAATGCGTTGGCCGTGGTCTTGAGTCCATCCGACCACCGACGGCGAAGATACAACCATTTTTTAGACGTTTCAGGCGGCGCCACCATCGCTGACCACCAAGGTTCTAACCGTGACGAGACGAGAAGATTGGTGGTGGTCTTGTGGCGTGACTCCCTCAGACGGTGGCGCTCCGACCATTTACAGGCGGCGCGTAGAGGAGCCACGGCGAGAGTGGTGGTCTGACGTGCTCCGGCCACCATTTTCGTCGATCTTTAGGTGCTTTCCAACCTTCTCGACATGGGTAAGCTTTCTACGAACTCCATTCTGGAATTCGATAGCCCGATTTTGAGTAATTTTGATTCTTGGATTTAGGGTTCATTGGAGCTTCAAACCGAAATTAAACTCCGGTGAGTGACCAGATAGAGAAACGGGCTTAGGGGAAGTGACAGGCTTGACGAGAGAAACGTTTGAGTATAAGGGTCCGACTGCGTTGGCGGAGGTCCGGCGGCGGTCCGGTGGTGGCAAACGGTGATCGGCAGTTTTGACACTGTTCCGGCGGGAATCCGGTGACGGTGTCTTCAAACAGACTCATTGTCTTGACACAACGGTTCTAACGGCGCTGGTATTACCTTAATCCGATTTACTGTTTGTCTTTTATGATCGTTTTTGTATGATTATGTATATATGTCAACTTTCGCACTAGCTTTTAGCTTTTCGAATCAATTAAGCTGAATTTGCTTGTACCTTAACTTGTAGCATGATTGTAAATTGATGAATATTGTCGATGTATGATTGTATAGTTTAATTGATGAGGTTTGTGTTCGATTAATCTTGGATTATGAGTGAATGTTAGATTGTAGCTTTTGAGCTTTTGGAAAAAGTTGTTAAGTCGATAAGTTGTAATTCCATTGATTGACTTGAATGGGTTATGCATGTTTATTGTGGAATTTCAATCATACAATTTGAGTAGTTTATTCTTAAATGTTTATATTTAATCAAATGTTATTTGTTATTCGTTTATTCCACATTTTACATGCTAAATGACCAATTTGCCCCTACTTGTCCTTTTATGCTTAAATATTGTATTTTCGTCTCTAAGCATGTTGCATTTTCATAGCCGAGCGTCAGTGTCTGTTTTCTCGTTCGTGTCAGTCATTCATCCTCTAGACCCGTGTTTTCAGGTGGGATCTCTGAGGGAGAATCATATCTGTTGCTTACTTGCTTGCTTTTCTCGTTTGTCGAGCTACAGGCAAGCGTTTAAAACGCTTTCAACTGGGTCAAGATCATAGATATACATAGGTTTGCGAAATAAATTATTATCCCGCCTTTCTTCTTGCTTGTTGTTCCTGCCTTTATTATTTCCTTATGTGCTTAGTCAACCCTTTTAATAACAAAACCTATATGTATAATATTTTACAAACATTTTCAACTAGAGGCAAGGAAAACCATTTGTTTTTGAATGTGAACTTTGGTCTCTCGACCTCGGAAATATAACCTTGTCTCGAATGGCCCCTTTGGCCTCCCACACCCTGATTCCCTACTTTCGAATGGCCCCTTTTGGCCACCTAAATTGATATTGATTTCAAAAGTGAGCCATGGACTGGATCATGACTTTGGGGCCCAGGAGTTATGCAGGAGGTGAGCCTGGGGACGAGCGTCTAGGGCAAATTCCGATGTGTACTCTAGGTGTTAACTTAGGCTGGTCGGGAGGTTTGACTAATCTAAGTTAATACGATGGTAGCGCCTTGAGCGCTTCCTTAAATTGTGTACGGTAGCGTTGTGGGGCACCACTCGTTTCCTTAAATTGTGATTGGATCATGACTTTTGGTGGTGGAGTACTTGACTACATGCTTGCATGTTTTTCATGATTGGGAGTTATAAGGAGAGGGCCCGTTCTTGCTGCGACACATTATTGCATGACTTATTGCATCACTTGCTTGTCTAAATGATTTACGGCTTTCGTTACAAGTCGAAGCACATTCTGGTTTTCTTCATTTAGCATATGTATGTCCCTATATATATATAAAACTCGGAAGCGTGGCTCGAACTTGCCCACTTATGCCTTCTTTATTGTTCAAACTATTTAGTTGAATTACGAGCCGTTTTTACTTATCATTTCCAACTTATTCATGCCATGCCTTTCGAACTTGTAACGGCCTCGTGACTAAACTAATATCATTTCAAAATGATCAGCTTGACCTTATGTGCAAACGTTTTCGAAGGATCCTGTTCGTCAACCTATTGTGTTTTCAAATAAAGCCGAACTTGAATGTTGTTTTATGTTATATTACACGTTAATTACACTTAATTAACATCTTGATCTCTTATTAATGAATTAATTCCAATTAATTCATTTTTCAATCCAGTTGACTATTATCAAACTCTGTTGATATAGATAAATGTGTTCGCCTTTGGAAGTCATTATGTGACCCCTCAGATTCACCAATAGGACAATAGTAGGAACACATTCTTAATGTCATAATTGTGACTTTAATTAAACTCATTTAATTAAAGACTATTTGTGAATCAACTCATTGACTTCACAAACACATTCCTACAGACCATGGATAATGTCTATCAATGTGTCCATGGCCACCCATGCATCGATGAAGTGGTATGAACCTTTCAGCCTCATGATCTCCGTGAGATACGATCATTCTATCATCCAATTCCCGATTGAGACTTAGGGTATGGGAAATGGAACCCCAGTAGTCTGCAATGCTATGAATAACATTCCTATAGTAATTCCATTTGATCTTACACTCTAGCAACTCTTCCTAGTGAAGACCAACCGTACCTTGCGCAAGGATTTAGTGGTGGAATATACTACAATAAAATTCACAGGAATTCTTCTTGTTCTTGTAACAAGTGATAGTGTAGCACCAAGAAAATCCGAATTATTATCCGGTATGTCTGAATCGTTTAATTGCGCGATTTAATTATTTATTTGATAATTATTATGTGATTTTATAACAATTTCATAAATTAGTGAATTTTGTGTAGCGGGCGCCCCAAACGGGTAACGCACGCCCCGCACCGAGCCCCGACCCGGAACCGAAATGGAATCCGACCCGAATCAAAATCCGGCGAACGGCACACATTTACTCAATGACTAGGCGGGGGTTTCAAACGAAAGAAAACGACAGAGGTGCGGAAGCGAAAATTTAACAAAATAATAAATCATAATAATTGCACAACTATTAAAGCCCACCAAGGCCAACGAAATTCAATTACTTAAATAATAAACGGGTTCAATACAATATCCCGACAATGTACAATGACGGATTCAACATAGAAATCCCGAATACTAACTAAATAAAATCCTCATATCATAAAACATAAATAATATCATACGGACAAGAGTTATACATGAACGAAATAAATACAACTCTAACGACGACGACGACGAAGATCCCGCCTAGTGTCCTGAAACCAATACAGGGGTGAAACAGAGAGGGTTAGTCAAACGACTAAGTGAGGAGGGAATAATAATGTATATAATAAAATGGAAATAAATCACCAATTTTAAACTTAAAAGAAATCAACATAAACGAATGGTTTTCGTAAACGGGTGGTGATTTAGCATAAAACATAAACATATCATATGACTCGGCGAGTCGAGCCCTTAACTCCAATTTCCAAACATAAAACGGGAAACCACCCTTATTCCTCCAATGTAGACGGACCGCTAAATCCGACTACGCATAACATACCGTATAATCTCAGGTACTCAAAGGGCTGCCACTCCGGCCTCACCCCGAGCTCCCAAAGGTGGAGGGAACCATAGAATTTCCGCCGTAGACCCGATGTCTACCGACTTCGTCCTATAATCCTGACTCCGGGCCCAAACATACATACATACATATCATAACTCGCTTTTCAAATCATTTCGGGTTGGCCAAAAGACCGTTCGAGACATGTCATATGCGAGGCCGAAGGCCAAAGTTCGCCTTAGAAATTAAAGAGGTTTTACATGTCTCTTTCGCAAACGTTTGAAAGAATATACGTAGTACTTTTTCATATCAAAACATTTTCGATAAATCGAATAAACATAATAGGCATAAATATTTACTAAATATATATATAGAAACGGTGTGAAAACAAAACGTAAACATGGCTTATATCGGGAGAGGCTTATTTATATATATACATAATAGTACTGGAATCAGAAACGGAAAGCCTCACCTGTGGCTATACAAAAAGAATAGATAATGCAAGACTGGATGCGCTACTCCACGGGAGTATCGTCTGCAAAAATACCAAGACACAACCAAATAAGACTAACGATGACGCACGGCTTATACGAAAATATTAAAACATATTGAGGCACGTTATACAATCACATAAGGCACTTAGGTTCAAATTATCAAACGAAAATGGAGTAATTCATGAATTTAAATATGTAAATCAAATCCATTTACAGACATGCTTTAAATATCATAAAGGAGTATGCATTCGAAGTTCGGGAAAATCGGACTTCATATGCAAAAGTTGGAAAATTTGACGAAAACTTAAAACGCACTATTCATAGACCCGAACATGCTATAAATTCATAATTCATGCAATTCATATCTATTTCATATATATCAAATACACTAGCGAAGAAAGAATTCAGAAAAGACGAGCCTCGGAGGGACCCATAGGCCAAAATGGGCCCTGACCTACAGAAGGTCAGGGCCCTGTTCAACCAGGCCACACGGCCTTGTGCACGGCCGTGCACACCAAAGAGGGACACGCACGGCCTCTTGCACACGGCCTCAAGGCCGTGTGCACAAGGCCGTGCACCATGAATCACACGCACGGTCTCTTGCACGGCCGTGCAAGAGGCCGTGTACCCCCACACGGGCTTGCCACACCCCGTGTGCAAAGCCCGTGTGCGTCAAGAAAGAGCAGAACATTTCGCAGAACCAGAAAACCACGCCAGTTCAGTTCTAAATTCATCATTTGATCCTCTAAACATGCAAATCACGCCCTAATATTTACATATAATGATCTACAACATATAAGCTACACATAGAATCCAAAAACACGAAATTCCATCCATACATTCTCTCAAAATCATTTAAACCCTAACATAATCGACTATTCACAAAAATGAGGAAAACGAAGCATAGGAGACATTAAACAAGAGGGACGTAAAAGGCTTACTCGTAGAAGAGATTACGGAGAGTTCATAGGCGTAAACGGTTCAAAAATCGGTCAGGAAACGAAGTCGGGACGATCATTTGAACCTCCTTCCTTCTCTTTCTCTTTTCTTTCTTTTTCTTCCTTCTCCTTTGCTATTGAGTGGCGTGAATGAGGTGAGAGGGATAGATGTGAGACTTAGTCAAATAATTGACTTGATTCGAGAGACGAAAGGGCGTTTTCATAATTTAGCAAAATAAGTTTGAAAACTCATGTTGTCCAAATAATACATAATTACAGTCAAAATTCTTATAATTAAACGCACATTGACAATTTCGTAATTTAAATATAGAAAATCATTCATTTACGAAATTATTCTAAAATCTCATAATAAATATCAAATAAAATAATAATTTGTGCAATTGCCCGATTCGAGCATACCGGATTATAATTTGGATTTTCGGGGCGTTACAATACTCCCCTCTTCAAAAGAATCTGTCCTCAGATTCTCCTCCTGTCTCGGAGTTAGTTAAGAGGAGCATAATCTTGTGGAATTCTAATAACACGAATTAAAACGAACATTCATAAGCAATTAAATCACATAATAAAATATCATTCATAATAAACACTTAATGCACTTAACATTCCAAATAAAATCCAGAGTCATACCAAATACGGAATTACATCAATTCCTAAACAAAACTAGCGGTAAAGAAGAAAATAAAAATAGATAGATCATGGCTCATCGGGGCGACGACGGAAATACTGGTCGAGCTGCTCCGAAAGTGACCTCTGCATCTCGGAGATAGATCCCTGAAGCTCAGACTGTAATGCTGTGTACTGACTATCCATGTGAGCGCGCTGAGCTGCGAAGCCCTCATTGATCTGCCTCTCCTGCTGGGCAAATCTCTCATCGGTCACACGACGGTAGTCGGAGAACTCCGAATAAAATTGCTGCAGATCAATCGACTCCTGGTTCTGTGTGTTTCTTCTGCCGTGTGAAGACTCGGGTATCGAAGCATCCTGTCCCAACAACTGTGAGTAAATGTGCTGAGCCTGCTCGTGGACCTCTGGGTTCGGGGGTCCTTCATCGTGAGCATCATCTTGGTCAGCTTCCCATAAGGGTAGACCGTCTACCAGAACATACGGGTCGTTCCGCCTCGGACCCTTTGTGCAAATCGCCATCTGGGCTAGAGTGCCATAACTAATCGAGGCCGGACCTCCAACGGCAACCTGAGTATTGAGCCCTTCCACTTGGGCTGTAGCGGGCGCCCCAAACGGGTAACGCACGCCCCGCACCGAGCCCTGACCCGAAACCGAAATGGAACCCGATCCGAATCGAAACCCGGTGAACGGCACACATTTACTCAATGACTAGGCGGAGATTTCAAAAACGAAAGAAAATGACAGAGGTACGGAAGCGAAAATAAACCAAACAATAAAACATAATAATTGCACAAGTATTAAAGCCCACCAAGGCCAACGAAATTCAATTACATAATTAATAAACGGGTTCGATACAATATCCCGACAATGTACAATAACGGGTTCAACATATAAATCCCGAATACTAACTAAATAAAATCCTAATATCAAAAGACATAAATAATAGCCATACGGAATGAGAGTTATACATGAACAAAATAATGTAACTCTAAGACGCGACGACGACGACGAAGATCCCGCCTAGTATCCTGAAACCAATACAGGGGTGAAACAGAGAGGGTTAGTCAAACGACTAAGTGAGGAGGGAATAATGATGTATATTATAAAACGAAAGTAAATCACCAATTTTAAACTTAAAAGAAATCAACATAAACGAAAGGTTTTCGTAAACGGGTGGTGATTTAGTATAAAACATAACTTATCATATGACTCGGCGAGTCGAGCCCTTAACTCCAATTTCTAAACATAAAAACGGGAAACCACCCTTATTCCTCCAATGTAGACGGACCGCTAAATCCGAACTACGCATAACATACAGTATAATCTAAGGTAGTCAAAGGGCTGCCACTTCGGCCTCACCCCGAGCTCCCAAAGGTGGAGGGAACCATATAATTTCCGCCGTAGACCCGATGTCTACCGACTTCGTCCTATCATCCTGACTCCGGGCCCAAACATACATACATACATACAGTTCATAACTCGCTTTTCAAATCATTTTGGGTTGGCCAAAAGACCGTTCAAGACATGTCATATGCGAGGCCGAAGGCCAAAGTTTGCCTTATAAATTAAAGAGGTTTCACATGTCTCTTTCGCAAACGTTTAAAAGAATATGCGTAGTACATTTTCATATCAAAACATTTTCGATAATTCGAATAAACATAATAGGCATAAATATTTACTAAGTATATATATAGAAATGGTGTGAAAACAAAACGTAAACATGGCTTATATCGGGAGAGGCTTATTTATATATATACATAATAGTACTGGAATCAGAAACGGAAAGCCTCACCTGTTGGCTATACCAAAAGAAAAGCAAAAGCAAGAACCGGCGCTACTCCACGGGAGTATTGTAACGCCTCGAAAATCCGAATTATTATCCGGTACGTCCGAATTGTTATTTTGCGCGATTTAATTATTTTATTTGATAGTTAGTATGTGAATTTTTAACAATTTCATAAATGAGTGAATTTTGGTTTTTAAACCATTGCATGTCAACGTGTGTTCAATTATATGAGTTTTGACTATAATATTGTTTAATTTCGACAACCTGCTATTTTTAGTAAGTTCGGAGTAATTACGGTTTTTGCCCCTCGTTTCGAAGTCAAGTCAAAGTTTGACTTGACCACTCTCTCTCTCCCTCAAACCTCATTCACGTAAGAAAGAAGAAAAGAAAGAAGAAAAAAGAGAAAAAGAAGAGAGAAAAGAGAGAAAGCTTTGATTGATCATTCCGACTTCGATTTCCGACCGAATTTCGATCCGTGAAACTTTTCGAACTCGTCACGATCTATTCTTCAAGTAAGCTTCTCACGTCCTTCGCGTTTAATGCTTCCTAGGCTATGATTTATAGAATTTTGTGAATAGTTTAATAATATATGAAAAATGTGAATATGAATGATTTTGTGGATGGATTTACGTGTTTCTTGGTCCTATAAGTAGATTAGATGTTGTAGATCATTATATGTAAGTTTAGTTTGAGGTTTTGCATGATTTATATGATTTAAATGTTGATTTTTGGCTCATTCCCGAGAACCCTCGCGATTTTCTGCTGTGTTGATAATCCGCACGGCCTGACGCACGGTCTTGAGACCATGCGCCAAGACCGTGCGCCTCATTTTGGCCTTGCACTGCCTAACGCACGGCCGTGCGCAAGCCGGTGCGCAGGCCAGTGCAAGTTTGTCCGCACCGGCTTGAGCACGTGTTCAAGCCCGTGCGTTTGCCCGTCCCCAAGACCGTGTGTATGCCTTAACCAAAATTTCTCCATTTTCAACTTCTTGCTCTCGGCATTGAGGGTCAAAGGGTTAATTAAAAAGTTGACTTTCTTCGTTTGACCTCCGATTCAAGATCCGATTTCACCTATAGGTCCTATAAATCATGAAATGCATATTTTAGGTAGTTTGAATTTTTCCGACTTCGTTTGGGTCCCGTTTCTCGTGTTTTTTGTTTAGGCCTTTTTGGCTATTTTTCAAATGTTGTTCGTTTCTTCCGAAACTTGAATGCATGCTTCCTTATTGCATTTTATGCATGTTTATGAGCTTTTATTACATTCTAACTTGTTTTGCTTATCGAATTCTATGAATTTCTATGTTTTGTTACAATGTGAACCTAAGTGATATGAATGATTGTTAAACGTGCTTCTATATGTTTTAAATCTTTCGTATAAGCCGTGCGTCGTTGTTAGTCTTATTTGGTTGTGTCTTTGTCTTTTGCAGACGATACTCCCGTGGAGTAGTGTGCCTGTCTCGCATTTTGCTCTCGTTTTTGTCAAGCCAACAGGTGGGGTTTTCAGTTTCTTATAGTAGACGATAATACGTACATAATACCAACCCTACTACCCGATAAGCCTCGTTTTATGATTTGTTTTACATCCGTCTGTATATATAGTAGATATTTAAGCTTATACTTTTATGATCTTGAAAACGATTTAATATGAAAAGTATTATGTATAAGTTTGTGAAATGTTTACGAAAGAGGCAAGCAAATCTTTGTTTTCTGAAAGCGAACTTTGGCATTATAGCCTCGCACACGACTTGCCTCGAACGGTCTTTTGACCACATGGAAATGTTTGAAAAGCGAGCTATGTATATGAATATGTTTGACCTGTTCTGATGGGCCCGGAGTAAGGACGATAGGACGAAGTCGGTAGACGTCGGGTCTACGGCGGAAATTCTATGGTTTCCTCCACCTTTGGGAGCTCGGGGTGAGGCCGGAGTGGCAGCCCTTTGAGTACCTGAGCTTGTTTATGTATGATATGTGTAGTTAGGGGTTGCTCCCTTATTACAACTGGAGGAATAAGGTGGGTTTCTGTTTTTATGATTTGACGGGTGGTTCAGAACTCTTCTCGCTGAGTTATACGCTTTGTTATGTTTCATTTTGAGCTAGTTCACCAATCGTTTGCGAAAACCTTTGCTTCTGTTGTTTTCTTTCTGTTAAACTGGTGATCTACTTTCGTTTTTATTATGTACTGTCTTTTTCCCCCTCACTTAGTCGTTTGACTAACCCCATTCGTTTCACCCTTTGGTTTCAGGATTCTAGGCGGGCTTCAATAGTATTGAGTCGTTGTCAATCGAGTTACAAGTTTTTGTCTTATGTAAACTCTCGTTTCTTGTTGACTTATGATGTATGCAGAATTTGAATTGTGCTTATGAAAATCCGGGAATAATATTGTAGAACCCGTTGTAAACATTTGTTAATATTTATTGGAATTTGCTAGCCTTAGTGGGCTTTACCTATCTGCGCAATCATTATAGGTTTTATGTTTTGTTTTATATTGCTTCCGCTTTTGGGTTTGTCTCTGTTTTGAAACTCCCGCCTAGTAGTAAATGTCCGGTTTGCCGTTCGCCGGGTTTTGGTTCGGGTCGGACTCCTTTCGATTCCGGGTCAGGATCCGGTGCGGGGCGTGCGTCTGCCCGTTTGGCGGCGCCCGCTACAGTTGGTATCAGAGCCCTATGGGTTCAATGGCCTATGCTCTGAAGCGTCGAGTCTGTCTAGGTCCGTACGGCTTAGGAACTATGTGAATTGCGTGATTGTGCTTAAGTGATTGTGTGAATTTGAATTCCTTACGTGTTAATGCTTTACATGATCACTTACCGTCATGCATATTTGTACAGTTTTGCAGGATGCGTCGTGGTAGAGGTCCTCCTCCGCCTCCTCCCCCGCCAGAGGGACCTACGCCAGCCCAATTTATGGCGGCGTTACAGCAGTATGCTCTTCATGCACCTCAGGAGACGCCGGAACAAACGGCTATGAAAGCAATGAATCAGTTTCTCAATCGTAATCCGCCACAGTTTGTGGGAGCACCGGATGATGTGGCTGCAGAGGCCTGGATATCGGCCTTGGAGAAGATATTCAGACTGATGCACACTACGGATCCACAGAGGGTCGAGTATGCTGCCTACCTGATGATTGGGGCAGCACAGGACTGGTGGACACGGATCGATCAGCGTTGGACGCGTGATCGGGTGGTTCCGACATGGGCTCAGTTTTTGGTGGAGTTCAGGGCTAAGTACATACCGTTGGTAGTCAGACAACAGCGGGAAAGGGAGTTTTTGAACTTGAAACAGGGCACGTCCTCGGTAGATCAGTATGAGGCACATTTCTCTCGCCTCATTGTTCACTGTTCCTATATGGTTGAGGACGAGGAAAGAAAGACACGCCAGTTCGTGGAGGGTTTGTCTCACAGCATTCGACTGCATATGATGGCTGTCCGCCCCCGATTTTATTCCGATGCAGTTGACATGGCTCTTGCTATAGAGTCAGAGATGAGACAGATGAGGCCTACGTCAGCACCTGCCCCCGCAGCCGCTAAGGGTTTTCTGTCGGGTCCGAAGAGGTCTTTTCATTCTGTAGGACCATCTTCTTCTTCAGCTGGGAAGAAACCATTTCAGCAGGCTCCGAAGCCGAACGTTCCTCCCCAAGCTCAGGGTTTTCCACGACCATTTTGTGGATATTGTGGAGGTCCCCATTTGGAGTCTAAGTGTCGAAGGAAGTTAGGGCTTTGCTTTGGATGTGGTAGCTCCGATCATCTTATGAATGCATGCCCGATGAAGATAGGTCAGAAGCAGCCAGCTCAGCCTCAAGCCCAGGCCCGACTTTACGCCTTGGAAGGCGATGCTGAAGATGTCGCGCCGGATTCGAATGCCGTGGTGGAAGGTACGATATATATACATGGCATTCCCATTCATGCATTGTACGACCCGGGTGCTTCTCACTCGTTTATTGCGCCTGCCGTTGCTTTATCTGTGCATGCGCCTGTTGAGTTGCTTGAGTATGTGTTAGTTGTTAGCTCGCCGATGGGTTCTAGAGTAGCTACGAACCGCGTTCTCAAGCGTTGTCCGATGATTATTGAGGGTACCGAATACCTCGGGGATTTGATCGTGCTGCCGATGAAGGATTATGGGGTTATTCTTGGGATGGATTGGTTATTTGAGCACCGAGCGAAGATCGACTGCTATGAGAAGAAAGTTGTGCTTGGTTCCAGTGAAGTTAGAGGTTTTAGAATGGGTGAAGGCCCGTATATCTCTATGATGGAAGCCAAGAAGCTTATCCAGAAGGGAGAAGCAACTGGTTTTCTAGCTTATCTTCTCAACCGTCCGAAAGAGCAGACGAAGATCGAGGACACCGATGTGGTTAAGGAATTCATGGATGTGTTTCCCGAGAACTTGGAGTTTCTGCCCCCTGATAGGGACATTGAGTTCGTTATTGATCTAGTCCCGGGTGCCGAGCCGTACTCGAAGTCTCCGTACCGTATGGCTCCTGCCGAGTTGAAGGAATTGAAGAATCAGCTCGATGAACTCCTTTCGATTGGATATATCCGCCCGAGTACCTCGCCTTGGGGTGCTCCAGTCCTGTTCGTGAAGAAGAAGGACGGTACACTCCGTATGTGTATCGATTATCGCGAGTTGAACAGGATGACGGTGAAGAATAAATATCCTTTGCCGCATATTGAGGAGTTGTTTGATTTACTCCAGGGATCGAGAGTTTATTCTAAGCTTGATCTCAGACAAGGGTATTACCAGCTCCGTATCCGAGCCGAGGATATTCTGAAGACAGCGTTCAACTCCAGATACGGTCACTTTGAGTTCGTGGTCATGCCATTTGGACTCACGAATGCTCCTGCCGCTTTTATGGATATGATGCACAGGATCTTTCGTCCGTACCTCGATAAGTTTGTTGTGATCTTTATCGATGACATTCTAGTGTTCTCGAAGTCAGAGGAAGAGCACGCAGAACACCTCAGGATTGTTCTTCAGGCTTTGAGAGAGCATCAGTTATTTGCTAAGTTTAGCAAATGCGAATTCTGGATCGACAGAGTGACTTTTCTAGGTCATGTCATATCCGGAACGGGAGTCGAGGTAGATCCTTCGAAGATCGAGACTGTGTTGGATTGGGAGAAACCTAAGACTCCTACAGAGATTCGCAGTTTCTTGGGTTTAGCAGGATACTATAGACGTTTTGTCAAGGACTTTTCCAAGCTTGCTAGTCCGTTGACTGCGTTGACTAAGAAGGATGCCAAGTTTGAGTGGTCAGACAAATGTGAAGCAAGTTTCCAAGAGCTCAAGAAGAGATTAACTACAGCCCCAGTGTTAGCTATGCCTAATGGATTGGAGGGACTCGTTGTGTATACAGATGCGTCACACGAGGGATTGGGTTGTGTGTTGATGCAAAATGGGAGAGTTATAGCTTACGCCTCGAGGAAGCTAAAGCCAGCCGAAGAGAACTATCCTACGCATGATCTTGAACTAGCAGCCGTTGTGTTTGCTTTGCTAAAGTGGCGTCATTATCTGTATGGCACTACGTTCGATATCTTCACTGATCACAAGAGTCTTCAGTATATGTTCACTCAGAAGGATTTGAACAAGAGACAGCGTCGATGGATGGAATTGTTTGAGGATTATGATTGCAAGATTCAATACCATCCTGGAAAGGCGAATGTGGTAGCCGATGCATTGAGTCGTAAGGCGAGTGTAGCTCTGCTAGAGGCTAAGTTTGAGCGAGTTCATATCACCTCGCAGGCTCACGTTCACAGTATATCGATTCAGTCAGAATTGGGTCGTAAGATTCGAGATGTTCAGGCTACTGACGAATGGACTCAGAGGCAGATAGTTCATATTTTAGATGAATCAGAGTCCCAGTTTCGTGTTGATGATTCTGGCATTCTCCGCTTCGAGACTCGAGTTTGTGTTCCTGAGAGTCTTAAGAAGGAGATTCTTGCTGAGGCGCACAATACGCCTTATACAGTACATCCTGGTGGAAGTAAGATGTACCGGGATCTAAAAGAGTTGTTCTGGTGGAGAGGTATGAAGAGAGACGTAGCTGATTACGTCAAGAGATGTCAGACATGTCAGCAGGTCAAGGTAGAGCACCAGAGACCTGGAGGATTGCTACAGCCACTACCGATTCCTACGTGGAATTGGGAGCAGATTGCGATGGACTTTGTGTCCGGTTTACCGAAATTTAAAGGTGGCTATGATAGTATTTGGGTGATAATTGACCGACTTTCCAAGACTGCTCACTTTCTGCCGGTCAAGAAGTCATTCAAGGTAGAGAAGTTGGCAGAGATTTATCACCGAGAGATTGTCAGGCTTCATGGAGTTCCTGTGAGTATTGTGTCTGACAGAGATGCTAGATTCACTTCTCAATTATGGCAGCATCTTCAGGAGAAAATGGGAACGAAGCTGACATTCAGTACAGCAGCACATCCGCAGACCGATGGCCAATCTGAGAGGACGATTCGATATCTCAGTGATATGCTTCGTGCGTGTGCCTTAGACTTTCGCACCAATTGGCACGACCAATTACCGTTGATTGAGTTCGCCTACAACAACAGTTATCAGTCTACGATCAAGATGGCACCTTACGAAGCTCTGTATGGAAGGAAGTGTAGATCCCCGTTGTTTTGGGATCTTGAGGATTGGCGTTGGACAAGGGATAACAAAGGAAGAGGAGATTCTCCGCAGTCTCTTCAGAGAGCGATTGACCGAATTCAGATCATCCGTCAGAGGATGAAAGCAGCCCAGGATCGCCAGAAAAGTTATGCCGATACACGCCGCCGACCTTTGGAGTTCGAGGTTGGTGACCGAGTGTTTCTTAAAGCTTCACCTCGAAAGGGATTCACTCGTATTGGCAAAGGTGGTAAGCTAGGTCCGAGATTCTTAGGACCGTTTGAGATTCTGGAGAAGATTGGAGAAGCTGCTTACAGATTAGACTTGCCACCGAGTCTGACAGGAATCCACAACGTTTTCCACGTTTCACAACTCCGGAAGTATCACCCGAGTGATTCACACATTCTTCCTATCGAAGATGTTGAGATAGAGCCGGACTTGACGTTCGTTTCACAGCCGGTGAAAATTTTAGACAAGAAGACTCAAGCACTGCGTAACAGAGAGATTCCTATGGTTAAAGTGCTTTGGAGGAGTCAGTCGGTTGAAGAAGCTACATGGGAAACCGAAGAGAAGATGCGCAAGTTTCACCCCGCGTTATTTGTAGCGGACGAGAAGAATCTGGGGACAGATTCTCATAAGGAGGGGTGATTGTAACGCCCCGAAAATCCGAATTATTATCCGGTACGTCCGAATTGTTATTTTGCGCGATTTAATTATTTTATTTGATAGTTAGTATGTGAATTTTTAACAATTTCATAAATGAGTGAATTTTGGTTTTTAAACCATTGCATGTCAACGTGTGTTCAATTATATGAGTTTTGACTATAATATTGTTTAATTTCGACAACCTGCTATTTTTAGTAAGTTCGGAGTAATTACGGTTTTTGCCCCTCGTTTCGAAGTCAAGTCAAAGTTTGACTTGACCACTCTCTCTCTCCCTCAAACCTCATTCACGTAAGAAAGAAGAAAAGAAAGAAGAAAAAAGAGAAAAAGAAGAGAGAAAAGAGAGAAAGCTTTGATTGATCATTCCGACTTCGATTTCCGACCGAATTTCGATCCGTGAAACTTTTCGAACTCCTCACGATCTATTCTTCAAGTAAGCTTCTCACGTCCTTCGCGTTTAATGCTTCCTAGGCTATGATTTATAGAATTTTGTGAATAGTTTAATAATATATGAAAAATGTGAATATGAATGATTTTGTGGATGGATTTACGTGTTTCTTGGTCCTATAAGTAGATTAGATGTTGTAGATCATTATATGTAAGTTTAGTTTGAGGTTTTGCATGATTTATATGATTTAAATGTTGATTTTTGGCTCATTCCCGAGAACCCTCGCGATTTTCTGCTGTGTTGATAATCCGCACGGCCTGACGCACGGTCTTGAGACCATGCGCCAAGACCGTGCGCCTCATTTTGGCCTTGCACTGCCTAACGCACGGCCGTGCGCAAGCCGGTGCGCAGGCCAGTGCAAGTTTGTCCGCACCGGCTTGAGCACGTGTTCAAGCCCGTGCGTTTGCCCGTCCCCAAGACCGTGTGTATGCCTTAACCAAAATTTCTCCATTTTCAACTTCTTGCTCTCGGCATTGAGGGTCAAAGGGTTAATTAAAAAGTTGACTTTCTTCGTTTGACCTCCGATTCGAGATCCGATTTCACCTATAGGTCCTATAAATCATGAAATGCATATTTTAGGTAGTTTGAATTTTTCCGACTTCGTTTGGGTCCCGTTTCTCGTGTTTTTCGTTTAGGCCTTTTTGGCTATTTTTCAAATGTTGTTCGTTTCTTCCGAAACTTGAATGCATGCTTCCTTATTGCATTTTATGCATGTTTATGAGCTTTTATTACATTCTAACTTGTTTTGCTTATCGAATTCTATGAATTTCTATGTTTTGTTACAATGTGAACCTAAGTGATATGAATGATTGTTAAACGTGCTTCTATGTGTTTTAAATCTTTCGTATAAGCCGTGCGTCGTCGTTAGTCTTATTTGGTTGTGTCTTTGTCTTTTGCAGACGATACTCCCGTGGAGTAGTGTGCCTGTCTCGCATTTTGCTCTCGTTTTTGTCAAGCCAACAGGTGGGGTTTTCAGTTTCTTATAGTAGACGATAATACGTACATAATACCAACCCTACTACCCGATAAGCCTCGTTTTATGATTTGTTTTACATCCGTCTGTATATATAGTAGATATTTAAGCTTATACTTTTATGATCTTGAAAACGATTTAATATGAAAAGTATTATGTATAAGTTTGTGAAATGTTTACGAAAGAGGCAAGCAAATCTTTGTTTTCCGAAAGCGAACTTTGGCATTATAGCCTCGCACACGACTTGCCTCGAACGGTCTTTTGACCACATGGAAATGTTTGAAAAGCGAGCTATGTATATGAATATGTTTGACCTGTTCTGATGGGCCCGGAGTAAGGACGATAGGACGAAGTCGGTAGACGTCGGGTCTACGGCGGAAATTCTATGGTTTCCTCCACCTTTGGGAGCTCGGGGTGAGGCTGGAGTGGCAGCCCTTTGAGTACCTGAGCTTGTTTATGTATGATATGTGTAGTTAGGGGTTGCTCCCTTATTACAACTGGAGGAATAAGGTGGGTTTCTGTTTTTATGATTTGACGGGTGGTTCAGAACTCTTCTCGCTGAGTTATACGCTTTGTTATGTTTCATTTTGAGCTAGTTCACCAATCGTTTGCGAAAACCTTTGCTTCTGTTGTTTTCTTTCTGTTAAACTGGTGATCTACTTTCGTTTTTATTATGTACTGTCTTTTTCCCCCTCACTTAGTCGTTTGACTAACCCCATTCGTTTCACCCTTTGGTTTCAGGATTCTAGGCGGGCTTCAATAGTATTGAGTCGTTGTCAATCGAGTTACAAGTTTTTGTCTTATGTAAACTCTCGTTTCTTGTTGACTTATGATGTATGCAGAATTTGAATTGTGCTTATGAAAATCCGGGAATAATATTGTAGAACCCGTTGTAAACATTTGTTAATATTTATTGGAATTTGCTAGCCTTGGTGGGCTTTACCTATCTGCGCAATCATTATAGGTTTTATGTTTTGTTTTATATTGCTTCCGCTTTTGGGTTTGTCTCTGTTTTGAAACTCCCGCCTAGTAGTAAATGTCCGGTTTGCCGTTCGCCGGGTTTTGGTTCGGGTCGGACTCCTTTCGATTCCGGGTCAGGATCCGGTGCGGGGCGTGCGTCTGCCCGTTTGGCGGCGCCCGCTACAAGTATCGTCTGCAAAAATACCAAGACTTGTCCAAATAAGACTAAGGACGACGCACGGCTTATACGAAAACATGAGAACATATTGAGGCACGTTATACAATCACATAAGACACTTAGGTTCAAATTATCAAACGAAAATGGAGTAATTCACAAATTTAAAAATGCAAATCAAGTCCAAATGCAATGAAACTTTGTGGACATGCTTTAAATATCATAAGGGAGTATGCATTCGAATTTTGGGAAAATCGGACTTCATATGCAAAAGTTAGAAAATTTGTCGAAAACTTAAAACGCACTATTCATAGACCCGAACATGCTATAAATTCAGAAATCATGCAATTCATATCTATTTCATATATATCGAATACACGAGTGAAGAAAGAATTCGGAAAAGACGAGCCTCGCAGGGACCCGTAGGCCAAAATGGGCCCTGACTTACAGAAGGTCAGGGCCCTGTTCAACCAAGCCACACGGCCTTGTGCACGGCCGTGTGCATTAAGGAGGGACACGCATGGCCTCTTGCACACGGCCTCAAGGCCGTGTGCACAAGGCCGTGCACCATGAATCACACGCACGGTCTCTTGCACGGCCGTGCAAAAGGCCGTGTACCCCAACACGGGCTTGCCACACCCCGTGTGCAAAGCCCGTGTGCGTCAAGAACAGAAGCAAAATTCGCAGAACCAGAAAACTTACGCAAAATCAATCCTAAAATCAACAAATGAATATCTAAACATGTAAATCTCACCCTAAAATTCATATATATCGATCTACAATATCTAAGCTACACATAGAGACAATAAACACGAAATTCCATCCATACATTCTCTCAAAATCCTTTAAACCCTAACATTATCGACTATTCACAAAAACGAGGAAAATGAAGCATAGGAGACATTAATCGAGAGGGATGTGAAAGGCTTACTCGTAGAAGAGATCGCGGGGAGTTCGTAGGCGTAAATGGTTCAAAAATCCGTCGGGAAACGAAGTCGAAATGATCGTCAAAACACCTTCTTCTTCCTTGTAGCGGGCGCCGCCAAACGGGCAGACGCACGCCCCGCACCGGATTCTGACCCGGAATCGAAAGTAATCCGACCCGAACCAAAATCCGGCGAACGGCAAACCAGACTCATTTACTACTAGGCGGGAGTTTCAAAACAGGGACAAACCAAAAGCGGAAGCAATATATAAATAAAACATAAAATCCATAATGGCTGCGCAGTTAGGTAAAGCCCACCAAGGCTAGTAAATTCCCATTAATACTAATAAATGTTTACAACGGGTTCTACAATATTATTCCCGGCTATTCATAAGTTTTCCTACATAACAAATATCAAGTCAACAAGAAATAAGAGTTTACATAAGACAAAAGCGTAACTCGATCGACCACGACTCAATACTATGTAGCCCGCCTAGAATCCTGAAACCAAAGGGTGAAACGAATAGGGTTAGTCAAACGACTAAGTGAGGGGGAAAAATAGTACATAAGAATAAACGAAAGTAGATCACCAGTTTAAACAGAAAGAAAATAACAGAAGTAAAGTTTTTCGCAAACGATTGGTGAAACTAGCTCAAAATGAAACAAAACAAACGGATAACTCAGCGAGAAGAGTTCTGAACCACCAGTCAAATCATAAAAACAGAAACCCTCCTTATTCCTCCTGTTGTAATCATGGAGCAACCCCTAACTACACAGATCATACATAAACAAGCTCAGGTACTCAAAGGGCTGCCACTCCGGCCTCACCCCGAGCTCCCAAAGGTGGAGGAAACCATAGAATTTCCACCGTAGACCCGACGTCTACCGACTTCGTCCTATCGTCCTTACTCCGAGCCCATCAGAACAGGTCAAACATATACATATACACTTGCACTGGCCTGCGCACCGGCTTGCGCACGACCGTGCGTTAGGCAGTGCAAGGCCAAAATAGGCACACGGTCTTGGCGCATGGTCTCAAGACCATGCGTCAGGCCGTAGGGTGAAACGAATAGGGTTAGTCAAACGACTAAGTGAGGGGGAAAAATAGTACATAAGAATAAACGAAAGTAGATCACCAGTTTAAACAGAAAGAAAATAACAGAAGTAAAGTTTTTCGCAAACGATTGGTGAAACTAGCTCAAAATGAAACAAAACAAACGGATAACTCAGCGAGAAGAGTTCTGAACCACCAATCAAATCATAAAAACAGAAACCCTCCTTATTCCTCCTGTTGTAATCAGGGAGCAACCCCTAACTACACAGATCATACATAAACAAGCTCAGGTACTCAAAGGGCTGCCACTCCGGCCTCACCCCGAGCTCCCAAAGGTGGAGGAAACCATAGAATTTCCGCCGTAGACCCGACGTCTACCGACTTCGTCCTATCGTCCTTACTCCGAGCCCATCAGAACAGGTCAAACATATACATATACACTTGCACTGGCCTGCGCACCGGCTTGCGCACGGCCGTGCGTTAGGCAGTGCAAGGCCAAAATAGGCACACGGTCTTGGCGCATGGTCTCAAGACCATGCGTCAGGCCGTGCGGATTATCTAAACAGCAGAAAATCGCGAGGGTTCTCGGGAATGAGCCAAAAATTAACATTTAAATCATATAAATCATGCAAAACCTCAAACTAAACTTACATATAATGATATACAACATCTAATCTACTTATAGGACCAAGAAACACGTAAATCCATCCACAAAATCATTCATATTCGCATTTTTCATATATTATTAAACTATTCACAAAATTCTATAAATCATAGCCTAGGAAGCATTAAACGCGAAGGACGTGAGAAGCTTACTTGAAGAATAGATCGTGAGGAGTTCGGAAAGTTTCACGGATCGAAATTGGGTCGGAAATCGAAGTCGGAATGAGCAATCGAAGCTTTCTCTCTTTTCTCTCTTCTTTTTTTCTCCTTTTTTTCTTCTTTCTTTTCCTCTTTCTTACGTGAATGAGGATTGAGGGAGAGAGAGAGTGGTCAAGTCAAACTTTGACTTGACTTAGAAATGAGGGGCAAAATCGTAATTACTCCGAACTTACTAAAAATAGCAGGTTGTCGGAATTAAACAATATTATAGTCAAAGCTCATATAATTGAACACACGTTGACATGAAATGGTTTAAAAACCAAAATTCACTCATTTATGAAATTGTTAAAATACACATACTAACTATCAAATAAAATAATCAAATCGCGCAATATAACAATCCGGACGTACCGGATACTAATTCGGATTTTTCGGGGCGTTACATTCCTTCTCTTTTTCTTTCTTTTCTTTTCTTTCTTTTCTTTTCTTTTTTTTCTTGCTGCTGCTGTGTGATTTGGGCGAGAGTGAGGTGAGAGAGAGAGTGATGAGACTTAGTCAATTTGACTTGGGTCAAAAATCGAAAGGGCAAATTCGTAATTTCGCAAAATAAGTTTGAAAACTCATGTTGTTCAAATAATACATAATTACAGTCAAAATTCATATAATTAAACACACATTGACAATTCGTAATTTAAATATAGAAGTTCATTCATTTACGGAAATTATTCTAAAATTTCATAATAAATATCAAATAAATAATAAATTGCACAAATACTCGATTCGGACATACCGGATTATAATTCGGATTTTCGGGGCGTTACATGGGCACACTCCAAAATGGCAGTGATATAGGAGCCCACTCGAATCTCTCCTCTCGACCGAGTGGAGATGTACATCATATGGTCCATCATATACGAAATGGGGTTGAACCTGACCCCTCTCACCATATGGTCGAGCATGAGATAATATTCGGTATTCACCGCTCCCGGACTGTCTCCTCTAGCTAGAACCGATCGAGAAACGGCTCTATGCACAATTCTCAGCTGAGTGGTGATAAGCGTTGTGGCTTTGGATACGCCGGAGTTGAACATTTCGGTGGAGGTGGAGATACGTCTCCAAGCCTCGGCCTGATTCCATCCATCGGCACGTCTTCTAGGTGCCGTGACATCCAGCTGAAAGTACTCCGACATCTGCCGGTATGAAAGCGTGTAATCTTGGTTGAATGCTCGGAAGTGGATTCCGATTGGCATCTCGTGGTTGTCTGGAAATGCCGCGCCCTTGAGAGAGCTAAAAAATTCACAGGTGAGCCGGCGGTAGGATGGCCTTTGGATGCTCCAAAAATTAGTCCATCCTATGTTGTCGATATATCGGGATATGCCTTCGCTTAGGCCCAACTTCCATGTCGAGGAATTGTGTGGCCCTAACCGGTCGTTCCATTAACCGATTGAAGACATTTTGGTCGTCTTCGTTTCCCAAATTTACTTGATACCCTTCCAGTGCCGCTACGTCGGGTAACTCCCTTGCCCGACGGCCACTACGAGTCTCGCGATCGCCTTCCATAATAGAGTTGGAGTTGGTTTGAGTTGAAGGAAAATAAGTTGCAAATTCCACTTGAGACTTTCACCGAACACTTGGCGTGCGCTACTCGGGCGAAGATAACGTGAGATCGGTACAACGGATCGAGCCCAAAATTCCAACAATTCAAAGAACTTGCTGCACACAATGCACCTTCAAAATCTCACGAAGATCCGTCGGCTGGATCGAGAATTATACGAACTTAAAGTACTCCATATAGTCAAGTATATAGTCAAGTACTCCACCACCAACAACACTATACAGAGTTTTAAGGAGACGCGATTAGCACCACCATACAGAGTTTTAAGGAGACGCGATTAGCACCACCATATCAGAGTTTTAAGGAGACGCTGTTAGCACCATCGTTCGCATCAACTCAGGCTATCCAACCTCCTAGCCGGCCCAGCTGGCAGCACCGCCCCTTAATTCAATCGGCGCCACAGGAGTTCTCTCGGCCTGCAATCATGGGTATTTCTCGGGATTCCATGCACAAAAGGCGTGCCACTGGAGGAAAGAAGAAAGCTTGGAGGAAGAAGAGAAAGTATGAGCTCGGAAGACAACCAGCAAACACTAAGTTATCAAGCAACAAGACTGTGCGCAGAATTAGAGTTCGTGGAGGAAATGTGAAGTGGCGTGCTTTGAGGCTCGACACAGGAAACTTCTCCTGGGGAAGTGCAGCCGTAACCCGAAAGACACGTCTTCTTGATGTTGTTTACAATGCATCCAACAATGAGTTGGTTAGGACCCAGACTTTGGTTAAGGGTGTTATTATCCAAGTGGATGCTGCTCCATTCAAGCAATGGTATCTTCAGCATTACGGTGTTGATATTGGTCGCAAGAAGAAGGCTGCTGCCAAGAAGGAAGGAGATGAGACTGAGGCTGCTGCTGCTGCTGAAGAGGTAAAGAAGAGCAACCATGTGCAGAGGAAAATAGAAAAGCGTCAAGAGGAGCGCAAAATTGATGCACATATTGAAGAACAATTCGGTGGTGGCCGTTTGTTGGCTGCCATCTCCTCACGGCCTGGGCAATATGGACGTGCTGATGGTTATATTTTGGAGGGCAAGGAGTTGGAGTTCTACATGAAGAAACTTCAGAGGAAGAAAGGAAAGGGTGCTGCTTAATTTTCAAATCCGCAATGTTAGTTTTATCTATCTTGTTCGTCATGGCAATGACCGGATAAATTGTTTGGTTGAGCTCACCGAAGTTTTAATGAACATTTTTAGTTGTCATTGATTTTGATTACCTCTGGAACTATTACATTTAGCTTTAATGAGAGAGATTGCAGATTATTATCATTATTATTATTTTTTTCGAGAAAAAAAAAAAAAATAAACCTCCTAGCCGGCCCAAGTTAACACGCTAGAAGTACACATCGGGATTTGCCCTAGACGCACGTCCCCAGGCTCACCTCCTGTATACTCCGGGCCCAAGTCATTAAACAGACTATGGCTCACTTTTGAAATCAATGATAGTTTGGGTGGCCAAAAGGGCCATTCGAAAGTAGGAAATCGGGGTTTGGGAGGCCAAAGGGGCCATTCGAGACAAGGTTATAGTTGCGAGGTCGAGAGACCAAAATTCGCATTTAAACAAAAGGGTTTTCCTTGTCTCTAGTTGAAGGCATTTCAAATCATTTTGGTTTTGCTATTAAAAGGTTTGACTAAGCACATAAGGAATAGTAAAGGCAGTACAACAAGTAATAAGAAAAGCGGGGTAATCATTTATTTTGCAAACCTATAATAGTCTATGTCCTTGCCCCAGTTAAAATAAGTTTAAACCCTTACCTGGCTCGACACGACAGTATGAAAGCAAGCGGTAGTCAGGTTTCTCCCTCGTTGGTCCCACCTGTAATACACAGGGCCTAGAGGATGAAAACAAGACCGACAATACTAAAAGCAAGACACGAACAACAGACGACGCACGGCAATTCAAATATAACTCCACTCATGCTACAGGTGCAATATGGAAAGCCAGGCAATTAAACATGTGAAGATATATAAAATACGGAATAACAACTGAGGAAAGGTAAACGACATTCTAGATAATGAAAGAATATAAATTAAATATTAAAGGCATGCTTAAACGCAATTAGGGCACATAGGCATGTTTAAAATAATATAAAGACGTTCTCTCGCGAATACGGGGTTAATCGGACAAGAAACGGAAAAGATGGGAAAAATCCCTAAACGAGAAAGGTGTCAATTGACGGTCAAATAGGGTCGGGTAAATTACAAATTATGAAGAATATCAAATCCCGAGGCTCAAGGAAGCTATAGGTGAAATCGGATTGATATTCGGAGGTCGTATGAGAAAAGTCAACATTTAAATGAGTGGGGTTGACCAATTCCCGAAGTGTAAGAAAGGAAAATGCTGGAAATTACACTAAGTATGTTGCACCGGCCAACGCACGGGCTTGGCAAGCCGGTGCAAGCACAAAAAGGGTGCACGGCCTCCCGCACGGCCTTGAGCACGGTGCCAAGACCGTGCAAGTGCAAACGGCCATGCGCACGGGCTCGTGCACGGGCTCAAGCCCGTGCAGGCTGAAAAGTGAAGCGCACGGGCTCCTGCACGGTCTTGATCAAGACCGTGCGTTCGCCCGTGTGGATCTTCTGAGCAACAGACTCAGCAGATCGCGAAACCTCACACGCGAAAAATCAATATATAAATTCATACATCTCCTAATTTACTCCATAAATCATCCTAATTTTCACATATAATCATATATATCATATAAGCTACACATAGGTACAAGAATCACGTAAAATGGTCAAGTAAATCTCCCTAAACACGAAAATCCTAATATATAAAAATCCTATACAAAAGCCACAAAATCGCAAGAAAGAACGAACGGAATGAAATGGGGTAAAAGGATTACCAGTAGAGAATGTAGTGAGGATCGTTCAGGTTTTCACGGCTCGTCGATCGGGCGAGAAATGGACTCGGTAGGGCGTCGGGAAGATTTTATCTCTTTTCTCCTTTCTTTCTTCTTTCCTTTCTTCTCTTTCTTCTTTGTGTGAAAATAAGAGAATGAGAGAGATAGATAGATATTTAGGAAAATATCTCGGGGGGTAAAATGGTCATTTAGGCTTTTAAGGGCATTTATGTAATTTAAGTAATTGAGGGCATTTAAAAGATAGGTTAAATCAATCTTTCCATAAGATTAATTAATCCAATTGGATAGATCGAGAAATTAGGTAAGAAAGAATTCGCGTAATAATTAATAATATAATTAAAATATTCGGGTCGTTACAATACTCCCCTCTTCAAAAGAATCTGTCCTCAGATTCTCCTCCGGACTTCGGGGTTAGTTAAGAGGAGTATAATCTAAGAGTTCTAATAACGCGAATTAAAAACGAACATTTAGGAGCAATTAAAATACATTATAAAACATCAGACATAACAAAAATATTTAAATGCAATTAACATTCCAAATAAAATTCAAAGTCATGCGAAAGACGGCATTACAAAACCTTAAACAAGGCTAACGACGAAGAATCATAAAATCCCAATGTAAGGTCCTTATCACTGTCATTATCTATTTCGTTCTTCCGACTGATTCTTGCAGTCTTCGTATCCTCAATGACAATTGTCACTTCCTCCTCCTATTTCTTGATTAGAGTTCCTTTTACAGGAAGTAACGCCATCATCATTTCTCCCATTGTACTCCTCGTCCTTCTCACAATCTGTTTCTTTAAGATCACACTCTTTCTTATTCTTTCTACAAAGTGTTTTCTCATCTTCAATGGTATTGGATGATTTCTCCTCTCCGCCTTCCATTAAACCATCATTTTCATCATTTCTTCGCTCGACTTCATACGAAACATCAGAGTCGTCATCATCAGAAGCCGATGTCGGCTCGTCTCCCATATAATCATCATCGTCAGATAATTCATTATCCTCTTCACTAGTTGATTCATCTTCAGACATATCTTCAGAAGTATACTCCTTCAGACTCGATTTGTCAACGTCGGTGCTATCCAGAACCGCATAACGTACTCGCAACAGAGTCGATCCTAGTCGGCCAAGAACTCCTGGTCCTTAGCACTCTCTAATAGCGTATAACGAATTTATCGAATTCCACGCTATCCACACAGAGGTCACATAAATCTTAGCATCTAATCATTCAATCAGTGCAAGTGTGAATTTTGAAAGCAGTTAAAGCACATAGATCATATAAAACACTAAATAGATATTTGAAGCAATTATCATTCAAAACAAAATATTATGAATGAATGCAATGACAATGCAATGTACCTCTGCGAGTCGGTATCATGGTCGGGATCCCCTTTTCCTTCCCCGAGGATTCCCTGAGTCGGGGTAATCCTGAACCTGATGTTTGCTGCTCCCACTTCTGAAGCAACGTCTCGATTTCTTCCTACACCATGCAGTCTTGTGATTTGTCTTTCCACAGTGCTCACAGGGAATGAGGTCCTCAATCACTTCTGGTTTGGTAGGTTCCGGCATCTCGTAGTGTGGTCTCCATGTCGGAAAAGTGCTCGGTCCGGCTGGTTCTCTTCTTGCCTTCTCGTTGAAAGAGGATCCTTTCATGTGAGGAATACCTCGTCTCATCTCTTGAAGATCGGACTCCACTCTCATAGCTCGGTTAACTGCCTCGTGATAAACTCGAATGTCCAATCCCACTAATCTTTCCAAGATCTCCGGCTGAAGTCCCTTGATGAATTTCCGCGCTCTCCTTCGATCGTCAGATGCAATGTGAGGAGCATAGACGATGAGACGGCTGAAAAGTGCCTCGTATTGTGCAACAGGGAGAGCTCCTTGGATGAGGGACATGAACTCTCTTTCTCGGCTGTCACGTACCACTTGCGGCATGTACTTCTCTCGGAAGTCGGATAGGAACCGTGACCAAGTGTACGGAATTCCCTTAGCGATCCATCTCTGTTCTATGTAATGCCACCAATCCTCAGCTGGTCCTCTCATGAGAAAGATGGCATACTCGACCCTCTCGGGGTCACCGCAGCGTATTACTCGAAAGATTCGCTCCAGATCGGCTATCCAAGCCTCGGCTTTAAGGTCATCTGGTTCACCCACGAAGCAAGGTGGGTTGTAGTGCAGAAATCTGTCCAGGGATTGGCCCTCGGCTTGTCTCGCAGGTACATGTTGCTGTTGTTATTGTCTCTCTTGATGCACTTGCTTAGCAATCTGTCTCATAGCTGTCACTAACTCCCTTGCAATCGAATTCGGAGATAAGGGAGCGGTAGGGGGTCTTCGATGAGACATTATGTACCTGCGCTCAATAAACTAGGAAAAGATGCATGCTCGGTTAATGGGATGATCACATAAGGCATATAAAATTCAAACAGAGCATACATTTACGATTCGAATAGCATGTAGACAAGTTAAGCATGAAACAAATCACAGAACAAGCAAAACTCAATCCTATAGCCGTACGACCTAGACACGACAGCACCCAAGCAGGACACGAGAAGACGACAAGACAAGACAGACGCTACCTCGAGTTCCACATCCACTTGCATTCAATCCCAACTCAGTACTACAATTGTAAGAGATCAAACGGTTGGTTGGCCATTCCAAAAGAAGATCAATCACAATTTCAATACTAAGGAGTTCTCAAGCACCGGTGACTGGAAACTCTAAGTCTCATTGACACGAAACGGGCAGACACAAGGGACAAGACACGACGCGATTTCAAAGCTTCGGTTCCTTTTGGGAACCTAGGATCTGATACCACTGACTGTAGCGCCCCCTGAAGAAGGACCGCCACATCCGCACCGAAATGGATTCCCGAGCTTCAGCGAGGGGCCCTAACCCAAAAACCCACTCCGGTGAACGGCACTCAAGCAATAACCTTCGGCAACAGCGACAACCATCCCAACAACGACCAGAAAAGAGCAGAGAAATGCGGAAGTGATTTAATGTAAACAATCAAATTCCATAAAAGCCTACAAGGCTAACAATAATAACAATTAAACATTTATAATGCAAGATACAAAATATTCATAAACAGATAGTGCCATCCATGGCTCAACTAGTCTACCCTATGCAATCCTAGATATCGTCAACTATCCCACATCAGGGGCACATAAGTACATAAAGTAAATAAATACAATAACAAGACTCGACTGTTGTTGGGACCACTGACAAGACAAACCAGAAAGACTGAGCCTATCTAGACCTGCTGAAGCCGACTGACGAGATAGGTGACGTCGCCACCTGTCTACCTGAAGCAAGAACCAAAATAGCAGGGGTGAGTATAAAGGATACTCAGTAAGGGGGTTTTGATCACAGTTCGTCATTTATCTTTTTAAAACCAAAAGTGGTGAGTGTTGCACGTTTTGAGAAAGAATAAGAATACGAAATATAAGTTGTAAAATGACACAAAGCAACACTCGGGTTCGGCTTATTTGAATCATAAAAGGTTGACGAACTGGATCCTTTAAAACATTTGCACGTAATATCAAGCCGATATATCGAAAGGGTATTAGTTGAGTAATAAAGGAGGCTTAGGGTAGCAAGTATGAGTCACACTTCCGGGTTTTATATATATATAGGGAAGTACATATGATAACTGAAGAAAACCGGAATATGCTTCGACTTGTCACGAAAGCCATAAAACAATTAGACAAGCAATAAATGCAATAAATCATGCAATAATGTGTCCCGGCGAGAACGGGCCCTCTCCTTATAACTCCCAATTGAAAATCATGCAAGCATATAGTCAAGTACTCCACCACCAACAACACTATACAGAGTTTTAAGGAGACACGATTAGCACCACCATACAGAGTTTTAAGGAGACGCGATTAGCACCACCATATCAGAGTTTTAAGGAGACGCTGTTAGCACCACCGTTCGCATCAACTCAGGCTAGCCAACCTCCTAGCCGGCCCAAGTTAACACGCTAGAAGTACACATCGGGATTTGCCCTAGACGCACGTCCCCAGGCTCACCTCCTGTATACTCCGGGCCCAAGTCATTAAACAGACTATGGCTCGCTTCTGAAATCAATGATAGTTTGGGTGGCCAAAAGGGCCATTCGAAAGTAGGAAATCGGGGTTTGGGAGGCCAAAGGGGCCATTCGAGACAAGGTTATAGTTGCGAGGTTGAGAGACCAAAATTCGCATTTAAACAAAAGGGTTTTCCTTATCTCTAGTTGAAGGCATTTCAAATCATTTTGGTTTTGCTATTAAAAGGTTTGACTAAGCACATAAGGAATAGTAAAGGCAGTACAACAAGTAATAAGAAAAGAGGGGTAATCATTTATTTTGCAAACCTATAATAGTCTATGTCCTTGCCCCAGTTAAAATAAGTTTAAACCCTTACCTGGCTTGACACGACAGTATGAAAGCAAGCGGTAGTCAGGTTTCTCCCTCGTTGGTCCCACCTGTAATACACAAGGCCTAGAGGATGAAAACAAGACCGACAATACTAAAAGCAAGACACGAACAACAGACGACGCACGACAATTCAAATATAACTCCACTCATGCTACAGGTGCAATATGGAAAGCCAGGCAATTAAACATGTGAAGATATATAAAATACGGAATAACAACTGAGGAAAGGTAAACGACATTCTAGATAATGAAAGAATATAAATTAAATATTAAAGGCATGCTTAAACGCAATTAGGGCACGTAGGCATGTTTAAAATAATATAAAGACGTTCTCTCGCGAATACGGGGTTAATCGGAAAAGAAACGGAAAAGATGGGAAAAATCCCTAAACGAGAAAGGTGTCAATTGACGGTCAAATAGGGTCGGGTAAATTACAAATTATGAAGAATATCAAATCCCGAGGCTCGAGGAAGCTATAGGTGAAATCGGATTGATATTCGGAGGTCGTATGAGAAAAGTCAACATTTAAATGAGTGGGGTTGACCAATTCCCGAAGTGTAAGAAAGGAAAATGCTGGAAAATACACTAAGTATGTTGCACCGGCCAACGCACGGGCTTGGCAAGCCGGTGCAAGCACAAAAAGGGTGCACGGCCTCCCGCACGGCCTTGAGCACGGTGCCAAGACCGTGCAGGTGCAAACGGCCATGCGCACGGGCTCGTGCACGGGCTCAAGCCCATGCAGGCTGAAAAGTGACGCGCACGGGCTCCTACACGGTCTTGATCAAGACCGTGCGTTCGCCTGTGTGGATCTTCTGAGCAACAGACTCAGCAGATCGCGAAACATCACACGCGAAAATCAATATATAAATTCACACATCTTCTAATTTACTCCATAAATCATCCTAATTTTCACATATAATCATATATATCATATAACCTACACATAGGTACAAGAATCACGTAAAATGGTCAAGTAAATCTCCCTAAACACGAAAATCCTAATATATAAAAATCCTATACAAAAGCCACAAAATCGCAAGAAAGAACGAACGGAATGAAATGGGGTAAAAGGATTACCGGTAGAGAATGTAGTGAGGATCGTTCGGGTTTTCACGGCTCGTCGATCGGGCGAGAAACGGACTCGGTAGGGCGTCGGGAAGATTTTCTCTCTTTTCTCCTTTCTTTCTTCTTTCCTTTCTTCTCTTTCTTCTTTGTGTGAAAATGAGAGAATGGGAGAGATAGATAAATATTTAGGAAAATATCTCGGGGGGTAAAATGGTCATTTAGGCTTTTAAGGGCATTTATGTAATTTAAGTAATTGAGGGCATTTAAAAGATAGGTTAAATCAATCTTTCCATAAGATTAATTAATCCAATTGGATAGATCGAGAAATTAGGTAAGAAAGAATTCGCGTAATAATTAATAATATAATTAAAATATTCGGATCGTTACAGTCTTGAACACGGTGTCAAGACCGTGCACGCACACACGGCCAAACACACGGGATAGGTGCACGGGCTCAAGCCCGTGCAAGCAAAATGAGCTGCACACGGGCTCCTGCACGGTCTTGCTCAAGACCGTGCGTTAGCCCGTGTGGTTTAACTGGGTTCAGCAGAAACTTATGGGAATTCAAAAATTCGAGCCAAAAATCATCAAAACTCATATTTATAACGCAAATCAACACTCACAAATTATAACAATCATTAATCATCATCTAATTCACATTTACATCCAATAAAATCACAAATTGATCAAGAAACGGGCTCGATCTAAGCATTTAACCTAAAAATCCCGATTTAATCAAATATTCTCAAAACCTCGAAAATCCGTAAAAGAAATTGGGGAAATTGGTACCTATAGAATGGTATCGAAGAAAGGATCGTTTAAAAATGATTGGCGCGAAATTCCACGGAGATTCGAGCTCGGCACGATCGATTAGGCTTCAGGAGAAAAATCTCTTTTTCTTCTTCTCTCTCTCTCTCGAATTTTGAAATAAAATTATGAAATGAATTTTGATACTTTTATCAAATATCTTCGAAATATCGAAAAATACGAAGGGTTATTTTAGTAATTTTGGAAAATCCAATTAAATACACGTCGATCAAATACATCGATTTAATATCGAACAAACGCAATTTAGACAAGTAATTTAAATACGCAATTAACATTATCACATTGGGTCGTATATGAAAATAATATATAATAATTCACATATTACGAGAATTTAGGGTTAAGAAAGATAATTAACGCGGGAAAATACTCACAGTAATTCTCGGATTTCTGGGTCGTTACAATACTCCCCCCTTATGAGAATCTGGTCCCCAGATTCCATCTTTATCAGAAAAGCTCAGGATAAGCTTCTCTCATCTTAGTCTCCGTCTCCCAAGTAGACTGCTCGATCGAACGGTTTCTCCAGAGAACCCTCACTAATGAAATCTGCTTGTGACGAAGCTGCTGGACCTTGCGATCCTGAATTTGAACCGGTTTTATCTCAATAGTCAAGTCCGGCTCAAGCTGAACTCCGTCATCCTGGAGAATATGGGACTCGTCGGGGAAGTACTTGCGGAGCTGTGAGACATGGAAGAAATTGTGGATCCCGGTAAGATAAGGTGGTAGGTCCAAACGATATGCGGTATTCCCGATCCGCTATGTGATCTCAAATGGACCTAAGTATCTCGGAGTAAGCTTCCCACCTCTACCGATCCTCGTGAATCCCTTCCTCGGGGAGGCCTTGAGAAAAACTCGGTCTCCCACTTCGAACTCCAAATGTCGACGTCTCTTGTCGGCATAGCTCTTTTGACGATCTTGAGCTGCTTTCATTATTTGCCGAATGAGTTGGACTTTATAGATCGCTTCCTGAATGTGATCCGGTGGAGTAGCCCTCTCGTGGCCATTAACCGACCACTTCCAATCCTCCAATTCCCAATAAATCGGAGATCTGCACTTCCTCCCATAAAGAGCCTCATACGGCGGCATCCCAATCGAGGCTTGATAACTGTTGTTGTAAGCGAACTCGACCAAGGGCAAGTGTGAAATCCAACTCGTATGAAAATCGAGCGCACATGCCCATAGCATATCACTTAGAAACCTGATTGTTCGCTCGGATTGTCCATCGGTTTGAGGATGTGCTGCAGAGCTAAACTTTAGGGTCGTTCCCAAGTTCTTGTGAAGTTCTTGCCAAAACTGAGCTGTGAACTTAGGATCCCTGTCAGAAACGATGCTTTTCGGAACACCATTAAGCCTAATAATTTCCTTCTGATACAATTCTGCAAGTTGCTTGACCTTTGCTATCTTCCGAACCGGAAGAAAATGAGCTGACTTGGTCAATCGATCGACGATGACCCAAATACTGTCAAAACCTCCACGAACGGCAGGCAATCCTGTCACAAAGTCCATTGTGATCTCCTGCCACTTGGAAGTAGGTACAGGAAGCGGCTGAAGAGTTCCTCCAAGCCTTTGATGCTCGGCCTTGACTCTCTGACATGTTAGACAATGTTTCACATAAGTAGCCACGTCCCTTTTCATACTGTTCCACCAATACTGGGTTCTGAGATCACGATACATCTTGTTGCCTCCTGGGTGAACAACATAAGCAGACTTGTGTGCCTCGTCGAGAATTCCATGCTTCAGATTCGTGGGAACACAAACTCGGGTCCCGAAGCGAAGCAATCCGGTACCATCGATCCTGAATTTGGTGTCAGGATCATTCAGCATTCTGACCTTGATTTTCTGAATACCGGCATCTGAATCTTGCTCGTCTCGAAGCTGTTGGACTAAATCGGGTTGGATTGTAAGGTTGGCAAGACGAGGATACGATTCAAATCGAGTCCTCCTGTCCTCTAAAGAGATATCTGAAGATGTCCCCTCTGGGTGTGCCAAGTGAGCCCTCCGGCTCAATGCATCAGCGACTACGTTCGCCTTCCCAGGGTGATACTGAATGCGGCAGTCATAATCTTCCAAGAATTCCATCCACCATCTCTGTCTCCTGTTGAGATCCTTCTGAGTGAACAAATACTTCAAACTCTGGTGGTCCGTAAAG
This sequence comes from Verbena officinalis, assembly GCA_958496215.1. Classification (NCBI taxonomy): domain Eukaryota; kingdom Viridiplantae; phylum Streptophyta; class Magnoliopsida; order Lamiales; family Verbenaceae; genus Verbena; species Verbena officinalis. Next base: position 12,947,132 of record OY292387.1, on the reverse strand, counting down.
ATGTCAAAAGTGGCACCATACAGATAATGACGCCATTTTCCCAAGGCAAATATCACCGCTGCAAGTTCCAAGTCATGAATGGGATAGTTCTTTTCGGCATCTTTTAGCTTTTTAGAAGCATAAGCAACGACTTTCCCATTTTGCATCAACACGCACCCTAAACCTTCCTTGGACGCGTCCGTATAAACCGCGTGTCCCTCGTGTCCATCTGGAAGAACAAGTATAGGTGCAGTGGTCAATCTCTTCTTCAGCTCCTTGAAACTGGCCTCGCAATTATCGTCCCACTGAAAGGACACATCTTTACAAGTTAACTTCGTGAGTGGGGCCGCTAGTGTGGAGAAATCCTTAACGAATCGCCTGTAATATCTAGCCAATCCAAGGAAACTCCTAACTTCTGTTGGCGTCTTAGGCTGACTCCAACTCATCACTGCCTCAATCTTTGATGTATCCACAGCAATCCCATTCCCGGAGATGATGTGACCAAGGAATGAAACCTCGTTGATCCAAAACTCGCACTTGCTAAACTTAGCATATAAGCTACGCTCTCGAAGTGTCTGTAGCACAATGCGAAGATGCTCGGCATGATCCTCGACCATCTTGGAGAAAACCAGAATGTCATCGATGAAGATAACCACAAACTTGTCGAGGTAAGGTCGGAAAATCCTATGCATCATATCCATGAAAGCTGCAGGGGCATTCGTCAAACCAAACGGCATCACAACAAACTCGAAGTGGCCGTACCGAGTGTTAAACCCAGTCTTAGATATATCCTGCTCTCTGATACGAAGCTGATAGTAACCTTGTCGAAGATCCAACTTCGAATATACCTTCAAGCCCTGCAATAAGTCAAATAACTCCTCTATATGGGGTAGAGGGTATTTGTTCTTCACTGTCATCCGGTTCAACTCCCGGTAGTCGATGCACATTCTCAGCGTACCATCCTTCTTCTTAACAAACAAAACCGGTGCACCCCAAGGAGAGATGCTCGGTCTTATATAACCACTCTCATGTAACTCTTCAAGTTGCATCTTCAGTTCCTTCAACTCGGCTGGAGCCATCCTGTACGGAGTCTTCGAATAAGGCTCCGATCCCGGGGCAAGATCGACTACAAATTCGATGTCACGATCAGGGGGTAGAGAGTTCAAACTCTCGGGAAAGACATCCGGGAAGTCCTGAATCACTTCCGTGTTCTCGAGCTTCCCTTGTTCCTTTGGTCGGTTAAGTAAGTAAGCGACGAAGGTCTGAGCTCCCTCTCGGATCAAACGAGAAGCCTCAACGAAAGAGATCTTCGGTGCCAAATCTGACTCCTCAAGACTACCCTTCACAATGGTTGCCTCGGTTCCAATCTGTATAGTCTTCCTGAAACAATCTACACTGACTCTGTGCTGATAAAGCCAGTCCATTCCAAGAATAATCCCATAACGCTGTAGTGGAAACTCAATCAAGTCGGCGGGATAAACACGATCTCCTATCTTCAAAGGACAACCCTTGAAGATCCTATCCGTAACGTATGAAGTCGCCAAAGGAGAACTGACTCGATACAAATAAGGCAGACTTTCCACGGGCATGCACAATTTAGCAGCAATATCAAGCGCAATAAACGAGTGTGTAGCACCCGGATCATATAATGCAGTAATAGGGATGTCATGAATATGCAGGGTACCTCCAATCACGTCGTGCAAATCTGGCTCAAGCTCCTCTCCTCCCAGTGCAAAGACTCTGGGCAGTACTCTCGGCTGACCGGCAGCCTGAATCGCCTTCGGTGGCATGGCGAGAGCTCTCTTGTTCGGACAAGAGTCTATCATGTGATCAGGGGATGCACAAAGTAAACACTGCCCCAATCGCTTCCGGCAGAAGTCGGCGGTGTGGTTGGGCTTGTGGCAGTAGGAGCAGGTGATCGGTGCAACGGCAGTAATAGGGGCCCTCTCAATATACCTGGGCCTCTTATCGCCCATAGAAGATCTAGATCCAGCAGTGAAAGGCCTCTTGCCCTTCTGAGAAAAACCCTTAAGGGCGGCAGCAACAGGTACAGGAGCCCTACGACGGAGCTCTCTAAGATCGGACTCAATAATCATAGCCCGTGTCACAGCCTCCTCATAAGTACGGAGGTCGCTGCCAACCAACTCGGCACTACTCTCATCACGAAGGCCCTCCTTGAACTTCCTAGCCATCCTCCTGTCGTCGTCTGCTATGTGAGGAGCATAGACGATCAATCTAGTAAAATTGGCCTCATACTGGCCCACGGTCGTGCCTCCCTGAGTGAGGTTCATAAACTCCCTCTCCCTCTGATCTCGAACAACCTCGGGCACATACTTCGCCCGGAACTCGAGAAGAAACCGTACCCAAGTACGAGGGGTCTGGGCGGTGGTCCATCGCCTCTCAACAAAGCACCACCAATCAAGGGCGGGTCCCCTCATCAAGAACACAGAGAGCTCAATCCTCTGAAGATCCTCAATATCTAGAGCTCTAAACTTCTGCTCCAGTTCTGAAATCCAGGCCTCGGCCTTGATGTTGTCCGGCTCACCCTCGAAGACCGTAGGGTGATACGACATGAATCGATCCATGGCTCGGGCAGTAGCATCCCGAGGATTCGGTGGTGGTGGCTGAGGCGGCTGTTGCTCCTGCTGAGCCTGCTGTACTATCAATCTAACAGCATCGTAGAAGGCATTAGGCAGTGGAAAACCCTCTGGTGGTGGAGGCAGTTCCTGTCGGCCTCTAGGTCTAACCATTGTGCCTGAAAAGATAAGCTGAAATGCATGTGGGTTAATGATATGACCAATTAATCAAGTAACAATATCATATAAAAGCGCAAGTAAAGAAAATAATACGAAACCTATATATATAGCCGTACGACTTAGACACGACACTTCTAGACAACAGAACCTAAAGCTCTGATACCACTCCGGACTGTAGCGCCCCGCTCTACAGCCCCCGAACCTGCACGGTCTCCCAAGCCGAGTACAGTGCCTCAACCCGAGAACCCATGCAAGCTAACGGGTCAATCCCGACACTTGGCAACAGTGAATTCCCAAAATAATAACATCTAAATAAAACAGAGTAAATATAGCGGAAGCAGTTAAATCATATTAATATAAATGCCACTCTGGGGCTAATTAACTAATCAAAACATCAACAGCCCATTCAGGCGAAACATCAAGTAAATAAAAGGTTACGGGGATCAAAATAACATTATCTACAATCCAGGTTAACAAGAATATTTAACGAGAGAATAAAAGACAACAAACGAGACTCGGCAAAACCAAAAATGCCTATCTATGCACTGTTGCCCATCCGACACGTAAGACATGTCGGTTTCTCTCAACCTGAGGCAAGAACCAATTAAAAGAGGGTGAGTCAAAAATACTCAGTGAAGATGTGAGAGTAGGTCGAGTCATGCTTCCGGGTTTTATAGAAAATACATATGCGAAAATGAAGAAACCGGAATATGCTTCGACTTAGATATTCAATTAAAACAATAAAATCAATAACAATATAGAGCAATAAACACGATCCCAGCGAGAATGGGCCTGTTCCTCCTTATTTCTCCACGATTCATTATAAAAATTCTCCATCGCCGGTGTCAAGCCAAGGAGCAACCCGAAGCTCGACTATAGTGAATTTTAGGAAAATGTGCAACGAATGCAACATCCACCATCGCTCCCAACCGTGGCTATCATCTCCTGATGGGCCACGATTGACGCTTAATTTTGGTCCGGCTCCCGGTTAGGAGAATAGTTGGTTAGGTAGGCGCGGTTACGCTCTCTCCTCCTTGAGCTATTTCTGTGTCTCCCGTCGGATACGGGTACGATGATCTTGGAGCAATCTGGAGTGGTGGTAGTGGAGGGTCGGATCGGGCTTTCTTGCGCGGCATACCTGCGTTCACAACTACTTGGCAAAATAGGTGCATGTATTGTAAGAAGTGATGCCAACAATTATAAACACATACGGCATGCTAGACACTCAACAAAATCCTATCGACACATAACTACGACAGACCAAACCACATAGTGCACAACAAAGAGTTCCATGATCGACTCGCGTTACATCTTCCTTAGTACAAAAATTCATAAAGGATTGCCAGTCGGTTAATTAAGCCAACTGTAATCGTCTACAATTTTAAGCACCAAGATGAGACGAGCACTCGTCAAAACACGAACTCGACACGGACTAACACAATTCAAAAGACACAAAGGACAAGACAGACGAGATACTAGAGCTTTTGGTTCCCTTTCAAGAACCTAAGCTCTGATACCACTGACTGTAGCGCCCCTTTCCGTAGGAGGAGAAAAGACACCACATCCGCCCCAAGACGAACTCCCAAACGAGGTAGATGTACCCCATTTAAAAATCCATCCCGGCGAACGGCAAACACTCAATCTATACCGGCAACAACAAACCTAGTCCAACAACAACAACCAACAAAAATAACAGAGTGCGGAAGCTTAAAATATATATATCAATGAAATATTCAAAGCCACACGGGGCATCAATTAACATAAATCAATATCCATCAATTATATATTTATCTAGCCAATGCTCAACAAATCATCATCAATATCGAATCCTCATAATTCATCAATATATCCAATCTATCTAGAAATTCGGTTCAAATAATAAAAGACAGATTGTTGTTGGACACTACCGACAATTACCAAAGGACACGAAGACCCGCTGTTGCCAACCGACATTGTGACGACCCATAATTCCCAAGCTAAGAATTAGCACATTTATCAAGATTCAAACCGTTTACGGTCCCGACGTCTTTCATAATTACACGTTTTCCAACTCTTGCATTTAAAGAATTTTTCATAAACCATTAATTTGTCTTTTAAAACTCACAGCATTAATAAGAATTATATTTGCATCGTTTTGTCACTAACTAGGGTCAATTTGGTAAATTTATATTTTTAGCTCGTTTAATGGAATCTAGTAATTTAACAGTGCACGTTGGACCGAAATCCAATATTTTAAAGATATATTTCATCGACGTTCCAAATATTATTCGTAAAATTATATTTCCAAAATATTGCATTTTTGGCCCAAAATTATTTACACTTTGACCCCACTCGATATTGACTTTTTGTAAATGCCAGAATTTTCATGAAACGAACCTCGAACCTTGTTAAGCTTTTCATTACGGTCATTTTGACAGTAAGTATGCCTAATTCCAAGACTTTGCATTTTTGTCTCGTTTTTTGAAAAATATATATTACTACCTTCCATATTTAGAAACCACACACACATCGACAATCATCGAACGACGAGCCATTCTCTCTCAAACACGATTTTTGCAACGTTGTCGGAATTTGAAGAATCATATGTCCAGACGACCGTATCGACGAGACGAGTCCAACCGTACTATTTTCCCAGCCATCGGAGCAGCGACGACGGCGTAACGGCGGGAGAACCAAACGACGGCACATTTCTCCGATCTGACTTTTCCGGAGACGGCGAGGCTTGAGACCGGTCGGGTCTGATCCGTTTCGACGACAGGAATGCGTTGGCGGTGGTCTTGAGTCCATCCGACCACCGACGGCGAAGATACAGCCATTTTTTAGGTGCGGCATTGGTGGAGCTCCGGCGACGTTTCAGGCGGCGCCACCATCGCTGACCACCAAGGTTCTAACCGTGACGAGACGAGAAGATTGGTGGTGGTCTTGTGGCGTGACTCCCTTAGACGGTGGCGCTCCGACCATTTACAGGCGGCGCGTAGAGGAGCCACGACGGGAGTGGTGGTCTGACGTGCTCCGGCCACCATTTTCGTCGATCTTTAGGTGCTTTCCAACCTTCTCGACATGGGTAAGCTTTCTACGAACTCCATTCCGGAATTCGATAGCCCGATTTTGAGTAATTTTGATTCTTGGATTTAGGGTTCATTGGAGCTTCAAACCGAAATTAAACTCCGGTGAGTGACCAGATAGAGAAACGGGCTTAGGGGAAGTGACAGGCTTGACGAGAGAAACGTTTGAGTATAAGGGTCCGACTGCGTTGGCGGAGGTCCGGCGGCGGTCCGGTGGTGGCAAACGGTGATCGGCAGTTTTGACACTGTTCCGGCGGGAATCCGGTGACGGTGTCTTCAAACAGACTCATTGTCTTGACACAAAGGTTCTAACGGCGCTGGTATTACCTTAATCCGATTTACCGTTTGTCTTTTATGATCGTTTTTGTATGATTATGTATATATGTCAACTTTCGCACTAGCTTTTAGCTTTTCGAATCAATTAAGCTGAATTTGCTTGTACCTTAACTTGTAGCATGATTGTAAATTGATGAATATTGTCGATGTATGATTGTATAGTTTAATTGATGAGGTTTGTGTTCGATTAATCTTGGATTATGAGTGAATGTTAGATTGTAGCTTTTGAGCTTTTGGAAAAAGTTGTTAAGTCGATAAGTTGTAATTCCATTGATTGACTTGAATGGGTTATGCATGTTTATTGTGGAATTTCAATCATACCATTTGAGTAGTTTATTCTTAAATGTTTATATTTAATCAAATGTTATTTGTTATTCGTTTATTCCACATTTTACATGCTAAATGACCAATTTGCCCCTACTTGTCCTTTTATGCTTAAATATTGTATTTTCGTCTCTAAGCATGTTGCATTTTCATAGCCGAGCGTCAGTGTCTGTTTTCTCGTTCGTGTCAGTCATTCATCCTCTAGACCCCGTGTTTTCAGGTGGGATCTCTGAGGGAGAATCATATATGTTGCTTACTTGCTTGCTTTTCTCGTTTGTCGAGCTACAGGTAAGCGTTTAAAACGCTTTCAACTGGGTCAAGATCATAGATATACATAGGTTTGCGAAATAAATTATTATCCCGCCTTTCTTCTTGCTTGTTGTTCCTGCCTTTATTATTTCCTTATGTGCTTAGTCAACCCCTTTAATAACAAAACCTATATGTATAATATTTTACAAACATTTTCAACTAGAGGCAAGGAAAACCATTTGTTTTTGAATGTGAACTTTGGTCTCTCGACCTCGGAAATATAATCTTGTCTCGAATGGCCCCTTTGGCCTCCCACACCCTGATTCCCTACTTTCGAATGGCCCCTTTTGGCCACCTAAATTGATATTGATTTCAAAAGCGAGCCATGGACTGGATCATGACTTTGGGGCCCAGGAGTTATGCAGGAGGTGAGCCTAGGGACGAGCGTCTAGGGCAAATTCCGATGTGTACTCTAGGTGTTAACTTAGGCTGGTCGGGAGGTTTGGCTAATCTAAGTTAATACGATGGTAGCGCCTTGAGCGTTTCCTTAAATTGTGTACGGTAGCGTTGTGGGGCACCACTCGTTTCCTTAAATTGTGATTGGATCATGACTTTTGGTGGTGGAGTACTTGACTACATGCTTGCATGTTTTTCATGATTGGGAGTTATAAGGAGAGGCCCCGTTCTCGCTGGGACACATTATTGCATGACTTATTGCATCACTTGTTTGTCTAAATGATTTACGGCTTTCGTTACAAGTCGAAGCACATTCTGGTTTTCTTCATTTAGCATATGTATGTCCCTATATATATATAAAACTCGGAAGCGTGGCTCGAACTTGCCAACTTATGCCTTCTTTATTGTTCAAACTATTTAGTTGAATTACGAGCCATTTTTACTTATCATTTCCAACTTATTTATGCCATGCCTTTCGAACTTGTAACGGCCTCGTGACTAAACTAATATCATTTCAAAATGATCAGCTTGACCTTATGTGCAAACGTTTTCGAAGGATCCTGTTCGTCAACCTGTTGTGTTTTCAAATAAAGCCGAACTTGAATGTTGCTTTGTGTTATATTACACGTTAATTACACTTAATTAACATCTTGATCTCTTATTAATGAATTAATTCCAATTAATTCATTTTTCAATCCAGTTGACTATTATCAAACTCTGTTGATATAGATAAATGTGTTCGCCTTTGGAAGTCATTGTGTGACCCCTCAGATTCACCAATAGGACAGTAGTAGGAACACATTCTTAATGTCATAATTGTGACTTTAATTAAACTCATTTAATTAAAGACTATTTGTGAATCAACTCATTGACTTCACAAATACATTCCTACAGACCATGGATAATGTCTAGCAATGTGTCCATGGCCACCCATGCATCGATGAAGTGGTATGAACCTTTCAGCCTCATGATCTCCGTGAGATACGATCATTCTATCATCCAATTCCCGATTGAGACCTAGGGTATGGGAAATGGAACCCCAGTAGTCTGCAATGCTATGAATAACATTCCTATAGTAATTCCATTTGATCTTACACTCTAGCAACTCTTCCTAGTGAAGACCAACCGTACCTTGCGCAAGGATTTAGTGGTGGAATATACTACAATAAAATTCACAGGAATTCTTCTTGTTCTTGTAACAAGTGATAGTGTAGCACCAAGAAAATCCGAATTCTTATCCGGTATGTCTGAATCGTTTAATTGCGCGATTTAATTATTTATTTGATAATTATTATGTGATTTTTTAACAATTTCATAAATTAGTGAATTTTGTGTAGCGGGCGCCCCAAACGGGTAACGCACGCCCCGCACCGAGCCCCGACCCGGAACCGAAATGGAATCCGACCCGAATCAAAATCCGGCGAACGGCACACATTTACTCAATGACTAGGCGGGGGTTTCAAACGAAAGAAAACGACAGAGGTGCGGAAGCGAAAATTTAACAAAATAATAAATCATAATAATTGCACAACTATTAAAGCCCACCAAGGCCAACGAAATTCAATTACTTAAATAATAAACGGGTTCGATACAATATCCCGACAAAGTACAATTACGGGTTCAACATAGAAATCCCGAATACTAACTAAATAAAATCCTCATATCATAAAACATAAATAATATCATACGGACAAGAGTTATACATGAACGAAATAAATACAACTCTAACGACGACGACGACGAAGATCCCGCCTAGTGTCCTGAAACTAATACAGGGGTGAAACAGAGAGGGTTAGTCAAACGACTAAGTGAGGAGGGAATAATAATGTATATAATAAAACGGAAATAAATCACCAATTTTAAACTTAAAAGAAATCAACATAAACGAAAGGTTTTCGTAAACGGGTGGTGATTTAGCATAAAACATAAACATATCATATGACTCGGCGAGTCGAGCCCTTAACTCCAATTTCCAAACATAAAACGGGAAACCACCCTTATTCCTCCAATGTAGACGGACCGCTAAATCCGACTACGCATAACATACCGTATAATCTCAGGTACTCAAAGGGCTGCCACTCCGGCCTCACCCCGAGCTCCCAAAGGTGGAGGGAACCATAGAATTTCCGCCGTAGACCCGATGTCTACCGACTTCGTCCTATAATCCTGACTCCGGGCCCAAACATACATACATACATATCATAACTCGCTTTTCAAATCATTTCGGGTTGGCCAAAAGACCGTTCGAGACATGTCATATGCGAGGCCGAAGGCTAAAGTTTGCCTTAGAAATTAAAGAGGTTTTACATGTCTCTTTCGCAAACGTTTGAAAGAATATACGTAGTACTTTTTCATATCAAAACATTTTCGATAAATCGAATAAACATAATAGGCATAAATATTTACTAAATATATATATAGAAACGGTGTGAAAACAAAACGTAAACATGGCTTATATCGGGAGAGGCTTATTTATATATATACATAATAGTACTGGAATAAGAAACGGAAAGCCTCACCTGTGGCTATACAAAAAGAATAGATAATGCAAGACCGGATGCGCTACTCCACGGGAGTATCGTCTGCAAAAATACCAAGACACAACCAAATAAGACTAACGATGACGCACGGCTTATACGAAAATATTAAAACATATTGAGGCACGTTATACAATCACATAAGACACTTAGGTTCAAATTATCAAACGAAAACGGAGTAATTCATGAATTTAAATATGTAAATCAAATCCAAATGCAATGAAACTTTACAGACATGCTTTAAATATCATAAAGGAGTATGCATTCGAATATCGGGAAAATCGGACTTCATATGCAAAAGTTAGAAAATTTGACGAAAAGTTAAAACACACTATTCATAGACCCGAACATGCTATAAATTCATAATTCATGCAATTCATATCTATTTCATATATATCGAATACACGAGCGAAGAAAGAATTCAGAAAAGACGAGCCTCGGAGGGACCCATAGGCCAAAATGGGCCCTGACTTACAGAAGGTCAGGGCCCTGTTCAACCAGGCCACACGGCCTTGTGCACGGCCGTGCACACCAAAGAGGGACACGCACGGCCTCTTGCACACGACCTCAAGGCCGTGTGCACAAGGCCGTGCACCATGAATCACACGCACGGTCTCTTGCACGGCCGTGCAAGAGGCCGTGTACCCCCACACGGGCATGCCACACCCCGTGTGCAAAGCTCGTGTGCGTCAAGAAAGAGCAGAACATTTCGCAGAACCAGAAAACCACGCGAGTTCAGTTCTAAATTCAAAATTTGATCCTCTAAACATGCAAATCACGCCCTAATATTTACATATAATGATCTACAATATATAAGCTACACATAGAATCCAAAAACACGAAATTCCATCCATACATTCTCTCAAAATCATTTAAACCCTAACATAATCGACTATTCACAAAAATGAGGAAAACGAAGCATAGGAGACATTAAACAAGAGGGACGTAAAAGGCTTACTCGTAGAAGAGATTACGGGGAGTTCGTAGGCGTGAACGGTTTGAAAATCGGTCGGGAAAGGAAGTCGGGACGATCGTTTGAACCTCCTTCCTTCTCTTTCTCTTTTCTTTCTTTTTCTTCCTTCTCCTTTGCTATTGAGTGGCGTGAATGAGGTGAGAGGGATAGATGTGAGACTTAGTCAAATAATTGACTTGATTCGAGAGACGAAAGGGCGTTTTCGTAATTTAGCAAAATAAGTTTGAAAACTCATGTTGTCCAAATAATACATAATTACAGTCAAAATTCTTATAATTAAACGCACATTGACAATTCGTAATTTAAATATAGAAAATCATTCATTTACGAAATTATTCTAAAATCTCATAATAAATATCAAATAAAATAATAATTTGTGCAATTGCCCGATTCGAGCATACCGGATTATAATTTGGATTTTCGGGGCGTTACAATACTCCCCTCTTCAAAAGAATCTGTCCTCAGATTCTCCTCCGGTCTCGGAGTTAGTTAAGAGGAGCATAATCTTGTGGAATTCTAATAACGCGAATTAAAACGAACATTCATAAGCAATTAAATCACATAATAAAATATCATTCATAATAAACACTTAATGCACTTAACATTCCAAATAAAATCCAGAGTCATACCAAATACGGAATTACATCAATTCCTAAACAAAACTAGCGGTAAAGAAGAAAATAAGAATAGATAGATCATGGCTCATCGGGGCCACGACGGAAATACTGGTCGAGCTACTCCGAAAGTGACCTCTGCATCTCGGTGATAGATCGCTGAAGTTCAGACTGTAATGCTGTGTACTGACTATCCATGTGAGCGCGCTGAGCTGCAAAGCCCTCATTGATCTGCCTCTTCTGCTGGGCAAATCTCTCATCGGTCACACGACGGTAGTCGGAGAACTCCGAATAAAATTGCTGCAGTTCAATCGACTCCTGGGTCTGTGTGTTTCTTCTGCCGTGTGAAGACTCGGGTATCGAAGCATCCTGTCCCAACAACTGTGAGTAAATGTGCTGAGCCTGCTTGTGGACCTCTGGGTTCGGGGGTCCTTCATCGTGAGCATCATCTTGGTCAGCTTCCCATAAGGGTAGACCGTCTACCAGAACATACGGGTCGTTCCGCCTCGGACCCTTTGTGGAAATCGCCATCTGGGCTAGAGTGCCATAACTAATCGAGGCCGGACCTCCAACGGCAACCTGAGTATCGAGTCCTTCCACTTGGGCTATAGCGGGTGCCCCAAACGGGTAACGCACGCCCCGCACCAAGCCCCGACCCGAAACCGAAATGGAATCCGACCCGAATCAAAACCCTGCGAACGGCACACATTTACTCAATGACTAGGCGGGGATTTCAAAAACGAAAGAAAATGACAGAGGTGCGGAAGCGAAAATAAACCAAACAATAAAGCATAATAATTGCACAAGTATTAAAGCCCACCAAGGCCAACGAAATTCAATTACATAATTAATAAACGGGTTCGATACAATATCCCGACAATGTACAATAACGGGTTCAACATATAAATCCCGAATACTAACTAAATAAAATCCTAATATCAAAAGACATAAATAATAGCCATACGGAATGAGAGTTATACATGAACAAAAGAATGTAACTCTAAGACGCGACGACGACGACGAAGATCCCGCCTAGTATCCTGAAACCAATACAGGGGTGAAACAGAGAGGGTTAGTCAAACGACTAAGTCAGGAGGGAATAATGATGTATATTATAAAACGGAAGTAAATCACCAATTTTAAACTTAAAAGAAATCAACATAAACGAAAGGTTTTCGTAAACGGGTGGTGATTTAGCATAAAACATAACTTATCATATGACTCGGCGAGTCGAGCCCTTAACTCCAATTTCTAAACATAAAAACGGGAAACCACCCTTATTCCTCCAATGTAGACCGACCACTAAATCCGAACTACGCATAACATACAGTATAATCTCAGGTAGTCAAAGGGCTGCCACTCCGGCCTCACCCCGAGCTCCCAAAGGTGGAGGGAACCATAGAATTTCCGTCGTAGACCCGATGTCTACCGACTTCGTCCTATCATCCTGACTCCGGGCCCAAACATACATACATACATACAGTTCATAACTCGCTTTTCAAATCATTTTGGGTTGGCCAAAAGACCGTTCGAGACATGTCATATGCGAGGCCGAAGGCCAAAGTTTGCCTTATAAATTAAAGAGGTTTTACATGTCTCTTTCGCAAACGTTTAAAAGAATATGCGTAGTACATTTTCATATCAAAACATTTTCGATAATTCGAATAAACATAATAGGCATAAATATTTACTAAGTATATATATAGAAATGGTGTTAAAACAAAACGTAAACATGGCTTATATCGGGAGAGGCTTATTTATATATATACATAATAGTACTGGAATCAGAAACGGAAAGCCTCACCTGTTGGCTATACCAAAAGAAGAGCAAAAGCAAGAACCGGCGCTACTCCACGGGAGTATCGTCTGCAAAAATACCAAGACACAACCAAATAAGACTAAGGACGACGCACGGCTTATACGAAAACATGAGAACATATTGAGGCACGTTATACAATCACATAAGGCACTTAGGTTCAAATTATCAAACGAAAATGGAGTAATTCACAAATTTAAAAATGCAAATCAAGTCCAAATGCAACGAAACTTTACGGACATGCTTTAAATATCATAAGGGAGTATGCATTCGAATTTTGGGAAAATCGGACTTCATATGCAAAAGTTAGAAAATTTGTCGAAAACTTAAAACGCATTATTCATAGACCCGAACCTGCTATAAATTCATAAATCATGCAATTCATATCTATTTCATATATATCGAATACACGAGCGAAGAAAGAATTCGGAAAAGACGAGCCTCGCAGGGACCCGTAGGCCAAAATGGGCCCTGACTTACAGAAGGTCAGGGCCCTGTTCAACCAGGCCACACGGCCTTGTGCACGGCCTCAAGGCCGTATGCACAAGGCCGTGCACCATGAATCACACACACGCGGGGAGTTCGTAGGCGTATATGGTTCGAAAATCCGTCGGGAAACGAAGTCGAAATGATCGTCAAAACTCCTTCTTCTTCTTGTAGCGGGCGCCGCCAAACGGGCAGACGCACGCCCCGCACCGGATCCTGACCCGGAATCGAAAGTAATCCGACCCGAACCAAAATCCGGCGAACGGCAAACCAGACTCATTTGCTACTAGGCGGGAGTTTCAAAACAGGGACAAACCAAAAGCGGAAGCAATATATAAATAAAACATAAAATCCATAATGGCTGCGCAGTTAGGTAAAGCCCACCAAGGCTAGCAAATTCCCATTAACACTAATAAATGTTTACAACGGGTTCTACAATATTATTCCCGGCTATTCATAAGTTTTCCTACATAACAAATATCAAGTCAACAAGAAATAAGAGTTTACATAAGACAAAAGCGTAACTCGACCGACCACGACTCAATACTATGTAGCCCGCCTAGAATCCTGAAACCAAAGGGTGAAACGAATGGGGTTAGTCAAATGACTAATTGAGGGGGAAAAACAGTACATAAGAATAAACGAAAGTAGATCACCTGTAACGACCCGAATATTTTAATATTATTATTAATTATTACGCGAATTCTTTCTTGCCTAATTTCTCGATCTATCTAATTGGATTAATCAATCTTGTGGAAAAGATTGATTTAACCTATCTTTTAAATGCCCTCAATTACTTAAATTACATAAATGCCCTTGAAAGCCTAAATGACCATTTTACCCTCCCGAGATATTTTCATAAATATCTATCTATCTCTCTCATTCTCTCATTTCACAGAAGGAGGAGGAAAGAAGAAAGAGAGGAAAGAAAAGAAGAAAGAAGGAGAGAAAGGAGAGAAATCTTCCCGACGCCCTACCGAACCCGTTTCTCGCCCGATCGACGAGCCGTGAAAACCCGAACGATCCTCACTACATTCTCTACCGGTAATCCTTTTACCCCATTTCATTCCGTTCGTTCTTTCTTGCGATTTTTCGTGATTTATATATAGAATTTTATTATATTAGGATTTTCTTGTTTAGGAAGATTTACTTGACCATTTTACGTGATTCTTGTGTCTATGTGTAGCTTATATGATATATATGATTATATATGAAAATTAGGGTGTTTTATGGTATAAATTAGGAGATATATGAATTTATATTTTGAATTCGCGTGAGAGGTTCGCGATCTGCTGAGTCTGCTGCTCAGTAGATCCACACGGGCGAACGCACGGTCTTGAGCAAGACCGTGCAGGAGCCCGTGCGCTTCACTTTTCAGCCTGCACGGGCTTGAGCCCGTGCACAGGCCCGTGCGCATGGCCGTTTGCACCTGCACGGTCTTGGCACCGTGCTCAAGACCGTGCGGGAGGCCGTGCAACCCCTTTTGTGCTTGCACCGGCTTGCCAAGCCCGTGCGTAAGCCCGTGCGTTGGCCGGTGCAACATACTTAGTGTATTTTCTAGCCTTTTCCTTTCTTACACTTCGGGAATTGGTCAACCCCACTCATTTAAATGTTGACTTTTCTCATACGACCTCCGAATATCAATCCGATTTCACCTATAGCTTCCTTGAGCCTCGAGATTTGATATTCTTCATAATTTGCAATTTACCCGACCCTATTTGACCGTCAATTGACACCTTCCTCGTTTAGGGATTTTATTCCACCTTTCCCGTTTCTTATCCGTTTGATCCCGTATTCGTGAGAGAACGTCTTTGTATTATTTTAAAAATGTCTACGTGCCCTAAATGCGTTTTAGCATGCTTTCCATATTTATTATTAATGTTCTTCCATTAATATAATTACTTTAAATATTCCTTTAAATGTTATTTCGTATTTATATATCTTCACATGTTTAATTGCCTGGCTTTCCACATTGTATATGTTGCATGAGTGAAGTTATATTTGAATTGCCGTGCGTCGTCTGTTGTTCGTGTCTTGCTTTTGTTATTGTCGGTCTCGTTTTCATCCTCTAGGCCCTGTGTATTACAGGTGGGTCCAACGAGGGAGAAACCTGACTACCGCTTGCTTTCGTACTGCCTTGTCGAGCCAGGTAAGGGTTTTAAGTTGTTTTCAACTGGAGTAAGAACATAGTTTATTTAGGCTTCGAATTAACTTATTTCCCCGCCTTTTCTTATTGCTTGTTGTACTGTCTTTAATATTTTTTACGTGCTTAGTCAAACCTTTTAGTAGCAAAACCGAAATGATTTGAAATGCTTCCAACTAGAGACAAGTAACTTATTTGTTTTAAAAGTAACTATTTGATCTCTGAGGAACTTATAAGTAATGTCGTTAGGGACATCCGTCAGCATGCTCCCGAAGCGTACGACGCTTATGAGTATTTCCTAGATCGTTACATCAACTTGTCTCAGAAGCCCCTTTGACCATTCATACTTAACTACTTGCATCATATTTTCGAACGACCCTTTTGGCCACCCAAACTATCATTAATTTCAAAAGCGAGCCATAGCCTGTTTTATGCCTTGGGCCCGGAGTATACAGGAGGTGAGCCTGGGGACGAGCGTCTAGGGCAAATCCCGATGTATACTTCTAGCGTGTTGACTTGGGCCGGCCAGGAGGTTGGTTAGCCTGAGTTGATGCGAACGGTGGTGCTAATCGCGTCTCCTTAATTCCTGACGGTGGTGCTAATCGCGTGTCCTTAATTCCTGATGGTGGTGCTAATCGCGTCTCCTTAATTCCTGATGGTGGTGCTAGCAGCGTCTCCTTAAATCCTGTATAGTATCATTGGTGGTGGAGTACTTGATTATATGCCTGCATGTTTTTCAATTGGGAGTTATAAGGAGAGGGCCCGTTCTCGCCGGGACACATTCTTGCATGATATATCGCATTATTGCATGTCTAATTGTTTTATGGCTTTCGTGACAAGTCGAAGCACATTCCGGTTTTCTTCAGTTATCATATATACTTCCCTATATATATATATAAAACCCGGAAGTGTGACTCGTACTTGCTACCCTAAGCCTCCTTTATTACTCAACTAATATTCTTTCAATCGGCTTGATATTTCGTGCAAATGTTTTAAAGGATCCGGTTCGTCAACCTTTTGTGTTTTCAAATAAGCCGAACCCGAGTGTCGCTTTGTGTCATTTTACAACTTATATTTCGTATTCGTATTCTTTCTCAAAACGGGCAACACTCACCACTTTTAGTTTTAAAAAGATAAATGACGAAGTGTGACCAAAACCCCCCCCCCTTACTGAGTATCCTTTATACTCACCCCTGCTATTTTGGTTCTTGCTTCAGGTAGACAGGTGGCGACGTCACCTATCTCGTCAGTCGGCTTCAGCAGGTCTAGATAGGCTCAGTCTTTCTGGTTTGTCTTGTCAGTGGTCCCAACAACCGTCGAGTCTTGTTTATTGTATTTATTTATTTTACGTAATTATGTGCCCCTGATGTGGGATAGTTGACGATATCTAGGATTGCATAGGGTAGACTAGTTGAGCCATGGATGGCATTACGTGTTGTTATTTTATTGTATTCTGATTTATAAATGTTTCTTGATATTATGATAGCCTTGTAGGCTTTTATGATTTGATTGCTTTCATTAATCGCTTCCGCATTTCTCTGCTCTTCTCTGGTCGTTGTTGGGATGGTTGTCGCTGTTGCCGAAGGTTATTGCTTGAGTGCCGTTCGCTGGAGTGGGTTTTTTTTTGAGTTGAGGCCCCTTGCCGAAGCTCGGGAATCCATTTCGGTGCGGATGTGGCGGTCCTTCTTTAGGGGGCGCTACATCACCAGTTTAAACAGAAAGAAAATAATAGAAGTAAATTTTTTCGCAAACGATTGGTGAACTAGCTCAAAATGAAACAAAACAAACGGATAACTCAGCGAGAAGAGTTCTGAACCACCAGTCAAATCATAAAAACAGAAACCCTCCTTATTCCTCCAGTTGTAATCAGGGAGCAACCCCTAACTACACAGATCATACATAAACAAGCTCAGGTACTCAAAGGGCTGCCACTCCGGCCTCACCCCGAGCTCCCAAAGGTGGAGGAAACCATAGAATTTCCGACGTAGACCCGACGTCTACCGACTTCGTCCTATCGTCCTTACTCCGGGCCCATCAGAACAGGTCAAACATATACATATACATAGCTCGCTTTTCAAACATTTTCATGTGGTCAAAAGACCATTCGAGGCAAGTCGTGTGCGAGGCTATAATGCCAAAGTTCGCTTTCGGAAAACAAAGATTTGCTTGCCTCTTTCGTAAACATTTCACAAACTTATACATAATACTTTTCATATTAAATCGGTTTCAAGATCATAAAAGTATAAGCATAAATATCTATTATATATACAAATGGATGTAAAACAAATCATAAAACAAGGCTTATCGGGTAGTAGGGTTGGTATTATGTACGTATTATCGTATACTATAAGAAACTGAAAACCCCACCTGTTGGCTTGACAAAAACGAGAGCAAAATGCGAGACAGGCACACTACTCCACGGGAGTATCGTCTGCAAAAGACCAAGACACAACCAAATAAGACTAATGACAACGCACGGCTTATACGAAAGATTTAAAACACATAGAAGCACGTTAAACAATCATTCATCTCACTTAGGTTCACATTGTAACAAAACATAGAAATTCATAGAATTCGATAAGCAAAACAAGTTAGAATGCAATAATAGTTCATAATCATGCATAAAAGACAATAAAGAAGCATGCATTCAAGTTTCGGAAGAAACGAACAACATTTGAAAAATAGCCAAAAAGGCCTAAACGAAAAACACGAGAAACAGGGCCCAAACGAAGTCGGAAAAATTCAAACTACCTAAAATATGTATTTCATGATTTATAGGACCTATGGGTGAAATCGGATCTCGAATCGGAGGTCAAACGAAGAAAGTCAACTTTTTAATTACCCCTTTGACCCTCAATGTCGAGAGCAAGAAGTTGAAAATGGAGAAATTTTGGTTAAGGCATACACACGGTCTTGGGGACGGGCAAACGCACGGTCTTGAACACGTGCTCAAGCCGGTGCGCGAACACTTGCACTGGCCTGCGCACCGGCTTGCGCACAGCCGTGCGTTAGGCAGTGCAAGGCCAAAATAGGCACACGGTCTTGGCGCATGGTCTCAAGACCGTGCGTCAGGCCGTGCGGATTATCTAAACAGCAGAAAATCGCGAGGGTTCTCGGGAATGAGCCAAAAATTAACATTTAAATCATATAAATCATGCAAAACCTCAAACTAAACTTACATACAATGATCTACAACATCTAATCTACTTATAGGACCAAGAAACACGTCAATCCATCCACAAAATCATTCATATTCGGATTTTTCATATATTATTAAACTATTCACAAAATTCTATAAATCATAGCCTAGGAAGCATTAAACGCGAAGGACGTGAGAAGCTTACTTGAAGAATAGATCGTGAGGAGTTCGGAAAGTTTCACGGATCGAAATTGGGTCGGAAATCGAAGTCGGAATGAGCAATCGAAGCTTTCTCTCTTTTCTCTCTTCTTTTTTTCTCCTTTTTTTCTTCTTTCTTTTCTTCTTTCTTACGTGAATGAGGATTGAGGGAGAGAGAGAGTGGTCAAGTCAAACTTTGACTTGACTTAGAAACGAGGGGCAAAACCGTAATTACTCCGAACTTACTAAAAATAGCAAGTTGTCGGAATTAAACAATATTACAGTCAAAGCTCATATAATTGAACACACGTTGACATGAAATGGTTTAAAAACCAAAATTCACTCATTTATGAAATTGTTAAAATACACATACTAACTATCAAATAAAATAATCAAATCACGCAATATAACAATCCGGACG
Source organism: Verbena officinalis (assembly GCA_958496215.1). Lineage (NCBI taxonomy): Eukaryota > Viridiplantae > Streptophyta > Magnoliopsida > Lamiales > Verbenaceae > Verbena > Verbena officinalis. Next base: position 12,927,640 of record OY292387.1, on the reverse strand, counting down.
TACCGGATACTAATTCGGATTTTTCGGGGCGTTACAATCACCCCTCCTTATGAGAATCTGTCCCCAGATTCTTCTCTTCTGCTACAAATAACGCGGGGTGAAACTTGCGCATCTTCTCTTCGGTTTCCCACGTAGCTTCTTCAACCGATTGACTCCTCCAAAGCACTTTGACCATGGGAATTTCTCTGTTACGCAGTGCTTGAGTCTTTTTGTCTAAAATTTTCACCGACTGTGAAACGAAGGTTAAGTCCGGCTCTATCTCAACATCTTCGATAGGAAGAACGTGTGAATCACTCGGGTGATACTTCCGGAGCTGTGAAACGTGGAAAACGTTGTGGATTCCTGTCAGACTCGGTGGCAAGTCTAATCTGTAAGAAGCTTCTCCAATCTTCTCCAGAATCTCAAACGGTCCTAAGAATCTCGGACCTAACTTACCACCTTTGCTAATACGAGTGAATCCCTTTCGAGGTGAAGCTTTAAGAAACACTCGGTCACCAACCTCGAACTCCAAAGGTCGGCGGCGTGTATCGGCATAACTTTTCTGGCGATCCTGGGCCGCTTTCATCCTCTGACGGATGATCTGAATTCGGTCAATCGCTCTCTGAAGAGACTGCGGAGAATGTCCTCTTCCTTTGTTATCCCTTGTCCAACGCCAATCCTCAAGATCCCAAAACAACGGGGATCGACACTTCCTTCCATCCAGTGCTTCGTAAGGTGCCATCTTGATCGTAGACTGATAACTGTTGTTGTAGGCGAACTCAATCAACGGTAATTGGTCGTGCCAATTGGTGCGAAAGTCTAAGGCACATGCACGAAGCATATCACTGAGATATCGAATCGTCCTCTCAGATTGGCCATCGGTCTGCGGATGTGCTGCTGTACTGAATGTCAGCTTCGTTCCCATTTTCTCCTGAAGATGCTGCCATAATTGAGAAGTGAATCTAGCATCTCTGTCAGACACAATGCTCACGGGAACTCCAGGAAGCCTAACAATCTCTCGGTGATAAATCTCTGCCAATTTCTCCACCTTGAATGACTTCTTGACCGGCAGAAAGTGAGCAGTCTTGGAAAGTCGATCAATTATCACCCAAATACTATCATAGCCACCTTTAACTTTCGGTAAACCGGACACAAAGTCCATCCCAATCTGCTCCCAATTCCACGTAGGAATCGGTAGTGGCTGTAGCAATCCTCCAGGTCTCTGGTGTTCTACCTTGACCTGCTGACATGTCTGACATCTCTTGACGTAATCAGCTACGTCTCTCTTCATACCTCTCCACCAGAACAACTCTTTTAGATCCCGGTACATCTTACTTCCACCAGGATGTACTGTATAAGGCGTATTATGCGCCTCAGCAAGAATCTCCTTCTTAAGACTCTCAGGAACACAAACTCGAGTCTCGAAGCGGAGAATGCCAGAATCATCAACACGAAACTGCGACTCTGGATCATCTGAAATATGAACTATCTGCCTCTGAGTCCACTCGTCAGTAGCCTGAACATCTCGAATCTTACAACCCAATTCTGACTGAATCGATATACTGTGAACGTGAGCCTGCGAGGTGATATAAACTCGCTCAAACTTAGCCTCTAGCTGAGCTACACTCGCCTTACGACTCAATGCATCGGCTACCACATTCGCTTTTCCAGGATGGTACTGAATCTTGTAATCATAATCCTCAAACAATTCCATCCATCGACGCTGTCTCTTGTTCAAATCCTTCTGAGTGAACAAATACTGAAGACTCTTGTGATCAGTGAAGATATCGAACGTAGTGTCATACAGATAATGACGCCACTTTAGCAAAGCAAACACAACGGCTGCTAGTTCAAGATCATGCGTGGGATAGTTCTCTTCGGCTGGCTTTAGTTTCCTCGAGGCGTAAGCTATAACTCTCCCATTTTGCATCAACACACAACCCAATCCCTCGTGTGACGCATCTGTGTACACAACGAGTCCCTCCAATCCATTAGGCATAGCTAACACTGGGGTTGTAGTTAATCTCTTCTTGAGCTCTTGGAAACTTGCTTCGCATTTGTCTGACCACTCAAACTTGGCATCCTTCTTCGTCAACGCAGTCAATGGACTAGCAAGCTTGGAAAAGTCCTTGACAAAACGTCTATAGTATCCTGCTAAACCCAAGAAACTGCGAATTTCTGTAGGAGTCTTAGGTTTCTCCCAATCCATCACAGTCTCGATCTTCGAAGGATCTACCTCGACTCCCGTTCCAGATATGACATGACCTAGAAAAGTCACTCTGTCGATCCAGAACTCGCATTTGCTAAACTTAGCAAATAACTGATGCTCTCTGAAAGCCTGAAGAACAATCCTGAGGTGTTCTGCGTGCTCTTCCTCTGACTTCGAGAACACTAGAATGTCATCGCTAAAGATCACAATGAACTTATCGAGGTATGGACGAAAGATCCTGTGCATCATATCCATAAAAGCGGCAGGAGCATTCGTGAGTCCAAACGGCATGACCACGAACTCAAAGTGACCGTATCTGGAGTTGAACGCTGTCTTCGGAATATCCTCGGCTCGGATACGGAGCTGGTAATACCCTTGTCTGAGATCAAGCTTAGAATAAACTCTCGATCCCTGGAGTAAATCAAACAACTCCTCAATATGCGGCAAAGGATACTTATTCTTCACCGTCATCCTGTTCAACTCGCGATAATCGATACACATACGGAGTGTACCGTCCTTCTTCTTCACGAACAAGACTGGAGCACCCCAAGGCGAGGTACTCGGGCGGATATATCCAATCGAAAGGAGTTCGTCGAGCTGATTCTTCAATTCCTTCAACTCGGAAGGAGCCATACGGTACGGAGACTTTGAGTACGGCTCGGCACCCGGGACTAGATCAATAACGAACTCAATGTCCCTATCAGGGGGCAGAAACTCCAAGTTCTCGGGAAACACATCCATGAATTCCTTAACGACATCGGTATCCTCGATCTTCCCCTGCTCTTTCGGGCGGTTGAGAAGATAAGCTAGAAAACCAGTTGCTTCTCCCTTCTGGATAAGCTTCTTGGCTTCCATCATAGAGATATACGGGCCTTCACCCGTTCTAAAACCTCTAACTTCAGTGTAACCAAGCACAACTTTCTTCTCATAACAGTCGATCTTCGCTCGGTGCTCAAATAACCAATCCATCCCAAGAATAACTCCATAATCCTTTATCGGCAGCACGATCAAATCCCCGAGGTACTCGGTACCCTCAATCATCATCGGACAACGCTTGAGAACGCGGTTCGTAGCTACTCTAGAACCCATCGGCGAGCTAACAACTAACACATACTCAAGCAACTCAACAAGCACATGCACAGATAAAGCAACGGCAGGCGCAATAAACGAGTGAGAAGCACCCGGGTCGTACAATGCATGAATGGGAGTGCCATGTATATATATCGTACCTTCCACCACGGCATTCGCATCCAGCGCGACATCTTCAGCATCGCCTTCCAAGGCGTAAAGTCGGGCCTGGGCTTGAGGCTGAGCTGGCTGCTTCTGACCTCTCTTCATCGGGCATGCATTCATAAGATGATCGGAGCTACCACATCCAAAGCAAAGCCCTAACTTCCTTCTACACTTAGACTCCAAATGGGGACCTCCACAATATCCACAAACTGGTCGTGGAAAACCCTGAGCTTGGGGAGGAACATTCGGCTTCGGAGCCTGCTGAAACGGTTTCTTCCCAGCTGAAGAAGAAGATGGTCCTACAGAAGGAAAAGACCTCTTCGGACCCGACGAAAAACCCTTAGCGGCTGCGGGGGCAGGTGCTGATGTAGGCCTCATCTGTCTCAGCTCTGACTCTATAGCAAGAGCCATGTCAACTGCATCGGAATAAAATCGGGGGCGGACAGCCATCATATGCAGTCGAATGTTGTGAGACAAACCCTCCACGAACTGGCGTGTCTTTCTCTCCTCGTCCTCAACCATATAGGAACAGTGAACAATGAGGCGAGAGAAATGTGCCTCATACTGATCTACCGAGGACGTGCCCTGCTTCAAGTTCAAAAACTCCCTTTCCCGCTGTTGTCTGACTACCAACGGGATGTACTTAGCCCTGAACTCCACCAAAAACTGAGCCCATGTCGGAACCACCCGATCACGCGTCCAACGCTGATCGATCCGTGTCCACCAGTCCTGTGCTACCCCAATCATCAGGTAGGCAGCATACTCCACCCTCTGTGGATCCGTAGTGTGCATTAGTCTGAATATCTTCTCCAAGGCCGATATCCAGGCCTCTGCAGCCACATCATCCGGTGCTCCCACAAACTGTGGCGGATTACGATTAAGAAATTGATTCATTGCCTTCATAGCCGTCTGTTCCGGTGTCTCCTGAGGTGCATGAGGAGCATACTGCTGTAACGCCGCCATAAATTGGGCTGGCGTAGGTCCCTCTGGCGGGGGAGGAGGCGGAGGAGGACCTCTACCACGACGCATCCTGCAAAACTGTACAATTATGCATGAGGGTAAGTGATCATGTAAAGCATTAACACGTAAGGAATTCAAATTCACACAATCACTTAAGCACAATCACGCAATTCACATAGTTCCTAAGCCGTACAGACCTAGACAGACTCGACGCTTCAGAGCATAGGCCATTGAACCCATAGGGCTCTGATACCAACTGTAGCGGGTGCCGCCAAACGGGCAGACGCACGCCCCGCACTGGATCCTGACCCGGAATCGAAAGTAATCCAACCCGAACCAAAATCCGGCGAACGGCAAACCGGACTCATTTCCTACTAGGCGGGAGTTTCAAAACAGGGACAAACCAAAAGCGGAAGCAATATATAAATAAAACATAAAATCCATAATGGCTGCGCAGTTAGGTAAAGCCCACCAAGGCTAGCAAATTCCCATTAATACTAATAAATGTTTACAACGGGTTCTACAATATTATTCCCGGCTATTCATAAGTTTTCCTACATAACAAATATCTAGTCAACAAGAAATAAGAGTTTACATAAGACAAAAGCGTAACTCGACCGACCACGACTCAATACTATGTAGCCCGCCTAGAATCCTGAAACCAAAGGGTGAAACGAATGGGGTTAGTCAAACGACTAAGTGAGGGGGAAAAACAGTACATAAGAATAAACGAAAGTAGATCACCAGTTTAAACAGAAAGAAAATAACAGAAGTAAAGTTTTTCGCAAATGATTGGTGAACTAGCTCAAAATGAAACAAAACAAACGGATAACTCAGCGAGAAGAGTTTTGAACCACCAGTCAAATCATAAAAACAGAAACCCTCCTTATTCCTCCAGTTGTAATCAGGAAGCAACCCCTAACTACACAGATCATACATAAACAAGCTCAGGTACTCAAAGGGCTTCCACTCCGGCCTCACCCCGAGCTCCCAAAGGTGGAGGAAACCATAGAATTTCCGCCGTAGACCCGACGTCTACCGACTTCGTCCTATCGTCCTTACTCCGGGCCCATCAGAACAGGTCAAACATATACATATACTGTAGCGCCCCCTGAAGAAGGACCGCCACATCCGCACCGAAACGGACTCCCGAGCTTCGGCGAGGGGCCTCAACCCAAAAACCCACTCCGGCGAACGGCACTCAAGCAAGAACCTTCGGCAACAGCAACGACATCCCAACAACAACCAGAGAAGAGCAGAGAAAATGCGGAAGCGATTTAAATAAGAAGATAAATTCCATAAATGTCAATAAAACATGTGCAAATCGAAATACAACATAATAACAACACGTAGTGCCATCCATGGCTCAACTAGTCTACCCTATGCAATCCTAGATATCTTCAACTATCCCACATCAGGGCACATAAGTACGTAAAGTAGATAAATACAATAAACAAGACTCGACAGTTGTTGGGACCACTGACAAGACAAACCAGAAAGACTGAGCCTATCTAGACCTACTGATGCCGACTGACAAGATAGGTGACGTCGCCACCTGTCTACCTGAAGCAAGAACCAAAATAGCAGGGGTGAGTATAAAGGATACTCAGTAAGGGGGTTTTGGTTACAGTTCGTCATTTATCATTTTTAAAACTAAAAGTGGTGAGTGTTGCCCGTTTTGAGAAAGAATACGAATACGAAATATAAGTTGTAAAATGACACAAAGCAACACTCGGGTTCGGCTTATTTGAAAACACAAAAGGTTGACGAACCGGATCCTTTAAAACATTTGCACGAAATATCAAGCCGATTGAAAGAATATTAGTTGGGTAATAAAAGGGACTTAGGGTAGCAAGTACGAGTCACACTTCCGGGTTTTATATATATATAGGGAAGTACATATGATAATTGAAGAAAACCGGAATGTGCTTCGACTTGTCACGAAAGCCATAAAACAATTAGACAAGCAATAAATGCAATAAATCATGTAGTAATGTGTCCCGGCGAGAACGGGCCCTCTCCTTATAACTCCCCATTGAAAAACATGCAAGCAAGTACTCCATCACCAAGATTCATAAACAGGGTTTAAGGAGACGCGATTAGCACCACCATCAGGATTTAAGGAGACGCGATCAGCACCACCGTACAGGGTTTAAGGAGACGTGATTAGCACCACCGTTCGCATCAACTTAGGCTAGCCAACCTCCTAGCCGGCCCAAGTTAACACGCTAGAAGTATACATCGGGATTTGCCCTAGACGCACGTCCCCAGGCTCACCTCTTGTATACTCCGGGCCCAAGTCATAAAACAGGCTATGGCTCGCTTTTGAAATCAATGATAGTTTAAGTGGCCAAAAGGGCCGTTCGAAAATATGATGCAAGTAGTTAAGTATGAATGGCAAAAGGGGCTTTTGAGACAAGTTGATGTAACGATCTAGGAAATACTCATAAGCGTCGTACGCTTCGGGAGCATACTGACGGATGTCCCTAACGACATTACTTATAAGTGCCTCAGAGATCAAATAGTTACTTTTAAAACAAATAAGTTACTTGTCTCTAGTTGGAAGCATTTCAAATCATTTTGGTTTGCTATCAAAACGGTTTGACTAAGCATGTAAGGAATATTAAAGACAGTACAACAAGCAATAAGAAAAGGCGGGGAATAAGTTATTTCGAAGCCTAAATAAACTATGTTCTTACTCCAGTTGAAAACAATTTAAAACCCTTACCTGGCTCGACAAGACAGTATGAAAGCAAGCGGTAGTCAGGTTTCTCCCTCGTTGGACCCACCTGTAATACACAGGGCCTAGAGGATGAAAACAAGACCGACAATACTAAAAGCAAGACACGGACAACAGACGACGCACGGCAATTCATATAAACATCACTCATGCTACAGGCGAAATATGGAAAGTAAATCAATTAAACATATAAATTACGGTACGACAATTAAAGAATATTAATGAAATGTTAAATAATGAAAGAACGTAAATAATAAATATTAAAGGCATGCTTAAACGCAATTAGGGCACGTAGGCATGCTTAAAATAATATAAAGACGTTCTCTCGCGAATACAGGATTAAACGGATAAGAAACGGGAAAGGTGGAATAAATCCCTAAACGAGCAAGGTGTCAATTGACGGTCAATTAGGGTCGGGTAAATTGTAAATTATGAAGAATATCAAATCCCAAGGTTCGAGGAAGCTATATGTGAAATCGGATTGATATTCGGAGGTCGTATGAGAAAAGTCAACATTCAAATGAGTGGGGTTGACCAATTCCCGAAGTGCAAGAAAGGAAAAGGCTGGAAAATACACTAAGTATGTTGCACCGGCCAACGCACGGGCTTACGCACGGGCTTGGCAAGCCGGTGCAAGCACAAAAGGGGTTGCACGGCCTCCCGCACGGTCTTGAGCACGGTGTCAAGACCGTGCAGGTGCAAACGGCCATGCGCACGGGCCTGTGCACGGGCTCAAGCCCTTGTAGGCAGAAAAGAGAAGCGCACGGGCTCTTGCACGGTCTTGCTCAAGACCGTGCGTTCGCCCGTGTGGATCTACTGAGCAGCAGACTCAGCAGATCGCGAACCTCATATGCGAAATCAAAATATAAATTCATATATCTCCTAATCTACACCATAAAACATCCTAATTTTCACATATAATCATATATATCATATAAGCTACATATAGACACAAGAATCACGTAAAATGGTCAAGTAATTCTTCCTAAACACGAAAATCCTAATATATATAATTCTATATATAAATCACGAAAAATCGCAAGAAATAACGAACGGAATGAAATGGGGTAAAAGGATTACCGGTAGATAATGTAGTGAGGATCGTTCGGGTTTTCACAGCTCGTCGATCGGGCGAGAAATGAGCTCGGTAGGGCGTCGGGAAGATCTTTCTCTTTTCTTCTCCTTCTTTCCCCTTTCTTCCTTCTTTGAAATGAGAGAATGAGAGAGATAGAGAGATATTTATGAAAATATCTCGAGAGGGTAAAATGGTCATTTAGGCTTTTAAGGGCATTTATGTAATTTAAGAAATTGAGGGCATTTAAAAGATAGGTTAAATCAATCTTTTCCACCAGATTGATTAATCCAATTGGATAGATCGAGAAATTAGGCAAGAAAGAATTCGCGTAAATATTAATAATATAATACAAATATTCGGGTCGTTACATATACATAGCTCGCTTTTCAAACATTTTCATGTGGTCAAAAGACCGTTCGAGGCAAGTCGTGTGCGAGGCTATAATGCCAAAGTTCGCTTTCGGAAAATAAAGATTTGCTTGCCTCTTTCGTAAACATTTCACAAACTTATACATAATACTTATCATATTAAATCGGTTTCAAGATCATAAAAGTATAAGCATAAATATCTATTATATATACAAACGGATGTAAAATAAATCATAAAACAAGGCTTATCGGGTAGTAGGGTTGGTATTATGTACGTATTATCGTATACTATAAGAAACTGAAAACCCCACCTGTTGGCTTGACAAAAACGAGAGCAAAATGCGAGACAGGCACACTACTCCACGGGAGTATCGTCTACAAAAGACCAAGATACAACCAAATAAGACTAATGACGACGCACGGCTTATACGAAAGATTTAAAACACATAGAAGCACGTTAAACAATCATTCATCTCACTTAGGTTCACATTGTAACAAAACATAGAAATTCATAGAATTCGATAAGCAAAACAAGTTAGAATGCAATAATAGTTCATAATCATGCATAAAAGACAATAAAGAAGAATGCATTCAAGTTTCGGAAGAAACGAACAACATATGAAAAATAGCCAAAAAGGCCTAAACGAAAAACACGAGAAACGGGGCCCAAACGAAGTCGGAAAAATTCAAACTACCTAAAATATGTATTTCATGATTTATAGGTCCTATGGGTGAAATCGGATCTCGAATCGGAGGTCACACGAAGAAAGTCAACTTTTTAATTACCCCTTTGACCCTCAATGTCGAGAGCAAGAAGTTGAAAATGGAGAAATTTTGGTTAAGGCATACACATGGTCTTGGGGATGGGCAAACGCACGGTCTTGAACACGTGCTCAAGCCGGTGCGCGAACACTTGCACTGGCCTGCGCACCGGCTTGCGCATGGCCGTGCGTTAGGCAGTGCAAGGCCAAAATAGGCATACGGTCTTGGCGCATGGTCTCAAGACCGTGCGTCAGGCCGTGCGGATTATCTAAACAGCAGAAAATCGCGAGGGTTCTCGGGAATGAGCCAAAAATTAACATTTAAATCATATAAATCATGCAAAACCTCAAACTAAACTTACATATAATGATCTACAACATCTAATCTACTTATAGGACCAAGAAACACGTAAATCCATCCACAAAATCATTCATATTCGCATTTTTCATATATTATTAAACTATTCACAAAATTCTATAAATCATAGCCTAGGAAGCATTAAACGCGAAGGACGTGAGAAGCTTACTTGAAGAATAGATCGTGAGGAGTTTGGAAAGTTTCACGGATCGAAATTGGGTCGGAAATCGAAGTCGGAATGAGCAATCGAAGCTCTCTCTCTTTTCTCTCTTCTTTTTTTCTCCTTTTTTTCTTCTTTCTTTTCTTCTTTCTTACGTGAATGAGGATTGAGGGAGAGAGAGAGTGGTCAAGTCAAACTTTGACTTGACTTAGAAACGAGGGGCAAAATCGTAATTACTCCGAACTTACTAAAAATAGCAGGTTGTCGGAATTAAATAATATTACAGTCAAAGCTCATATAATTGAACACACGTTGACATGAAATGGTTTAAAAACCAAAATTCACTCATTTATGAAATTGTTAAAATACACATACTAACTATCAAATAAAATAATCAAATCGCACAATATAACAATCCGGACGTACCGGATACTAATTCGGATTTTTTGGGGCGTTACATTCCTTCTCTTTTTCTTTCTTTTCTTTTCTTTCTTTTCTTGCTGCTGCTGTGTGATTTGGGCGAGAGTGAGGTGAGAGAGAGAGTGATGAGACTTAGTCAATTTGACTTGGGTCAAAAATCGAAAGGGCAAATTCGTAATTTCGCAAAATAAGTTTGAAAACTCATGTTGTTCAAATAATACATAATTACAGTCAAAATTCATATAATTAAACGCACATTGACAATTCGTAATTTAAATATAGAAGTTCATTCATTTACGGAATTATTCTAAAATTTCATAATAAATATCAAATAAATAATAAATTGCGCAAATACTCGATTCGGACATACCGGATTATAATTCGGATTATCGGGGCGTTACATGGGCACACTCCAAAATGGCGGTGATATAGGAGCCCACTCGAATCTCTCCTCTCGACCGAGTGGAGATGTACATCATATGGTCCATCATATACGAAATGGGGTTGAACCTGACCCCTCTCACCATATGGTCGAGCATGAGACAATCTTCGGTATTCACAGCTCCCGGACTGTCTCCTCTAGCTAGAACCGATCGAGAAACGGCTCTATGCACAATTCTCAGCTGAGTGGTGATAAGCGTTGTGGCTTTGGATACGCCGGAGTTGAACATTTCGGTGGAGGTGGAGATACGTCTCCAAGCCTCGGCCTGATTCCATCCATCGGCACGTCTTCTAGGTGCCATGACATCCAGTTGAAAGTACTCCGACATCTGCCGGTATGAAAGCGTGTAATCTTGGTTGAATGCTCGGAAGCGGATTCCGATTGGCATCTCGTGGTTGTCTGGAAATGCCGCGCCCTTGAGAGAGCTCAAAAATTCACAAGTGAGCCGGCGGTAGGATGGCCTTTGGATGCTCCAAAAATTAGTCCATCCTATGTTGTCGATATATCGGGATATGCCTTCGCCTAGGCCCAACTGATACATGGCTTCCATGTTGAGGAATTGTGTGGCCCTAACCGGTCGTTCCATTAACCGATTGAAGACATTTTGGTCGTCTTCGTTTCCCAAATTTACTTGATACCCTTCCAGTGCCGCTACGTCGGGTAACTCCCTTGCCCGACGGCCACTACGAGTCTCGCGATCGCCTTCCATAATAGAGCTGGAGTTGGTTTGAGTTGAAGGAAAATAAGTTGCAAATTCCACTTGAGACTTTCACCGAACACTTGGCGTGCGCTACTTCGGGCGAAGATAACATGAGATCGGTACAACGGATCGAGCCCAAAATTCCAACAATTCAAAGAACTTGCTGCACACAATGCACCTTCAAAATCTCACGAAGATCCGTCGGCTGGATCGAAAATTATACGAACTTAAAGTACTCCATATAGTCAAGTATATAGTCAAGTACTCCACCACCAACAACACTATACAGAGTTTTAAGGAGACGCGATTAGCACCACCATACAGAGTTTTAAGGAGACGCGATTAGCATCACCATATCAGAGTTTTAAGGAGACGCTGTTAGCACCACCGTTCGCATCAACTCAGGCTAGCCAACCTCCTAGCCGGCCCAAGTTAACACACTAGAAGTACACATCGGGATTTGCCCTAGACGCACGTCCCCAGACTCACCTCCTGTATACTCCGGGCCCAAGTCATTAAACAGACTATGGCTCGCTTTTGAAATCAATGATAGTTTGGGTGGCCAAAAGGGCCATTCGAAAGTAGGAAATCGGGGTTTGGGAGGCCAAAGGGGCCATTCGAGAGAAGGTTATAGTTGCGAGGTCGAGAGACCAAAATTCGCATTTAAACAAAAGGGTTTTCCTTGTCTCTAGTTGAAGGCATTTCAAATCATTTTGGTTTTGCTATTAAAAGGTTTGACCAAGCACATAAGGAATAGTAAAGGCAGTACAACAAGTAATAAGAAAAGCGGGGTAATCATTTATTTTGCAAACCTATAATAGTCTATGTCCTTGCCCCAGTTAAAATAAGTTTAAACCCTTACCTGGCTCGACACGACAGTATGAAAGCAAGCGGTAGTCAGGTTTCTCCCTCGTTGGTCCCACCTGTAATACACAGGGCCTAGAGGATGAAAACAAGACCGACAATACTAAAAGCAAGACACGAACAACAGACGACGCACGGCAATTCAAATATAACTCCACTCATGCTACAGGTGCAATATGGAAAGCCAGGCAATTAAACATGTGAAGATATATAAAATACGGAATAACAACTGAGGAAAGGTAAACGACATTCTAGATAATGAAAGAATATAAATTAAATATTAAAGGCATGCTTAAACGCAATTAGGGCACGTAGGCATGTTTAAAATAATATAAAGACGTTCTCTCGCGAATACGGGGTTAATCGGACAAGAAACGGAAAAGATGGGAAAAATCCCTAAACGAGAAAGGTGTCAATTGACGGTCAAATAGGGTCGGGTAAATTACAAATTATGAAGAATATCAAATCCCGAGGCTCAAGGAAGCTATAGGTGAAATCGGATTGATATTCGGAGGTCGTATGAGAAAAGTCAACATTTAAATGAGTGGGGTTGACTAATTCCCGAAGTGTAAGAAAGGAAAATGCTGGAAAATACACTAAGTATGTTGCACCGGCCAACGCACGGGCTTGGCAAGCCGGTGCAAGCACAAAAAGGGTCACGGCCTCCCGCACGGCCTTGAGCACGGTGCCAAGACCGTGCAGGTGCAAACGGCCATGCGCACGGGCTCGTGCACGGGCTCAAGCCCGTGCAGGCAGAAGAGTGAAGCGCATGGGCTCCTGCACGGTCTTGATCAAGACCGTGCGTTCGCCCGTGTGGATCTTCTGAGCAACAGACTCAGCAGATCGCGAAACCTCACACGCGAAAATCAATATATAAATTCATACATCTCCTAATTTACTCCATAAATCATCCTAATTTTCACATATAATCATATATATCATATAAGCTACACATAGGTACAAGAATCACGTAAAATGGTCAAGTAAATCTCCATAAACACGAAAATCCTAATATATAAAAATCCTATACAAAAGCCACAAAATCGCAAGAAAGAACGAACGGAATGAAATGGGGTAAAAGGATTACCGGTAGAGAATGTAGTGAGGATCGTTCAGGTTTTCACGGCTCGTCGATCGGGCGAGAAACGGACTCGGTAGGGCGTCGGGAAGATTTTCTCTCTTTTCTCCTTTCTTTCTTCTTTCCTTTCTTCTCTTTCTTCTTTCTGTGAAAATGAGAGAATGAGAGAGATAGATAGATATTTAGGAAAATATCTCGGGGGGTAAAATGGTCATTTAGGCTTTTAAGGGCATTTATGTAATTTAAGTAATTGAGGGCATTTAAAAGATAGGTTAAATCAATCTTTCCATAAGATTAATTAATCCAATTGGATAGATCGAGAAATTAGGTAAGAAAGAATTCGCGTAATAATTAATAATATAATTAAAATATTCGGGTCGTTACAGTCTTGAACACGGTGTCAAGACCGTGCACGCACACACGGGATAGGTGCACGGGCTCAAGCCCGTGCAAGCAAAATGAGCTGCACACGGGCTCCTGCACGGTCTTGCTCAAGACCGTGCGTTAGCCCGTGTGGTTTAACTGGGTTCAGTAGAAACTTATGGGAATTCAAAAATTCGAGCCAAAAATCATCAAAACTCATATTTATAACGCAAATCAACACTCACAAATTATAACAATCATTAATCATCATCTAATTCACATTTACATCCAATAAAATCACAAATTGATCAAGAAACGGGCTCGATCTAAGCATTTAACCTAAAAATCCCGATTTAATCAAATATTCTCAAAACCTCGAAAATCCGTAAAAGAAATTGGGGAAATTGGTACCTATAGAATGGTATCGAAGAAAGGATCGTTTAAAAATGATTGGCGCGAAATTCCACGGAGATTCGAGCTCGGCACGATCGATTAGGCTTCGGGAGAAAAATCTCTTTTTCTTCTTCTCTCTCTCTCTCTCGAATTTTGAAATAAAATTATGAAATGAATTTTGATACTTTTATCAAATATCTTCGAAATATCAAAAAATACGAAGGGTTATTTTAGTAATTTTGGAAAATCCAATTAAATACACGTCGATCAAATACATCGATTTAATATCGAACAAACGCAATTTAGACAAGTAATTTAAATACGCAATTAATATTATCACATTGGGTCGTATACGAAAATAATATATAATAATTCACATATTACGAGAATTTAGGGTTAAGAAAGATAATTAACGCGGGAAAATACTCACAGTAATTCTCGGATTTCTGGGTCGTTACAATACTCCCCCCTTATGAGAATCTGGTCCCCAGATTCCATCTTTATCAGAAAAGCTCAGGATAAGCTTCTCTCATCTTAGTCTCCGTCTCCCAAGTAGACTGCTCGATCGAACGGTTTCTCCAGAGAACCCTCACTAATGAAATCTGCTTGTGACGAAGCTGCTGGACCTTGCGATCCTGAATTTGAACCGGTTTTATCTCAATAGTCAAGTCCGGCTCAAGCTGAACTCCGTCATCCTGGAGAATATGGGACTCGTCGGGGAAGTACTTGCGGAGCTGTGAGACATGGAAGAAATAGTGGATCCCGGTAAGATAAGGTGGTAGGTCCAAACGATATGCGGTATTCCCGATCCGCTATGTGATCTCAAATGGACCTAAGTATCTCGGAGTAAGCTTCCCACCTCTACCGATCCTCGTGAATCCCTTCCTCGGGGAGGCCTTGAGAAAAACTCGGTCTCCCACTTCGAACTCCAAATGTCGACGTCTCTTGTCGGCATAGCTCTTTTGACGATCTTGAGCTGCTTTCATTATTTGCCGAATGAGTTGGACTTTATCGATCGCTTCCTGAATGTGATCCGGTGGAGTAGCCCTCTCGTGGCCATTAACCGACCACTTCCAATCCTCCAATTCCCAATAAATCGGAGATCTGCACTTCCTCCCATGAAGAGCCTCATACGGCGGCATCCCAATCGAGGCTTGATAACTGTTGTTGTAAGCGAACTCGACCAAGGGCAAGTGTGAAATCCAACTCGTATGAAAATCGAGCGCACATGCCCATAGCATATCACTTAGAAACCTGATTGTTCGCTCGGATTGTCCATCGGTTTGAGGATGTGCTGCAGAGCTAAACTTTAGGGTCGTTCCCAAGTTCTTGTGAAGTTCTTGCCAAAACTGAGCTGTGAACTTAGGATCCCTGTCAGAAACGATGCTTTCCGGAAAACCATTAAGCCTAATAATTTCCTTCTGATACAATTCTGCAAGTTGCTTGACCTTTGCTGACTTCCGAACCGGAAGAAAATGAGCTGACTTGGTCAATCGATCGACGATGACCCAAATACTGTCAAAACCTCCACGAACGGCAGGCAATCCTGTCACAAAGTCCAAAGTGATCTCCTGCCACTTGGAAGTAGGTACAGGAAGCGGCTGAAGAGTTCCTCCAGGCCTTTGATGCTCGGGCTTGACTCTCTGACATGTTAGACAATGTTTCACATAAGTAGCCACGTCCCTTTTCATACTGTTCCACCAATACTGGGTTCTGAGATCACGATACATCTTGTTGCCTCCTGGGTGAACAACATAAGCAGACTTGTGTGCCTCGTCGAGAATTCCACGCTTCAGATTCGTGGGAACACAAACTCGGGTCCCGAAGCGAAGCAATCCGGTACCATCGATTCTGAATTTGGTGTCAGGATCATTCAGCATTCTGACCTTGATTTTCTGAATACCGGCATTTGAATCTTGCTCGTCTCGAAGCTGTTGGACTAAATCGGGTTGGATTGTAAGGTTGGCAAGACGAGGATACGATTCAAATCGAGTCCTCCTGTCCTCTAAAGAGATATTTGAAGATGTCCCCTCTAGGTGTGCCAAGTGAGCCCTCCGGCTCAATGCATCAGCGACTACGTTCGCCTTCCCAGGGTGATACTGAATGCGGCAGTCATAATCTTCCGAGAATTCCATCCACCGTCTCTGTCTCCTGTTGAGATCCTTCTGAGTGAACAAATACTTCAAACTCTGGTGGTCCGTAAAGATGTCAAAAGTGACACCATACAGATAATGACGCCATTTTCCCAAGGCAAATATCACCGCTGCAAGTTCCAAGTCATGAATGGGATAGTTCTTTTCGGCATCTTTTAGCTTTTTAGAAGCATAAGCAACGACTTTCCCATTTTGCATCAACACGCACCCTAAACCTTCCTTGGACGCGTCCGTATAAACCGCGTATCCCTCGTGTCCATCTGGAAGAACAAGTATAGGTGCTGGTCAATCTCTTCTTCAGCTCCTTGAAACTGGCCTCGCAATTATCGTCCCACTGAAAGGACACATCTTTACAAGTTAACTTCGTGAGTGGGGCCGCTAGTGTGGAGAAATCCTTAACGAATCGCCTGTAATATCTAGCCAATCCAAGGAAACTCCTAACTTCTGTTGGCGTCTTAGGCTGACTCCAACTCATCACTGCCTTTATCTTTGATGGATCCACAGCAATCCCATTCCCGGAGATGATGTGACCAAGGAATGAAACCTCGTTGATCCAAAACTCGCACTTGCTAAACTTAGCATATAAGCTATGCTCTCGAAGTGTCTGTAGCACAATGCGAAGATGCTCGGCATGATCCTCGACCGTCTTGGAGAAAACCAGAATGTCATCGATGAAGATAACCACAAACTTGTCGAGGTAAGGTCGGAAAATCCTGTGCATCATATCCATGAAAGCTGCAGGGGCATTCGTCAAACCAAACGGCATCACAACAAACTCGAAGTGGCCGTACTGAGTGTTAAACCCGGTCTTAGATATATCCTGCTCTCTGATACGAAGCTGATAGTAACCTTGTCGAAGATCCAACTTCGAATATACCTTCGAGCCCTGCAATAAGTCAAATAACTCCTCTATATGAGGTAGAGGGTATTTGTTCTTCACTGTCATCCGGTTCAACTCCCGGTAGTCGATGCATATTCTCAGCGTACCATCCTTCTTCTTAACAAACAAAACCGGTGCACCCCAAGGAGAGATGCTCGGTCTTATATAACCACTCTCAAGTAACTCTTCAAGTTGCATCTTCAGTTCCTTCAACTTGGCTGGAGCCATCCTGTACGGAGTCTTCGAATAAGGCTCCGATCCCGAGGCAAGATCGACTACAAATTCGATGTCACGATCAGGGGGTAGAGAGTTCAAACTCTCGGGAAAGACATCCGGGAAGTCCTGAATCACTTCCGTGTTCTCGAGCTTCCCTTGTTCCTTCGGTCGGTTAAGTAAGTAAGCGACGAAGGTCTGAGCTCCCTCTCGGATCAAACGAGAAGCCTCAATTAAAGAGATCTTCGGTGCCAAATCTGACTCCCCAAGACTACCCTTCACAATGGTTGCCTCGGTTCCAATCTGTATAGTCTTCCTGAAACAATCTACACTGACTCTGTGCTGATAAAGCCAATCCATTCCAAGAATAATCCCATAACGCTGTAGTGGCAACTCAATCAAGTCGGCGGGATAAACACAATCTCCTATCTTCAAAGGACAACCCTTGAAGATCCTATCCATAACGTATGAAGTCCCCAAAGGAGAACTGACTCGATACAAATAAGGCAGACTCTCCACGGGCATGCACAATTTAGCAGCAATATCAAGTGCAATAAACGAGTGTGTAGCACCCGGATCATATAATGCAGTAATAGGGATGTCATGAATATGCAGGGTACCTCCAATCACGTAGTGCAAATCTGGCTCAAGCTCCTCTCCTCCCAGTGCAAAGACTCTGGGCTATACTCTCGGCTGACCGGCAGCCTGAATCGCCTTCGGTGGCATGGCGAGAGCTCTCTTGTTCGGACAAGAGTCTATCATGTGATCAGGGGATGCACAAAGTAAACGCTGCCCCAATGGCTTCCGGCAGAAGTCGGCGGTGTGGTTCGGCTTGTGGCAGTAGGAGCAGGTGATCGGTGCAGCGGCAGTAATAGGGGCCCTCTCAATATACCTAGGCCTCTTATCGCCCATAGAAGATCTAGATCCAGCAGTGAAAGGCCTCTTGCCCTTCTGAGAAAAACCCTTAGGGGCGGCAGCAACAGGTACAGGAGCCCTACGACGGAGCTCTCTAAGATCGGACTCAATAATCATAGCCCGTGTCACAGCCTCCTCATAAGTACGGAGGTCGCTCCCAACCAACTCGGCACTAATCTCATCACGAAGGCCCTCCTTGAACTTCCTAGCCATCCTCCTGTCGTCGTCTGCTATGTGAGGAGCATAGACGATCAATCTAGTAAAATTGGCCTCATACTGGCCCACGGTCATGCCTCCCTGAGTGAGGTTCATAAACTCCCTCTCCCTCTGATCTCGAACAACCTCGGGCACATACTTCGCCCGGAACTCGAGAAGAAACCGTACCCAAGTACGAGGGGTCTGTGCGGTGGTCCATCGCCTCTCAACAAAGCGCCACCAATCGAGGGCGGGTCCCCTCATCAAGAACACAGAGAGCTCAATCCTCTGAAGATCCTCAATATCTAGAGCTCTAAACTTCTGCTCCAGTTCTGAAATCCAGGCCTCGGCCTTGATGTCGTCCGGCTCACCCTCGAAGACCATAGGGCAATAGGACATGAATCGATCCATGGCTCGGGCAGTAGCATCCCGAGGATTCGGTGGTGGTGGCTGAGGCGGTTGTTGCTCCTGCTGAGCCTGCTGTACTATCAATCTAACAGCATCGTAGAAGGCATTAGGCAGTGGAAAGCCCTCTGGTGGTGGAGGCGGTTCCTGTCGGCCTCTAGGTCTAACCATTGTGCCTGAAAAGATAAGCTGAAATGCATGTGGGTTAATGATATGACCGATTAATCAAGTAACAATATCATATAAAAGCACAAGTAAAGAAAATAACACGAAACCTATATATATAGCCGTACGACTTAGACACGACACTTCTAGACAACATAACCTAAAGCTCTGATACCACTCCGGACTGTAGCGCCCCGCTATACAGCCCCCGAACCTGCACGGTCTCCCAAGCCGAGTACAGTGCCTCAACCCGAGAACCCATGCAAGCTAACGGGTCAATCCCGACACTTGGCAACAGTGAATTCCCAAAATAATAACATCTAAATAAAACAGAGTAAATATAGCGGAAGCAGTTAAATCATATTAATATAAATGCCACTCCGGGGCTAATTAACTAATCAAAACATCAACAGCCCATTGAGGGGAAACATCAAGTAAATAAAAGGTTACGGGGATCAAAATAACATTATCTACAATCCAGGTTAACAAGAATATTTAACGAGAGAATAAAAGACAACAAACGAGACTCGGCAAAACCAAAAATGCCTATCTATGCACTGTTGCCCATCCGACACACGTAAGACATGTCGGTTTCTCTCAACCTGAGGCAAGAACCAATTAAAAGAGGGTGAGTCAAAAATACTCAGTGAAGATGTGAGAGTAGGTCGAGTCATGCTTCCGGGTTTTATAGAAAATACATATGCGAAAATGAAGAAACCGGAATATGCTTCGACTTAGATATTCAATTAAAACAATAAAATCAATAACAATATAAAGCAATAAACACGATCCCAGCGAGAATGGGTCTGTTCCTCCTTATTTCTCCACGATTCATTATAAAAATTTTCCATCGCCGGTGTCAAGCCAAGGAGCAACCCGAAGCTCGACTATAGTGAATTTTAGGAAAATGTGCAACGAATGCAACATCCACCATCGCTCCCAACCGTGGCTATCATCTCCTGATGGGCCACGATTGACGCTTAATTTTGGTCCGGCTCCCGGTTAGGAGAATAGTTGGTTAGGTAGGCGCGGTTACGCTCTCTCCTCCTTGAGCTATTTCTGTGTCTCCCGTCGGATACGGGTACGATGATCTTGGAGCAATCTGGAGTGGTGGTAGTGGAGGGTCGGATCGGGCTTTCTTGCGCGGCATACCTGCGTTCACAACTACTTGGCAAAATAGGTGCATGTATTGTAAGAAGTGATGCCAACAATTATAAACACATACGGCATGCTAGACACTCAACAAAATCCTATCGACACATAACTACGACAGGCCAAACCACATAGTGCACAACAAAGAGTTCCATGATCGACTCGCGTTACATCTTCCTTACTACAAAAATTCATAAAGGATTGCCAGTCGGTTAATTAAGCCAACCGTAATCGTCTACAATTTTAAGCACCAAGATGAGACGAGCACTCGTCAAAACACGAACTCGACACGGACTAACACAATTCAAAAGACACAAAGGACAAGATAGACGAGATACTAGAGCTTTTGGTTCCCTTTCAGGAACCTAAGCTCTGATACCACTGACTGTAGCGCCCCTTTCCGTAGGAGGAGAAAAGACACCACATCCGCCCCAAGACGAACTCCCAAACAAGGTAGATGTACCCCATTTAAAAATCCATCCCGGCGAATGGCAAGCACTCAATCTATACCGGCAACAACAAACCTAGTCCAACAACAACAACCAACAAAAATAACAGAGTGCGGAAGCTTAAAATATATATATCAATTAAATATTCAAAGCCACACGGGGCATCAATTAACATAAATCAATATCCATCAATTATATATTTATCTAGCCAATGCTCAACAAATCATCATCAATATCGAATCCCCATAATTCATCAATATATCCAATCTATCTAGAAATTCGGTTCAAATAATAAAAGACAGATTGTTGTTGGACACTACCGACAATTACCAAAGGACACGAAGACCAAGACTCACGACCCGCTGTTGCCAACCAACATTGTGACGACCCATAATTCCCAAGCTAAGAATTAGCACATTTATCAAGATTCAAACCGTTTACGGTCCCGACGTCTTTCATAATTACACGTTTTCCAACTCTTGCATTTAAAGAATTTTTCATAAACCATTAATTTGTCTTTTAAAACTCACAGCATTAATAAGAATTATATTTGCATCGTTTTGTCACTAACTAGGGTCAATTTGGTAAATTTATATTTTTAGCTCGTTTAATGGAATCTAGTAATTTAACAGTGCACGTTGGACCGAAATCCAATATTTTAAAGATATATTTCATCGAGGTTCCAAATATTATTCGTAAAATTATATTTCCAAAATATTGTATTTTTGGCCCAAAATTATTTACACTTTGACCCCACTCGATATTGACTTTTTGTAAATGCCAGAATTTTCATGAAACGAACCTCGAACCTTGTTAAGCTTTTCATTACGGTCATTTTGACAGTAAGTATGCCTAATTCCAAGACTTTGCGTTTTTGTCTCGTTTTTTGAAAAATATATATAGTAACCTTCCATATTTAGAAACCACACACACATCGACAATCATCGAACGACGAGCCATTCTCTCTCAAACACGATTTTTGCAACGTTGTCGGAATTTGAAGAATCATATGTCCAGACGACCGTATCGACGAGACGAATCCAACCGTACTATTTTCCCGGCCATCGGAGCAGCGACGACGGCGTAACGGCGGGAGAACCAAACGACGGCGCATTTCTCCGATATGACTTTTCCGGAGACGGCGAGGCTTGAGACCGGTCGGGTCTGATCCGTTTCGATGACAAGAATGCGTTGGCGGTGGTCTTGAGTCCATCCGACCACCGACGGCGAAGATACAGCCATTTTTTAGGCGCGGCATTGGTGGAGCTCCGGCGACGTTTCAGGCGGCGCCACCATCGCTGACCACCAAGGTTCTAACCGTGACGAGACGAGAAGATTGGTGGTAGTCTTGTGGCGTGACTCCCTCAGACGGTGGCGCTCCGACCATTTACAGGCGGCGCGTAGAGGAGCCACGGCGGGAGTGGTGGTCTGACGTGCTCCGGCCACCATTTTCGTCGATCTTTAGGTGCTTTCCAACCTTCTCAACATGGGTAAGCTTTCTACGAACTCCATTTCGGAATTCGATAGCCGGATTTTGAGTAATTTTGATTCTTGGATTTAGGGTTCATTGGAGCTTCAAACCGAAATTAAACTCCGGTGAGTGACCAGATAGAGAAACGGGCTTGGGGGAAGTGACAGGCTTGACGAGAGAAACGTTTGAGTATAAGGGTCCGACTACGTTGGCGGAGGTCCGGTGGTGGCAAACGGTGATCGGCAGTTTTGACATTGTTCCGGCGGGAATCCGGTGACGGTGTCTTCAAACAGATTCATTGTCTTGACACAACGGTTCTAACGGCGCTGGTATTACCTTAATCTGATTTACCGCTTGTCTTTTATGATCGTTTTTGTATGATTATGTATATATGTCAACTTTCGCACTAGCTTTTAGCTTTTCGAATCAATTAAGCTGAATTTGCTTGTACCTTAACTTGTAGCATGATTGTAAATTGATGAATATTGTCGATGTATGATTGTATAGTTTAATTGATGAGGTTTGTGTTCGATTAATCTTGGATTATGAGTGAATGTTAGATTGTAGCTTTTGAGCTTTTGGAAAAAGTTGTTAAGTCGATAAGTTGTAATTCCATTGATTGACTTGAATGGGTTATGCATGTTTATTGTGGAATTTCAATCATACCATTTGAGTAGTTTATTCTTAAATGTTTATATTTAATCAAATGTTATTTGTTATTCGTTTATTCCACATTTTACATGCTAAATGACCAATTTGCCCCTACTTGTCCTTTTATGCTTAAATATTGTATTTTCGTCTCTAAGCATGTTGCATTTTCATAGCCGAGCGTCAGTGTCTGTTTTCTCGTTCGTGTCAATCATTCATCCTCTAGACCCCGTGTTTTCAGGTGGGATCTCTGAGTGAGAATCATATTTGTTGCTTACTTGCTTGCTTTTCTCATTTGTCGAGCTACAGGTAAGCGTTTAAAACGCTTTCAACTGGGTCAAGATCATAGATATACATAGGTTTGCGAAATAAATTATTATCCCGCCTTTCTTCTTGCTTGTTGTTCCTGCCTTTATTATTTCCTTATGTGCTTAGTCAACCCTTTTAATAACAAAACCTATATGTATAATATTTTACAAACATTTTCAACTAGAGGCAAGGAAAACCATTTGTTTTTGAATGTGAACTTTGGTCTCTCGACCTCGGAAATATAACCTTGTCTCGAATGGCCCCTTTGGCCTCCCACACCCTGATTTCCTACTTTCGAATGGCCCCTTTTGGCCACCTAAATTGATATTGATTTCAAAAGCGAGCCATGGACTGGATCATGACTTTTGGGCCCAGGAGTTATGCAGGAGGTGAGCCTGGGGACGAGCGTCTAGGGCAAATTCCGATGTGTACTCTAGGTGTTAACTTAGGCTGGTCGGGAGGTTTGGCTAATCTAAGTTAATACAATGGTAGCGCCTTGAGCGTTTCCTTAAATTGTGTACGGTAGCGTTGTGGGGCACCACTCGTTTCCTTAAATTGTGATTGGATCATGACTTTTGGTGGTGGAGTACTTGACTACATGCTTGCATGTTTTTCATGATTGGGAGTTATAAGGAGAGGGCCCGTTCTCGCTGGGACACATTATTGCATGACTTATTGCATCACTTGTTTGTCTAAATGATTTACGGCTTTCGTTACAAGTCGAAGCACATTCCGGTTTTCTTCATTTAGCATATGTATGTCCCTATATATATATATGTCACGACCCCCGGGCTCGGAGAGGAGAACCCCCTCGCGAGCCCGTGGGTCGTGACAAATGGTATCAGAGCCAACCGTCAGCTATGGGAATGCATGTTCCACACATGACATGAGTCGTGAGTCACCGCTAAAGTGGCTCCGCTCGGCGTGTTGTGGGCAGCTTCTCCACTGGCGGGAAGCCACGATCCTATGTCACGGCGTAATGAGGACATTACGCTCTCAAGGAGGGGTGAATGTAACACCCCAAACTTGAGAAATATGTACCATGTGGGCATTTGTCCCACATAGGAAAAACATAAGTAATGTGAAGGGTTTATAAGTGATCTTCCAAGCACAACTACTATGTGGTGCATCACCTTTTGGCAAGTGGTTTCAAGCCAAACTTTAGGGTTGTGCTCAGTGGTAGTGAAACTTATACCCGCGCGTCCAACGGGTGCCGTCGTGAGGGTTCTCCTCTCCGCGCCCGGGGCTGCGACAAATGGTATCACTGTAACGGCACGTCCCCAAATACGGTGCGACGTGACGTCCCGCACCAAGTCATAATCCATAACCAGAACTAAAGGTCCAGTTATGAACTACAACCTGGCGAACGGAAAATAATTACCAGGCGGATCTGCTTTAGAAAATAATAAGACAATGAACAATAATACAGCGGAAGCAAATTAGCACAACCTATCCCACTCAGGGAGCTAGAACAACCATAATCCAAAACAGAATTATAAAGCCCACCAAGGCCACTGAAAATATCAATATCAACATTCAAACTGATTTACATTATTTACATCTACAACTTCTAGGGTTTTAAGTATTTATCCAGATACATAGACGGATATGAAATCACCTAAACAAAAGTAAATGACTCCAAGGACACGACCTGAATCCGCCTAGCAACAAAACCTGAAAAGACAATAACAGGGTAATGGGGTTAGTCAAAGCGACTAAGTGAGGGGGCTGTAATACGTATATATTATTGAAAAAACCGAAAAGATTCACCAGTTTGTAAATGAGAAGAAAGCAAAGGAAAAATAAAGGTTTTCACAATTATTGGTGAATCGAATAATTTCACATTAAAGTAAATGCTCGGGGAGACGAGCAACAACCACCTATTTCGAAATATCAGAAATATCAAATAAACCTCCCTTATTCCTCCTTGTGTAGTCGGGTAGCTAGCCCTCTACTATATAATCATATATGCAAGGACAAATATCCAATACATCTTCGGCTGGGGATATAGACTAGATCCCGTCCGGCGCAGGTACTCAAAAGGGTTGCCACTCCGGTCATACCCCCGAGCTCCCATCAGTTTGGAGACCAGAGCATTGAGATCCACCGTAGACCCAACGTCTATCCGGCTTCACCCCGTACCCTGATGTCCGGGCCCAATAGTATAATGTGGCTCAATGGCCAGGCCGAAAGGCCAAGATAATTCCTCGCACTTCAAATGCTTGTGTGGTCAAAGGGACCGATTTCAAACTCATTTGTAACCCTTTCGAGCTAATGGAGCCTTCTAGGGGTTAATATGTAATAATTTGATATCAAAGCATTTTCTTTAAACTCATTAAGATAATATCGTTTTCAAGTAGCTACTACGTATAATATAAGTTTGGGGAAAGAAACATAAAAGCATAAAACACAGGCTTTGGGTATATATGAAATATTTACATACGTATAAGAAAGCCGAATTCGGAAAAGAAACCCCACCTGGATAATACGGCAAAAAGGGTAAAAGAAAGAAGACCAACTACTGCCCGGAAGAACTACCACCTGAAACCAAATATGACACAATCACGTAAGAGGACAATACGACGCACGGCTTATACTTAATGCAATAAAGTACTTAAATTAATCACATAACAAATAAATAGTTAAAATTAATTAAACGCAATGAAATAAAGAATACACAAATAAGGTAATCCTTTCAGAGTTCACAATTCAAGAAAAAGTTTAGGAATCTAAGTTGTCGGTTCTTAGTTCATATTACATTAGAGAAAGCAAAACTATTTTAATGAAGTTTACTAACATTTACTAGTAATTAATCATTCCATTCATAATATTCAATTGTAATGTAAACCAAAGTTTCCATCAGGTTTCATGTCTGGACATTCGTGCCCAACCTTATAATTAATGAACTAAATAATCTGAATGAATTAAACAACATTATTTCTTCATAACAAGTCTTAAACATTGAAACAAACTACCTAATATCTAATCTGCTCACGTCAATCTTTTCTTCCACCATAATTAATGCTTCTAATATTCTTTATCCATTAACATATGACTTCTAATTAGTGGTTGAAAGCTTATTTAGAAATCAAATCCTAATTATTTGATACAATAGTTGAGCGCACATGTATATATAATTAATAAAGAGCACCATGAGATTCATTGAGAATAGGACAACTAAAACACCTTTATTTGCAAATAAATGAATTAACGGCGGAGCATAATTTAACCTGACCTTACCAGACAAACAAAACTTGGAGATACTGAGGGTTTCACTTCAGGTGTTCGTGAACAGAGAGAGACGAAAATAAGAAAGTGGCGGTGGACTTAGAAAAAGTAGGTGGTGTCATTATTTGGACAACATATAATCCGTTTTCATATCTATATTTATATATATATATATATAATAATGCATATACTACGTGTATATATATATATATATATATATATATATATATATATATATATATATATATATATATATATATATATATATATATATATATATATATGCTGTATTAATTTATCCACCAACTAAACTAATAGATACTTATATAATATAATAATCAAACTTATCATTTTAAACGCACGTTGACATAGAATAATTTAAATTCACAAATTATCACATTTATGAAAATTCATATAAACATACAATTATCACGTAAACACATATATCCCGACCGAGTTTTTCCAAACTTGTCCCATTATATTAGGAATTCTTACCAGCTTTAGTTTACCAAAAATATGGGGCGTTACAATCTCTCCCCCTTATAAGAATCTGTCCTCAGATTCTATTCATTCGAAGCAAACAATTCTGGATAATGTTTTCTCATTTTCTCCTCTGTCTCCCAGGTAGCTTCTTCAGTTTTCTGATTCCTCCAAAGGACTTTCACGAGGGGGATTTGACGATTACGGAGTTCTTGAAATTTACGGTCCAAAATACTAACCGGTTGGGAAACGAATGTCAGATTCGGCTCTAACTTAATATCTTCTACCGGAATAATCTCGGACTCGTCTGGATGGTACTTACGAAGCTGAGAGACATGGAAAACATTGTGAATACCGGTAAGAGCTGGCGGTAGATCTAATCTATAGGCCATCTTCCCAATCCTCTCAAGAATCACATATGGACCCAAATATCTCGGGGCTAACTTTCCTCCTTTACCGATTCGAACAAATCCCTTTCTAGGAGAAGCTTTCAAGAATACCTGATCCCCAACTTCGAACTCCAAATCACGTCGACGTCTATCTGCGTAACTCTTTTGTCGATCCTGGGCAGCTTTCATTCTTTGTCGGATGACTTGCACCTTTTCGATAGCATCCTGAATCAGTTTTGGAGCAATACCACGATGAATACCATCTTTAGTCCATCTCCAATTCTCAATGTCCCAATATAGTGGCGATCGACACTTCCTTCCGTACAAAGCTTCATATGGGGCCATCTGAATCGAGGACTGATAACTGTTATTATAAGCGAACTCGATCAATGGTAGCTGTTTGTGCCACGTAGTCTGAAAATCTAGGGCACAAGATCTCAACATATCTCCGAGGTATCTGATCGTCCTTTCGGATTGGCCGTCTGTCTGGGGGTGAGCTGCAGTACTGAAGGTCAACTTTGTTCCCATACGATCCTGTAAGTTCTGCCATAAACGTGAGGTAAATCTAGTGTCTCTATCTGACACTATACTAACCGGAACTCCGTGAAGTCTCACAATCTCCTCGTGATAAACCTCTGCCAACTTGTCAACTATATAGGTTGTACGAACGGGTAAGAAATGAGCAGACTTCGTCAACCTGTCAACAATTACCCAAATGCTATCATAACCACCTCTGACTTTCGGTAAAACCCGAAACAAAGTCCATCGCTATCTCTTCCCATTTCCAAGATGGAACGGGAAGTGGCTGAAGTAAACCTCCGGGTTTCTGATGATCTGCTTTGACTTGTTGACACGTCGCACACTGTCTGACATAATCGGCCACATCTCTCTTCAAACCATTCCACCAGAAGAACTCTTTCAAATCTCGATACATCTTAGTACCTCCCGGATGGATGGTATAGGCTGATTTGTGAGCTTCATCTAAAATCTCTCTCCTCAGACTCTCTGGAACACAAACTCTTGTCTTATGTCTGAGAAGACCTGTGTCGTCGATACTGAACTGTGTGTCTGGCTCATCCTTCACTCGAATAATCTGTCGTTGAATCCAATTATCAGTAGCTTGAGCTTCTTTAATTTTTCGACCCAAATCTGACTGAATCGTGATGCTAGAAACACGAGCCTGAGAAATAATACGAGCTCTCTCTGCGCCTGATATATCTGAACTCAGCTCTAGCTGTGATACACTCACTTTTCTGCTCAAGGCATCTGCAACCACATTCGCCTTCCCTGGATGGTACTGAATCTTACAATCATAGTCTTCTAACAATTCCATCCAACGCCTCTGACGTTTATTCAACTCTTTCTGCGTGAAAAGATACTGAAGGCTCTTATGATCAGTAAAAATATCAAATGTAACACCGTAGAGATAGTGACGCCACTTGCCTAAAGCAAATACAACTGCTGCTAACTCAAGATCGTGTGTAGGATAATTTACTTCAGCAGGTTTAAGCTTTCTCGAGGCATAAGCTATAACCTTTCCATTCTGCATCAACACACATCCTAAACCTTCTTTCGAAGCATCAGTATAAACCACGAATCCACCTGGACCTTCAGGCAAAGTAAGAATAGGAGCGGATGTCAATCTGTTCTTTAACTCTCGAAAACTGCTCTCACACTTATCAGTCCACACAAAGGCAACATTCTTCCTTGTTAATTCAGTAAGCGGGGCTGCAAGTTTAGAGAAATCCTTCACAAACCGTCTGTAATAACCTGCCAATCCCAAAAAACTACGAACCTCTGTCGGAGTCTTAGGCTGCTCCCAACTCAATACTGAATCTATCTTCGAAGGATCAACCTCAATATCTTTCTTGGATATAACATGACCCAGAAATGCCACTTTCTCAATCCAGAACTCACACTTACTGAACTTGGCATACAACTGATGTTCTTTCAAAGTTTGTAACACGATCTTTAAATGCTCTGCATGCTCTTCCTCGGACTTTGAGAAAACCAGTATGTCGTCGATGAAGATGACAACAAACTTATCAAGATAAGGTCGGAAGATTCTGTGCATCATATCCATAAATGCTGCAGGAGTGTTCGTCAAACCGAATGGCATAACCACAAACTCAAAATGACCATATCGTATGTTGAAAGCTGTCTTCGGTATGTCCTCTGCCCTGATACGTAACTGGTAATATCCCTGTCTCAGATCGAGTTTAGAATAGACCCTCGATCCCTGCAATAAATCAAACAACTCCTCAATGTGGGGAAGAGGATACTTATTCTTCACAGTCATTCGGTTCAACTCTCTGTAATCAACACAAAGCCTAAGAGAACCATCTTTCTTCTTCACAAACAATACTGGTGCACCCCAGGGAGAAGTACTCGGCCTAATATAACCACTGGCTAGCAAATCATCTAATTGAATCTTCAACTCTTTTAATTCAGCTGGTGCCATTCTGTAAGGTGTCTTCGAATACGGCTCAGATCCCGGATACAGATCAATAACAAACTCGATATCACGGTCTGGAGGTAACGATTCTAACTTCTCAGGAAACACATCAGGGAAATCTTTAACTATCTCGGTATTTTCAAACTTCGACTGTTCCTTCGGCCTGTTAAGAAGATAAGCAACAAAACCTGAAGCTCCTTCTCGGACGAGCTTCTTTGCCTCTGTCATAGAAATAATCGGCCCATCTATCAACTGAATACCCTGACTCGAATCGGATCCCAAACTAATCTTCTTCTCAAAACAATCAATCTTGGCCCTGTGCTCAAATAACCAATCCATACCCAAGATAACTCCGTACTTCTTCACTGACAACACTATCAAATATGTGGGGTAAACTTTATCCTCAATAACAACGGGACAACGTCGGTACACGCGGTCGGTAATCATACAAGATCCCAAAGTGGAACTCACAACAAAGCAATAATCAGACAAATCAACAGACGCATGCGCAGATAAGTCAATTTCAGGAGCAACAAACGAATGCGTAGCACCCGGATCGAACAATGCATGTATGGGTATGTTATGTATATGTATAGTACCTTCCACCACGGCGGAAGCATCAGGCTCAGTACCCTCACTATCGCCCTCCAGGGCGTACACACGAGCTGGAACAGAAGGCTTCGGCTTCGGCGGCATAGGCTGACTCCGGGGCTGCCTCCTGGGACAACTGTCTATCTGATGAGTGGAACTCCCACAAGCTCTGCACAATCCCAACTTGCTCCAACACTTAGACTCTGGATGATTCTTCCCACAATAACCACAAGTAACTGGACGATAACCTGACGGACGAGGGGCTGTAGGAAAACCAGTCGGGCGAGGTGCTGAAGAAAATCCCATAGGGCGAGGTATAGGAGGTTTGGGTCCACCAAAAGGTCTCTTGCCCTTAGGCTGCATAGGAGCACTCAGAATGAAAGGCCTCTTGAAACCTGATGAGGAAGAAGCGGGGGTAGTACGATGAATAGCTCGATCAATACTGGCATACTCAGCCTCTAGAGATAAGGCTGCATCTACAGCTGCAACATAGGTAGTAGGACGGGAAGCTGCAAGACCCTGTCGAAGAGGAATACTCAAGCCCTCTAAAAACTTCTTGGTCTTCCTGCGCTCATCTATAGCAATATGGGGAGCATATACTGCAAGTCTAGTAAAGTTGGCCTCATAATCTGCCACAGTAGAAGTACCCTGGGATAACTCCATAAACTCCTGCTCCCGGCGATCCTGAACAGTAGGGAGAACATACTTAGCTCGAAACTCCTCAAGAAACCTATCCCATGATGACTCAACTCCGGTGGCCCTCCATCTCTGCTCAGTCATCTTCCACCAGGCCTCTGCAGGTCCTCGAAGAAGATAGATAGCAAACTCAACCTTCTCTAGATCAGTAGGCTGATGAACTCGATATATCCTCTCAAGAGATGAAATCCAACCCTCTGCCACAATATCATCTGTGGTACCAACAAACTGAGGTGGGTGGAAATCGAGGAATCGGCGAAGTGACTGCTCACGAGCTCTATGCTCATCTACCTCTACATTCCTGTCTCTCTGATCCAGATAATCCTTAAAGAGACCAAATATCTGCTGAGCATCAACCACTGGTGGCTGTGGTGGTGTTGCTGGAGGAGTACGATCACGACGAGGCGGCATCCTACAGTTAAATATAACAAGTATGCATGTAGATCAATTATGGATGCAAAGCTGTAAACACATAAGCACGAAAGCACAATTTCCTAAGTCATAAGCCGTACGGACCTAGACTGACACGACTAACAAAGCTAAGGCCAATGAACCTCTAGCTCTGATACCAACTGTGACGGCACGTCCCCAAATACGGTGCGACGTGACGTCCCGCACAAAGTCATAATCCATAACCAGAACTAAAGGTCCAGTTATGAACTACAACCTGGCGAACGGAAAATAATTACCAGGCGGATCTGCTTTAGAAAATAATAAGACAATGAACAATAATACAGCGGAAGCAAATTAGCACAACCTATCCCACTCAGGGAGCTAGAACAACCATAATCCAAAACAGAATTATAAAGCCCACCAAGGCCACTGAAAATATCAATATCAACATTCAAACTGATTTACATTATTTACATCTACAACTTCTAGGGTTTTAAGTATTTATCCAGATACATAGACGGATATGAAATCACCTAAACAAAAGTAAATGACTCCAAGGACACGACCTGAATCCGCCTAGCAACAAAACCTGAAAAGACAATAACAGGGTAATGGGGTTAGTCAAAGCGACTAAGTGAGGGGGCTGTAATACGTATATATTATCGAAACAACCGAAAAGATTCACCAGTTTGTAAATGAGAAGAAAGCAAAGGAAAAATAAAGGTTTTCACAATTATTGGTGAATCGAATAATTTCACATTAAAGTAAATGCTCGGCGAGACGAGCAACAACCACCTATTTCGAAATATCAGAAATATCAAATAAACCTCCCTTATTCCTCCTTGTGTAGTCGGGTAGCTAGCCCTCTACTATATAATCATATATGCAAGGACAAATATCCAATACATCTTCGGCTGGGGATATAGACTAGATCCCGTCCGGCGCAGGTACTCAAAAGGGTTGCCACTCCGGTCATACCCCCGAGCTCCCATCAGTTTGGAGACCAGAGCATTGAGATCCACCGTAGACCCAACGTCTATCCGGCTTCACCCCGTACCCTGATGTCCGGGCCCAATAGTATAATGTGGCTCAATGGCCAGGCCGAAAGGCCAAGATAATTCCTCGCACTTCAAATGCTTGTGTGGTCAAAGGGACCGATTTCAAACTCATTTGTAACCCTTTCGAGCTAATGGAGCCTTCTAGGGGTTAATATGTAATAATTTGATATCAAAGCATTTTCTTTAAACTCATTAAGATAATATCGTTTTCAAGTAGCTACTACGTATAATATAAGTTTGGGGAAAGAAACATAAAAGCATAAAACACAGGCTTTGGGTATATATGAAATATTTACATACGTATAAGAAGCCGAATTCGGAAAAGAAACCCCACCTGGATAATACGGCAAAAAGGGTAAAAGAAAGAAGACCAACTACTGCCCGGAAGAACTACCACCTGAAACCAAATATGACACAATCACGTAAGAGGACAATACGACGCACGGCTTATACTTAATGCAATAAAGTACTTAAATTAATCACATAACAAATAAATAGTTAAAATTAATTAAACGCAATGAAATAAAGAATACACAAATAAGGTAATCCTTTCAGAGTTCACAATTCAAGAAAAAGTTTAGGAATCTAAGTTGTCGGTTCTTAGTTCATATTACATTAGAGAAAGCAAAACTATTTTAATGAAGTTTACTAACATTTACTAGTAATTAATCATTCCATTCATAATATTCAATTGTAATGTAAACCAAAGTTTCCATCAGGTTTCATGTCTGGACATTCGTGCCCAACCTTATAATTAATGAACTAAATAATCTGAATGAATTAAACAACATTATTTCTTCATAACAAGTCTTAAACATTGAAACAAACTACCTAATATCTAATCTGCTCACGTCAATCTTTTCTTCCACCATAATTAATGCTTCTAATATTCTTTATCCATTAACATATGACTTCTAATTAGTGGTTGAAAGCTTATTTAGAAATCAAATCCTAATTATTTGATACAATAGTTGAGCGCACATGTATATATAATTAATAAAGAGCACCATGAGATTCATTGAGAATAGGACAACTAAAACACCTTTATTTGCAAATAAATGAATTAACGGCGGAGCATAATTTAACCTGACCTTACCAGACAAACAAAACTTGGAGATACTGAGGGTTTCACTTCAGGTGTTCGTGAACAGAGAGAGACGAAAATAAGAAAGTGGCGGTGGACTTAGAAAAAGTAGGTGGTGTCATTATTTGGACAACATATAATCCGTTTTCATTCATCTATATTTATATATATATATATATAATAATGCATATACTACGTGTATATATATATATATATATATATATATATATATATATGCTGTATTAATTTATCCACCAACTAAACTAATAGATACTTATATAATATAATAATCAAACTTATCATTTTAAACGCACGTTGACATAGAATAATTTAAATTCACAAATTATCACATTTATGAAAATTCATATAAACATACAATTATCACGTAAACACATATATCCCGACCGAGTTTTTCCAAACTTGTCCCATTATATTAGGAATTCTTACCAGCTTTAGTTTACCAAAAATATGGGGCGTTACAAATATAAAACTCGGAAGCGTGGCTCGAACTTGCCAACTTATGCCTTTTTTATTGTTCAAACTATTTAGTTGAATTACGAGCCGTTTTTACTTATCATTTCCAACTTATTTATGCCATGCCTTTCGAACTTGTAACGGCCTCGTGACTAAACTAATATCATTTCAAAATGATCAGCTTGACCTTATGTGCAAACGTTTTCGAAGGATCCTGTTCGTCAACCTGTTGTGTTTTCAAATAAAGCCGAACTTGAATGTTGCTTTGTGTTATATTACACGTTAATTACACTTAATTAACATCTTGATCTCTTATTAATGAATTAATTCCAATTAATTCATTTTTCAATCCAGTTGACTATTATCAAACTCCGTTGATATAGATAAATGTGTTCGCCTTTGGAAGTCATTGTGTGACCCCTCAGATTCACCAATAGGACAGTAGTAGGAACACATTCTTAATGTCATAATTGTGACTTTAATTAAACTCATTTAATTAAAGACTCTTTGTGAATCAACTCATTGACTTCACAAATACATTCCTACAGACCATGGATAATGTCTAGCAATGTGTCCATGGCCACCCATGCATCGATGAAGTGGTATGAACCTTTCAGCCTCATGATCTCCGTGAGATACGATCATTCTATCATCCAATTCCCGATTGAGACCTAGGGTATGGGAAATGGAACCCCAGTAGTCTGCAATGCTATGAATAACATTCCTATAGTAATTCCATTTGATCTTACACTCTAGCAACTCTTCCTAGTGAAGACCAACCGTACCTTGTGCAAGGATTTAGTGGTGGAATATACTACAATAAAATTCACAGGAATTCTTCTTGTTCTTGTAACAAGTGATAGTGTAGCACCAAGAAAATCCGAATTATTATCCGGTATGTCTGAATCGTTTAATTGCGCGATTTAATTATTTATTTGATAATTATTATGTGATTTTATAACAATTTCATAAATTAGTGAATTTTGTGTAGCGGGCGCCCCAAACGGGTAACGCACTGTAACGCCCCGAAAATCCGAATAATTAAATTGGTATGTCCGAATCGAAATTTGTGTAATTTAATATTTATTTGATATTTATTATGTAATTTTAGAATTTATTTCGTATATGATTGAATTTATGTATTTAAATTACAAATCGTCAATGTGCGTTTAATAATATGAATTTTGACTGTAATTACATGTTATTTGGACAACGTGAGTTTTCGAACTTATTTTGCAAAATTACGACTTTGCCCCTTCGGTTTCTAAACCTTAGTCAATTTGACTAAGTCTCAATCTCTCTCTCTCACATTGCCATTCACGCTCAAACAAGAAAAAAAAGAGAAGAAAGAAAAAGAAAGAAAAAGAGAAGGAAGAAGAAAGATTCCAACGATTGTCCCGACTCCGATTCCCGACGGATTCTCGATCCGTTTTCGTCTACGAACTCCTCGCGAACTCTTCTACGAGTAAGCCTTTCACGATTCTTTCGTTTAATGTCTTCTTCGCTTCGTATTTCTTATTTTTGATGATAGTTATAGAATTTAGGTTTTATATGATTTTGATAGAAAATGTGGATGGATTTTCGTGTTTATCGTTTCTATATGAAGCATATATGTTGTAGATGATTATATGTGAGAATTAGGGTTTAATTTGCATGATTTAGTGATTATATGTTGGATTAGGGTTTGATTTTTCGCGAGTTTCTGAGCTTCTGCTTGTTCTGCGATTTTGGATCGCACACGGCCTGTTGCACACGGCCTTGAGGCCGTGTGCATGAGACCGTGTGCGAAGGATGAATTGCGCACGGGCTGTGCACACGGCCTTGAGGCCGTGTGCATGAGGCCGTGCGTGTTGCATGTTTGTGCACGGCCTCGCCACACGGCCGTGCACAAGGCCGTGTGGAAGGCTCGAACAGTGCCCTGACCTTCTGTAAGTCAGGGTACAAATTGGCCTACGGGTCCCGCTTCAGCTCGTCTTTTCCGAATTCTTTCTTCGCTCATGTATTCGATATGTATGATATAGATAGGAATTGCATGATTTATGAATTTACGACATGTTCGGGTATGTGAATAGTGCATTTTAAGTTTTCGTTAAATTTTCTAACTTTTGCATGTGAAGTCTGATTTTCCCGAAATTCGAATGCATGCTTCTCTATGATATTCTAAGCATGCCCGTAAAGTTTCGTTGCATTTGGAATTGATTTACATTTTTAAATTTGCGATTTACTCTGTTTTCGTTTGAGAATTTGAACCTAAGTGATTTATTTAATTGTGTAACATGCTTCTATGTGTTCTAATTCTTTCGTATAAGCCGTACATCGTCGTTAGTCTTATTTGGTTGTGTCTTGGTATTTTTGCAGATGATACTCCTGTGGAGTAGCGCCGGTTCTTGCTCTTTTGCTCATTTTTTGCATAGCCAGGTGAGGCTTTCCTTTTCTGATTCCAGTATTATTAAGTATATATATAAATAAGCCTCTCCCTATATAAGCCTCGTTTATGTTTTGGTTTTCACACCGTTTATATATATACACACTTAGTAGATATTTATGATTATTATGTTCATTTGATTTATCGAAAATTATTTGATATGAAAAAGTATTACGTATAGTTTTCGAAATGTTTATGAAAGAGACATGTAAAACCTTTTGTTTTCTAAGGCGAACTTTGGCCTTCGGCCTCGCATATGACATGTCTCGAACGGTCTTTTGGCCAACCCGAAATGTTTGAAAAGCGAGTTATGAAATGTTTGCATGATCGTTTGGGCCCGGAGTAAGAGCGATAGGACGAAGTCGGTAGACGTCGGGTCTACGGCGTAAATCCTATGGTTTCCTCCATTTGGGAGCTCGGGGTGAGGCCGGAGTGGCAGCCCTTTGAGTACCTGAGTTATTCTAGTCAGTTACGAGTAGTTCGGATTTAGCGGTCCGTCTACATTGGAGGCATAAGGGTGGTTTCCGATTTTTATGTTTGGATATTGGAGTTCAGGACTCGACTCGCCGAGTCATTAGATATGTTATGTTTTATGTTAAATCACCACCCGATTACGAAAACCTTTCTTTTATTTTGATTTCTTTTACTTTAAAATTGGTGATTTATTTTCCATTTTGTTATATACCTTATTATTCCCTCCTCACTTAGTCGTTTGACTAACCCCCTCTGTTTTACCCTGTACTGGTTTCAGGATACTAGGCGGGATCTGCGTCGTCGTCATCGCGTCTTAGAGTTACATTCTTTTTGCTCATGTATAACTCTCATTCAGTATGGCTATGATTTATGTCTTTTGATTTTAGGATTTAATTAGTTTTTATTCGGGATTATGTATATATTGAACCCGTTATTATAATTATCGGGATATTGTATCGAACCCGTTTGTTATTTAATTAATGGAATTTCGTTAGCCTTGGTGGGCTTTACTACTTGTGTAATTATTTATGTTTTAAATGTTTCGTTTATTTCGCTTCCGCACCTCTGTCTTTGTCTGTCTCGTTGTTTTTGAAACCCCCGCCTAGTTATTGAGTAAATGCTTGCCGTTTGCCGGGTTTCGGTTCGGGTCGGATCCCATTCCGGCTTCGGGTCGGGGCTCGGTGCGGGGCGTGCGTTACCCGTTTGGGGCGCCCGCTACAGTTGGTATCAGAGCTCTTTGGTCCAATGGCCTAGGCTCTGAATCGTCGTGTTTTGTCATGTCTGTCTAGGTTGTACGGCTTAGGATTACGTGTTTGTGGCTATGTGATTATTTGAATAAATTTCTCTACGTGTTACAGCTTTTCATAATCACTTATCGTCATGCATGTTTGGTATTGAATGTGCAGAATGCCTCCTCGTCGTGAACCGCCAGGTCCGCCTCCAGGTGTTCCGACACCGGCACAGTTTATGGAAGCCTTAGGGCAATTCATGGTTCATACCAACCGAGCAACACCACCACCTGCCCCCGAGAATGATATGGGAAGGTTTCTTAAGCTCAACCCTCCGCAGTTCGAGGGTGCACCTGATGATGTGATCGCCGAGGCTTGGATATCGGCGATGGAGAAGAGATTCCGAGTGATGGAATGTCCGGACCCTAAGAGGGTCGAGTTAGCAGTGTACCAGATGATTGGAGCTGCTCAGGACTGGTGGGCTCGTATAGAGCAGAGATGGCAGCGAGAGCATGTGGTCCCGTCTTGGGATCAGTTTTTGGTGGAGTTTCGGGCCAAGTATATTCCTTTGGTGGTCCGACAGAGACGTGAGCGAGAGTTCCTGGCTCTCAAGCAGGGTACTTCTACCGTTGACCAGTACGAGGCTCACTTCTCCAGGCTTATTATCCACTGCTCGTATATGGTTGACGACGAGCAAAGGAAGACTCGACAGTTCATCGAGGGATTGTCGAACGAAATTCGTATGCATATGCTCGGGAACAGACTCCAGTTCTACACAGATGCAGTTGAGACGGCCCTTGCTATAGAGTCCGATCTTCGATAGATGAGACCGACATCTGCACCTGCCCCTGCAGCCTTCAAGAGTTTTGCTTCTGGTTCGAAGAGGCGATTTATTCCGTCTGGGTCCTCTTTTGGGAAGAAGCCATTCAGGAGCGCCATTCAGCCTGCTCCTCCCCGACCTCAGCTTGCTCCTCCTCGATCTCAGGGATTTCCACGACCTGTCTGCGGATTTTGTCAGGGCCCACACTTAGAGGCCAAATGTTGGAGGAAGAACGGTCTTTGCTACGGATGCGGTAGCCCCGATCACAGAATTGGTGAATGTCCGAAGAGAAGACCGGTACAGCAGGGAGCCGCTCAGCCTCAGGCTTACGCTCGTGTTTACGCCTTGGAAGGCGATGCTGAGGATGGAGTTGCAGATCCGACAGATGTGGTGGAAGGTACTATATATATAAATGGCATCCCCATACATGCATTATACGACTCGGGTGCTTCACACTCATTTATTGCGCCTGCTGTTTCCTTATCTGTGCATGCGCCTGTTTCGTTGCTTGATTATGTGCTAGTGGTTGGTTCGCCGTTGGGTTCGAAGGTCGTTGCGAACCGAGCACTTAAACGTTGTCCGATTGTCATCGAGGATATCGAGTATCTAGCAGATTTGATCGAGCTGCCGATGAAGAAATATGGAGTTATTCTCGGAATGGATTGGTTGTACGAGCATCGGGCGAAGGTTGATTGTTTCGAGAAGAAGGTTATTCTGGGCTCTAATGAGGTTAAGGGTTTCCGATCAGGAGAAGGCCCGTATATCTCAATGATGGAAGCCAAGAAGCTCGTTCAGAAAGAAGAAGCGACGTGCTTTATAGCTTACATTCTCAACCGCCCGAAGGACCAGACAAAGATCGAAGAGACGCCCGTGGTCAATGAATTCGTCGATGTATTTCCCGAGAATTTGGAATTCTTGCCACCGGATCGGGATATAGAGTTCGTGATTGATCTAGTTCCGGGAGCCGAGTCTTATTCGAAGTCGCCGTACCGAATGGCTCCTGCTGAGTTGAAAGAATTGAAGAATCAACTCGACGAACTTCTTTCTATTGGATATATCCGACCGAGTGCCTCGCCTTGGGGTGCTCCAGTCTTGTTAGTGAAGAAGAAAGATGGTACACTTCGCATGTGTATCGATTACCGAGAGTTGAATAGGATGACGGTGAAGAACAAGTATCCTTTACCGCATATCGAGGAATTGTTCGACTTGCTACAAGGATCGAGGGTTTATTCCAAGCTCGATCTCAGACAGGGATATTACCAGCTCCGTATCCGATCAGACGATATCCCGAAGACAGCTTTCAACACCCGATACGGACATTTCGAGTTTGTGGTCATGCCGTTTGGACTTACGAATGCTCCAGCAGCTTTTATGGACATGATGCACAGAATTTTCCGTCCGTACCTCGATAAGTTTGTCGTTATTTTCATTGACGACATCTTAGTGTTCTCGAAGTCCGAAGAAGAACACGCTGAACACCTCCGGATTGTGCTCCAAGCTTTGAAAGAGCACCAGTTGTTTGCTAAGTTCAGCAAATGCGAATTCTGGATTGACCGAGTGACTTTCCTAGGTCATGTCATATCCGAAACGGGAATCGAGGTAGATCCTTCGAAGATTGAGACAGTGCTGGATTGGGAGAGACCTAAGACTCCTACAGAGATCCGTAGTTTCTTGGGTTTGGCAGGATACTACAGACGTTTCGTCAAGGACTTCTCTAAACTTGCAGGTCCGTTAACAGCATTGACGAAGAAGGAAGCTAAGTTTGAGTGGTCAGCCAAATGTGAAGCTAGTTTTCAGGAGCTCAAGAAGAGATTGACCACAGCTCCAGTATTGACCCTGCCCGAGGGTTCTGAAGGATTTGTCGTGTATGCAGATGCGTCACACGAAGGGTTAGGTTGTGTATTAATGCAGAATGGGAAAGTTATAGCTTATGCATCGAGGAAGCTAAAGCCAGCTGAAGAGAACTATCCCACTCACGACCTTGAACTAGCCCCCGTGGTATTTGCATTATTGAAATGGCGTCATTACCTCTACGGCATCACGTTCGACATCTTCACAGATCATAAGAGCCTTCAGTACTTGTTTACTCAGAAGGAATTGAACAAACGACAGCGCCGTTGGATGGAGTTATTTGAGGACTACGATTGCAAGATTCAGTACCATCCCGGGAAGGCGAATGTCGTAGCCGATGCATTGAGCCGGAAGGCAAGCATAGCCCAGCTAGAGGCTAAGTTGGAGGGAGTTCACATCAGTTCTCAGGCCCATGTTCACAGCATATCGATCTAGTCAGAATTGGGTCGAAAGATTCGAGATATTCAGGCTACTGATGAGTGGACTCAGAGACAGGTAGTTCACATTGCAGCTGATTCCGAGACTCAGTTTGGTGTGGACGACACAGGAGTTCTCCGCTACAAGTCCCGAGTTTGTGTTCCGGAGAGTCTGAGGAAAGAGATTCTCGATGAGGCTCACAACACACCTTACACAGTTCATCCGGGAGGAAGTAAGATGTATCGGGATTTGAAGGAATTGTTCTGGTGGAGAGGTATGAAGAGAGACGTAGCTGATTACGTCAAGAGATGTTCGACTTGTCAACAAGTTAAAGCTGAACATCAGAGACCGGGAGGTTTGCTTGAGCCACTACCGATTCCTACATGGAATTGGGAGGGTATTGCCATGGACTTCGTGTCTGGTTTGCCTAAAGTTAGAGGTGGCTACGATAGCATTTGGGTGATTATCGACCGACTATCCAAGAGTGCTCACTTCCTACCGATTAACATGTCGTACAAAGTGGATAGGTTGGCAGAGATTTATCACCGAGAGATTGTCAAGCTTCATGGAATTCCGACTACGATAGTATCTGACAGAGATGCTCGATTTACTTCCCGTTTGTGGCAGCAACTTCAAGAACGAATGGGAACGAAGCTGACTTTCAGTACAGCCGCACATCCACAAACCGATGGTCAGTCAGAGAGGATGATCAGATATCTCTGTGATATGCTTCGAGCCTGTGCCCTGGATTTTCGCAACAATTGGCACGACCAGTTGTCTCTAATCGAGTTTGCTTACAACAACAGTCATCAGTCTACGATCGGAATGGCACCTTACGAAGCATTGTATGGCAGAAAGTGTAGGTCCCCGTTGTTTTGGGATCTCGAAGATTGGCGATGGACGAAAGATGATAAGGATCGAGGAACTCCTCCAAAGTTTCTCCAAAATGCCATCGACCGTATTCAGATCATCCGGCAGAGAATGAAGGTAGCTCAGGATCGACAAAAGAGCTATGCCGACACCCGCCGCCGACCGTTGGAATTTGAGGTTGGTGATAGAGTATTCCTCAAAGCTTCTCCTCGAAAGGGTTTCACCCGAATTGGGAAAGGAGGAAAGTTAAGTCCGAGATTTTTGGGTCCCTATGAGATTCTGGAAAGAATTGGGAACGCAGCTTACAGGTTAGACTTGCCGCCGAGTCTGACAGGGATTCACAACGTCTTTCATGTTTCCCAACTCCGGAAATACTTCCCAAATGAGTCCGAGATCCTTCCTGTTGAGGATATTGAACTAGAACCGGATTTGACCTTTGTTTCGAAGCCGGTGAAGATATTAGATAGGAAGACTCAAGCTCTGCGCAACCGAGAGATTTCTCTTGTCAAAGTCCTTTGGAGAAATCTGACAACCGAAGAAGCTACTTGGGAAACCGAGGACAAGATGCGCAAGTTTCATCCGGAATTATTTCAGTCGGATGAGTAGAATCTGGGGGCCAGATTCTCATAAGGAGGGGTGATTGTAACGCCCCGAAAATCCGAATAATTAAATTGGTATGTCCGAATCGAAATTTGTGTAATTTAATATTTATTTGATATTTATTATGTAATTTTAGAATTTATTTCGTATATGATTGAATTTATGTATTTAAATTACAAATCGTCAATGTGCATTTAATAATATGAATTTTGACTGTAATTACATGTTATTTGGACAACGTGAGTTTTCGAACTTATTTTGCAAAATTATGACTTTGCCCCTTCGGTTTCTAAACCTTAGTCAATTTGACTAAGTCTCAATCTCTCTCTCTCACATTGCCATTCACGCTCAAACAAGAAAAAAAAGAGAAGAAAGAAAAAGAAAGAAAAAGAGAAGGAAGAAGAAAGATTCCAACGATTGTCCCGACTCCGATTCCCGACGGATTCTCGATCCGTTTTCGTCTACGAACTCCTCGCGAACTCTTCTACGAGTAAGCCTTTCACGATTCTTTCGTTTAATGTCTTCTTCACTTCGTATTTCTTATTTTTGATGATAGTTATAGAATTTAGGTTTTATATGATTTTGATAGAAAATGTGGATGGATTTTCGTGTTTATCGTTTCTATATGAAGCATATATGTTGTAGATGATTATATGTGAGAATTAGGGTTTAATTTGCATGATTTAGTGATTATATGTTGGATTAGGGTTTGATTTTTCGCGAGTTTCTGAGCTTCTGCTTGTTCTGCGATTTTGGATCGCACACGGCCTGTTGCACATGGCCTTGAGGCCGTGTGCATGAGACCGTGTGCGAAGGATGAATTGCGCACGGGCTATGCACACGGCCTTGAGGCCGTGTGCATGAGGCCGTGCGTGTTGCATGCTTGTGCACGGCCTCGCCACACGGCCGTGCACAAGGCCGTGTGGAAGGCTCGAACAGTGCCCTGACCTTCTGTAAGTCAGGGTACAAATTGGCCTACGGGTCCCGCTTCGGCTCGTCTTTTCCGAATTCTTTCTTCGCTCGTGTATTCGATATGTATGATATAGATAGGAATTGCATGATTTATGAATTTACGACATGTTCGGGTATGTGAATAGTGCATTTTAAGTTTTCGTTAAATTTTCTAACTTTTGCATGTGAAGTCCGATTTTCCCGAAATTCGAATACATGCTTCTCTATGATATTCTAAGCATGCCCGTAAAGTTTCGTTGCATTTGGAATTGATTTACATTTTTAAATTTGCGATTTACTCTGTTTTCGTTTGAGAATTTGAACCTAAGTGATTTATTTAATTGTGTAACATGCTTCTATGTGTTCTAATTCTTTCGTATAAGCCGTACGTCGTTGTTAGTCTTATTTGGTTGTATCTTGGTATTTTGCAGATGATACTCCTGTGGAGTAGCGCCGGTTCTTGCTCTTTTGCTCATCTTTTGCATAGCCAGGTGAGGCTTTCCTTTTCTGATTCCAGTATTATTAAGTATATATATAAATAAGCCTCTCCCCATATAAGCCTCGTTTATGTTTTGGTTTTCACACCGTTTATATATATACACACTTAGTAGATATTTATGATTATTATGTTCATTTGATTTATCGAAAATTATTTGATATGAAAAAGTATTACGTATAGTTTTCGAAATGTTTATGAAAGAGACATGTAAAACCTTTTGTTTTCTAAGGCGAACTTTGGCCTTCGGCCTCGCATATGACATGTCTCGAACGGTCTTTTGGCCAACCCGAAATGTTTGAAAAGCGAGTTATGAAATGTTTGCATGATCGTTTGGGCCCGAAGTAAGAGCGATAGGACGAAGTCGGTAGACGTCGGGTCTACGGCGTAAATCCTATGGTTTCCTCCATTTGGGAGCTCGGGGTGAGGCCGGAGTGGCAGCCCTTTGAGTACCTGAGTTATTCTAGTCAGTTACGAGTAGTTCGGATTTAGCGGTCCGTCTACATTGGAGGCATAAGGGTGGTTTCCGGTTTTTATGTTTGGATATTGGAGTTCAGGACTCGACTCGCCGAGTCATTAGATATGTTATGTTTTATGTTAAATCACCACCCGATTACGAAAACCTTTCTTTTATGTTGATTTCTTTTACTTTAAAATTGGT
This sequence comes from Verbena officinalis, assembly GCA_958496215.1. Classification (NCBI taxonomy): domain Eukaryota; kingdom Viridiplantae; phylum Streptophyta; class Magnoliopsida; order Lamiales; family Verbenaceae; genus Verbena; species Verbena officinalis. Next base: position 12,883,441 of record OY292387.1, on the reverse strand, counting down.
GATTTATTTTCCGTTTTGTTATATACCTTATTATTCCCTCCTCACTTAGTCGTTTGACTAACCCCCTCTGTTTTACCCTGTACTGGTTTCAGGATACTAGGCGGGATCTGCGTCGTCGTCGTCGCGTCTTAGAGTTACATTCTTTTTGCTCATGTATAACTCTCATTCAGTATGGCTATGATTTATGTCTTTTGATTTTAGGATTTAATTAGTTTGTATTCGGGATTATGTATATATTGAACCCGTTATTATAATTATCGGGATATTGTATCGAACCCGTTTGTTATTTAATTAATGGAATTTCGTTAGCCTTGGTGGGCTTTACTACTTGTGTAATTATTTATGTTTTAAATGTTTCGTTTATTTCGCTTCCGCACCTCTGTCTTTGTCTGTCTCGTTGTTTTTGAAACCCCCGCCTAGTTATTGAGTAAATTTGCCGTTCGCCGGGTTTCGGTTCGGGTCGGATCCCATTCCGGCTTCGGGTCGGGGCTCGGTGCGGGGCATGCGTTACCCGTTTGGGGCGCCCGCTACACGCACGCCCCGCACCGAGCCCCGACCCGGAACCGAAATGGAATCCGACCCGAATCAAAATCCGGCGAACGGCACACATTTACTCAATGACTAGGCAGGGGTTTCAAACGAAAGAAAACGATAGAGGTGCGGAAGCAAAAATTTAACAAAATAATAAATCATAATAATTGTACAACTATTAAAGCCCACCAAGGCCAACGAAATTCAATTACTTAAATAATAAACGGGTTCGATACAATATCCCGACAATGTACAATGACGGGTTCAACATAGAAATCCCGAATACTAACTAAATAAAATCCTCATATCATAAAACATAAATAATATCATACGGACAAGAGTTATACATAAACGAAATAAATACAACTCTAACGACGACGACGACGAAGATCCCGCCTAGTGTCCTGAAACCAATACAGGGGTGAAACAGAGAGGGTTAGTCAAACGACTAAGTGAGGAGGGAATAATAATGTATATAATAAAACGGAAATAAATCACCAATTTTAAACTTAAAAGAAATCAACATAAACGAAAGGTTTTCGTAAACGGGTGGTGATTTAGCATAAAACATAAACATATCATATGACTCGGCGAGTCGAGCCCTTAACTCCAATTTCCAAACATAAAACGGGAAACCACCCTTATTCTTCCAATGTAGACGGACCGCTAAATCCGACTACGCATAACATACCGTATAATCTCAGGTACTCAAACGGCTGCCACTCCGGCCTCACCCCGAGCTCCCAAAGGTGGAGGGAACCATAGAATTTCTGCCGTAGACCCGATGTCTACCGACTTCGTCCTATAATCCTGACTCCGGGCCCAAACATACATACATACATATCATAACTCGCTTTTCAAATCATTTCGGGTTGGCCAAAAGACCGTTCGAGGCATGTCATATGCGAGGCCGAAGGCCAAAGTTTGCCTTAGAAATTAAAGAGGTTTTACATGTCTCTTTCGCAAACGTTTGAAAGAATATACGTAGTAATTTTTCATATCAAAACATTTTCGATAAATCGAATAAACATAATAGGCATAAATATTTACTAAATATATATATAGAAACGGTATGAAAACAAAACGTAAACATGGCTTATATCGGGAGAGGCTTATTTATATATATACATAATAGTACTGGAATCAGAAACGGAAAGCCTCACCTGTGGCTATACAAAAAGAATAGATAATGCAAGACCGGATGCGCTACTCCACGGGAGTATCGTCTGCAAAAATACCAAGACACAACCAAATAAGACTAACAATGACGCACGGCTTATACGAAAATATTAAAACATATTGAGGCACGTTATACAATCACATAAGGCACTTAGGTTCAAATTATCAAACGAAAACGGAGTAATTCATGAATTTAAATATGTAAATCAAATCCAAATGCAATGAAACTTTACAGACATGCTTTAAATATCATAAAGGAGTACGCATCCGAATTTCGGGAAAATCGGACTTCATATGCAAAAGTTAGAAAATTTGACGAAAACTTAAAACGCACTATTCATAGACCCGAAGATGCTATAAATTCATAATTCATGCAATTCATATCTATTTCATATATATCGAATACACGAGCAAAGAAAGAATTCAGAAAAGACGAGCCTCGGAGGGACCCATAGGCCAAAATGGGCCCTGACTTACAGAAGGTCAGGGCCCTGTTCAACCAGGCCACACGGCCTTGTGCACGGCCGTGCACACCAAAGAGGGACACGCACGGCCTCTTGCACACGGCCTCAAGGCCATGTGCACAAGGCCGTGCACCATGAATCACACACACGGTCTCTTGCACGGCCGTGCAAGAGGCCGTGTACCCCCACACGGGCTTGCCACACCCCGTGTGCAAAGCCCGTGTGCGTCAAGAAAGAGCAGAACATTTCGCAGAACCAGAAAACCACGCGAGTTCAGTTCTAAATTCAAAATTTGATCCTCTAAACATGCAAATCACACCCTAATATTTACATATAATGATCTACAACATATAAGCTACACATAGAATCCAAAAACACGAAATTCCATCCATACATTCTCTCAAAATCATTTAAACCCTAACATAATCGACTATTCACAAAAATGAGGAAAATGAAGCATAGGAGACATTAAACAAGAGGGACGTAAAAGGCTTACTCGTAGAAGAGATTACGGGGAGTTCGTAGGCGTAAACGGTTCGAAAATCGGTCGGGAAACGAAGTCGGGACGATCGTTTAAACCTCCTTCCTTCTCTTTCTCTTTTCTTTCTTTTTCTTCCTTCTCCTTTGCTATTGAGTGGCGTGAATGAGGTGAGAGGGATAGATGTGAGACTTAGTCAAATAATTGACTTCATTCGAGAGACGAAAGGGCGTTTTCGTAATTTAGCAAAATAAGTTTGAAAACTCATGTTGTCCAAATAATACATAATTACAGTCAAAATTCTTATAATTAAACGCACATTGACAATTCGTAATTTAAATATAGAAAATCATTCATTTACGAAATTATTCTAAAATCTCATAATAAATATCAAATAAAATAATAATTTGTGCAATTGCCCGATTCGAGCATACCGGATTATAATTTGGATTTTCGGGGTGTTACAATACTCCCCTCCTCAAAAGAATTTGTCCTCAGATTCTCTTCCGGTCTCGGAGTTAGTTAAGAGGAGCATAATCTTGTGGAATTCTAATAACGCGAATTAAAACGAACATTCATAAGCAATTAAATCACATAATAAAATATCATTCATAATAAACACTTAATGCACTTAACATTCCAAATAAAATCCAGAGTCATACCAAATACGGAATTACATCAATTCCTAAACAAAACTAGCGGTAAAGAAGAAAATAAGAATAGATAGATCATGGCTCATCGGGGCCACGACGGAAATACTGGTCGAGCTGCTCCGAAAGTGACCTCTGCATCTCGGAGATAGATCGCTGAAGCTCAGACTGTAATGCTGTGTACTGACTATCCATGTGAGCGCGCTGAGCTGCAAAGCCCTCATTGATCTGCCTCTCCTGCTAGGCAAATCTCTCATCGGTCACATGATGGTAGTCAGAGAACTCCGAATAAAATTGCTGCAGATCAATCGACTCCTGGTTCTGTGTGTTTCTTCTGCCGTGTGAAGACTCGGGTATCGAAGCATCCTGTCCTAACAACTGTGAGTAAATGTGCTGAGCCTGCTCGTAGACCTCTGGGTTCGGGGGTCCTTCATCGTGAGCATCATCTTGGTCAGCTTCCCATAAGGATAGACCGTCTACCAGAACATACGGGTCGTTCCGCCTCGGACCCTTTGTGCAAATCGCCATCTGGGCTAGAGTGCCATAACTAATCGAGGTCGGACCTCCAACGGAAACCTGAGTATCGAGCCCTTCCACTTGGGCTGTAGCGGGCGCCCCAAACGGGTAACGCACGCCCCGCACCGAGCCCCGACCCGAAACCGAAATGGAATCCGACCCGAATCGAAACCCGGCGAACGGCACACATTTACTCAATGACTAGGCGGGGATTTCAAAAACGAAAGAAAATGACAGAGGTGCGGAAGCGAAAATAAACCAAACAATAAAACATAATAATTGCACAAGTATTAAAGCCCACCAAGGCCAACGAAATTCAATTACATAATTAATAAACGGGTTCGATACAATATCCCGACAATGTACAATAACGGGTTCAACATATAAATCCCGAATACTAACTAAATAAAATCCTAATATCAAAAGACATAAATAATAGCCATACGGAATGAGAGTTATACATGAACAAAAGAATGTAACTCTAAGACGCGACAACGACGACGAAGATCCCGCCTAGTATCCTGAAACCAATACAGGGGTGAAACAGAGAGGGTTAGTCAAACGACTAAGTGAGGAGGGAATAATGATGTATATTATAAAACGGAAGTAAATCACCAATTTTAAACTTAAAAGAAATCAACATAAACGAAAAGTTTTCGTAAACGGGTGGTGATTTAGCATAAAACATAACTTATCATATGACTCGGCGAGTCGAGCCCTTAACTCCAATTTCTAAACATAAAAACGGGAAACCACCCTTATTCCTCCAATGTAGACGGACCACTAAATCCGAACTACGCATAACATACAGTATAATCTCAGGTAGTCAAAGGGCTGCCACTCCGGCCTCACCCCGAGCTCCCAAAGGTGGAGGGAACCATAGAATTTCCGCTGTAGACCCGATGTCTACCGTCTTCGTCCTATCATCCTGACTCCGGGCCCAAACATACATACATACATACATACAGTTCATAACTCGCTTTTCAAATCATTTTGGGTTGGCCAAAAGACCGCTCGAGACATGTCATATGCGAGGCCGAAGGCCAAAGTTTGCCTTATAAATTAAAGAGGTTTTACATGTCTCTTTCGCAAACGTTTAAAAGAATATGCGTAGTACATTTTCGATAATTCGAACAAACATTATAGACATAAATATTTACTAAGTATATATATAGAAATGGTGTGAAAACAAAACGTAAACATGGCTTATATCGGGAGAGGCTTATTTATATATATGCATAATAGTACTGGAATCAGAAACGGAAAGCCTCACCTGTTGGCTATACCAAAAGAAGAGCAAAAGAAAGAACCGGCGCTACTCCACGGGAGTATCATCTGCAAAAATACCAAGACACAACCAAATAAGACTAAGGACGACGCACGGCTTATACGAAAACATGAGAACATATTGAGGCACGTTATACAATCACATAAGGCACTTAGGTTCAAATTATCAAACGAAAATGGAGTAATTCACAAATTTAAAAATGCAAATCAAGTCCAAATGCAACGAAACTTTACGGACATGCTTTAAATATCATAAGGGAGTATGCATTCGAATTTTGGGAAAATTGGACTTCATATGCAAAAGTTAGAAAATTTGTCGAAAACTTAAAACGCACTATTCATAGACCCGAACATGCTATAAATTCATAAATCATGCAATTCATATCTATTTCATATATATCGAATACACGAGCGAAGAAAGAATTCGGAAAAGACGAGCCTCGCAGGGACCCGTAGGCCAAAATGCTGACTTACAGAAGGTCAGGGCCCTGTTCAACCAGGCCACACGGCCTTGTGCACGGCCGTGTGCGAAGGCCATGTGCATCAAGGAGGGACACGCACGGCCTCTTGCACACGGCCTCAAGGCTGTGTGCACAAGGCCGTGCACCATGAATCACACGCACGGTCTCTTGCACGGCCGTGCAAAAGGCCGTGTACCCCAACACGGGCTTGCCACACCCCGTGTGCAAAGCCCGTGTGCGTCAAGAACAGAAGCAAAATTCGCAGAACCAGAAAACTTACTCAAAATCAATCCTAAAATCAACAAATGAATATCTAAACATGTAAATCTCACCCTAAAATTCATATATATCGATCTACAATATCTAAGCTACACATAGAGACAATAAACACGAAATTCCATCCATACATTCTCTCAAAATCCTTTAAACCCTAACATTATCGACTATTCACAAAAACGAGGAAAATGAAGCATAGGAGACATTAATCGAGAGGGATGTGAAAGGCTTACTCATAGAAGAGATCGCGGGGAGTTCGTAGGCGTAAATGGTTCGAAAATCCGTCGGGAAACTAAATCGAAATGATCGTCAAAACTCCTTCTTCTTCCTTGTAGCGGGCGCCGCCAAACGAGCAGACGCATGCCCCGCACCGGATCCTGACCCGGAATCGAAAGTAATCCGACCCGAACCAAAATCCGGCGAACGGCAAACCGGACTCATTTGCTACTAGGCGGGAGTTTCAAAACAGGGACAAACCAAAAGCGGAAGCAATATATAAATAAAACATAAAATCCATAATGGCTGCGCAGTTAGGTAAAGCCCACCAAGGCTAGCAAATTCCCATTAACACTAATAAATGTTTACAACGGGTTCTACAATATTATTCCCGGCTATTCATAAGTTTTCCTACATAACAAATATCAAGTCAACAAGAAATACATAAGACAAAAGCGTAACTCGACCGACCACGACTCAATACTATGTAGCCCGCCTAGAATCCTGAAACCAAAGGGTGAAACGAATGGGGTTAGTCAAACGACTAAGTGAGGGGGAAAAACAGTACATAAGAATAAACGAAAGTAGATCACCAGTTTAAACAGAAAGAAAATAACAGAAGTAAAGTTTTTCGCAAACGATTGGTGAACTAGCTCAAAATGAAACAAAACAAACGGATAACTCAGCGAGAAGAGTTCTGAACCACCAGTCAAATCATAAAAACAGAAACCCTCCTTATTCCTCCAGTTGTAATCAGGGAGCAACCCCTAACTACACAGATCATACATAAACAAGCTCAGGTACTCAAAGGGCTGCCACTCCGGCCTCACCCCGAGCTCCCAAAGGTGGAGGAAACCATAGAATTTCCGCCGTAGACCCGACGTCTACCGACTTCGTCCTATCGTCCTTACTCCGGGCCCATCAGAACAGGTCAAACATATACATATACATAGCTCGCTTTTCAAACATTTTCATGTGGTCAAAAGACCGTTCGAGGCAAGTCGTGTGCGAGGCTATAATGCCAAAGTTCGCTTTCGGAAAACAAAGATTTGCTTGCCTCTTTCGTAAACATTTCACAAACTTATACGTAATACTTTTCATATTAAATCGGTTTCAAGATCATAAAAGTATAAGCATAAATATCTATTATATATACAAACGGATGTAAAACAAATCATAAAACAAGGCTTATCAGGTAGTAGGGTTGGTATTATGTAGGTATTATCGTATACTATAAGAAACTGAAACCCCCACTTGTTGGCTTGACAAAAACGAGAGCAAAATGCGAGACAGGCACACTACTCCACGGGAGTATCGTCTGCAAAAGACCAAGACACAACCAAATAAGACTAATGACGACACACGGCTTATACGAAAGATTTAAAACACATAGAAGCACGTTAAACAATCATTCATCTCACTTAGGTTCACATTGTAACAAAACATAGAAATTCATAGAATTCGATAAGCAAAACAAGTTAGAATGCAATAATAGTTCATAATCATGCATAAAAGACAATAAAGAAGCATGCATTCAAGTTTCGGAAGAAACGAACAACATTTGAAAAATAGCCAAAAAGGCCTAAACGAAAAACACGAGAAACGGGGCCCAAACGAAGTCGAAAAAATTCAAAATACCTAAAATATGTATTTCATGATTTATAGGACTTATGGGTGAAATCGGATCTCGAATCGGAGGCCAAACGAAGAAAGTCAACTTTTTAATTACCCCTTTGACCCTCAATGTCGAGAGCAAGAAGTTGAAAATGGAGAAATTTTGGTTAAGGCATACACACGGTCTTGGGGACGGGCAAACGCACGGTCTTGAACATGTGCTCAAGCCGGTGCGCGAACACTTGCACTGGCCTGCGCACCGGCTTGCGCACGGCCATGCGTTAGGCAGTGCAAGGCCAAAATAGGCACACGGTCTTGGCGCATGGTCTCAAGACCATGCGTCAGGCCGTGCGGATTATCTAAATAGCAGAAAATGGCTAGGGTTCTCGGGAATGAGCCAAAAATTAACATTTAAATCATATAAATCATGCAAAACCTCAAACTAAACTTACATATAATGATCTACAACATCTAATCTACTTATAGGACCAAGAAACACGTAAATCCATCCACAAAATCATTCATATTCGCATTTTTCATATCTTATTAAACTATTCACAAAATTCTATAAATCATAGCCTAGGAAGCATTAAACGCGAAGGACGTGAGAAGCTTACTTGAAGAATAGATCGTGAGGAGTTCGGAAAGTTTCACGGATCGAAATTCGGTCGGAAATCGAAGTCGGAATGAGCAATCGAAGCTTTCTCTCTTTTCTCTCTTCTTTTTTTCTCCTTTTTTTCTTCTTTCTTTTCTTCTTTTTTACGTGAATGAGGATTGAGGGGGAGAGAGAGTGGTCAAGTCAAACTTTGACTTGACTTAGAAACGAGGGGCAAAACCGTAATTACTCCGAACTTACTAGAAATAGCAAGTTGTCGGAATTAAACAATATTACAGTCAAAGCTCATATAATTGAACACACGTTGACATGAAATGGTTTAAAAACCAAAATTCACTCATTTATGAAATTGTTAAAATACACATACTAACTATCAAATAAAATAATCAAATCGCGCAATATAACAATCCGGACGTACCGGATACTAATTCGGATTTTTCGGGGCGTTACAATCACCCCTCCTTATGAGAATCTGTCCCCAGATTCTTCTCTTCTGCTACAAATAACGCGGGGTGAAACTTGCGCATCTTCTCTTCGGTTTCCCACGTAGCTTCTTCAACCGACTGACTCCTCCAAAGCACTTTGACCATGGGAATTTCTCTGTTACGCAGTGCTCGAGTCTTTTTGTCTCAAATTTTCACCGGTTGTGAAACGAAGGTTAAGTCTGGCTCTATCTCAACATCTTCGATAGGAAGAACGTGTGAATCACTCGGGTGATACTTCCGGAGCTGTGAAACATGGAAAACGTTGTGGATTCCTGTCAGACTCGGTGGCAAGTCTAATCTGTAAGAAGCTTCTCCAATCTTCTCCAGAATCTCAAACGGTCCTAAGAATCTCGGACCTAACTTACCACCTTTGCTAATACGAGTGAATCCCTTTCGAGGTGAAGCTTTAAGAAACACTCGGTCACCAACCTCGAACTCCAAAGGTCGGCGGCGTGTATCGGCGTAACTTTTCTGGCGATCCTGGGCCGCTTTCATCCTCTGACGGATGATCTGAATTCGGTCAATCGCTCTCTGAAGAGACTGCGGAGAATCTCCTCTTCCTTTGTGATCCCTTGTCCAACGCCAATCCTCAAGATCCCAAAACAACGGGGATCGACACTTCCTTCCATATAGTGCTTCGTAAGGTGCCATCTTGATCGTAGACTGATAACTGTTGTTGTAGGCGAACTCAATCAACGGTAATTGGTCGTGCCAATTGGTGCGAAAGTCTAAGGCACACGCACGAAGCATATCACTGAGATATCGAATCGTCCTCTCAGATTGGCCATCGGTCTGCGGATGTGCTGCTGTACTGAATGTCAGCTTCGTTCCCATAATTGAGGAGTGAATCTAGCATCTCTGTCAGACACAATGCTCACGGGAACTCCAGGAAGCCTAACAATCTCTCGGTGATAAATCTCTGCCAACTTCTCCACCTTGAATGACTTCTTGACCGGCAGAAAGTGAGCAGTCTTGGAAAGTCGATCAATTATCACCCAAATACTATCATAGCCACCTTTAACTTTCGGTAAACCGGACACAAAGTCCATCGCAATCTGCTCCCAATTCCACGTAGGAATCGGTAGTGGCTGTAGCAATCCTCCAGGTCTCTGGTGTTCTACCTTGACCTGCTGACATGTCTGACATCTCTTGACGTAATCAGCTACGTCTCTCTTCATACCTCTCCACCAGAACAACTCTTTTAGATCCCGGTACATCTTACTTCCACCAGGATGTACTGTATAAGGCGTATTATGCGCCTCAACAAGAATCTCCTTCTTAAGACTCTCAGGAACACAAACTTGAGTCTCGAAGCGGAGAATGCCAGAATCATCAACACGAAACTGGGACTCTGGATCATCTGAAATATGAACTATCTGCCTCTGAGTCCACTCGTCAGTAGCCTGAACATCTCGAATCTTACAACCCAATTCTGACTGAATCGATATACTGTGAACGTGAGCCTGCGAGGTGATATAAACTCGCTCAAACTTAGCCTCTAGCTGAGCTACACTCGCCTTACGACTCAATGCATCGGCTACCACATTCGATTTTCCAGGATGGTACTGAATCTTGCAATCATAATCCTCAAACAATTCCATCCATCGACACTGTCTCTTGTTCAAATCCTTCTGCGTGAACAAATACTGAAGACTCTTGTGATCAGTGAAAATATCGAACGTAGTGCCATACAGATAATGACGCCACTTTAGCAAAGCAAACACAACGGCTGCTAGTTCAAGATCATGCGTGGGATAGTTCTCTTCGGCTGGCTTTAGTTTCCTCGAGGCGTAAGCTATAACTCTCCCATTTTGCATCAACACACAACCCAATCCCTCGTGTGATGCATCTGTGTACACAACGAGTCCCTCCAATCCATTAGGCATAGCTAACACTGGGGCTGTAGTTAATCTCTTCTTAAGCTCTTGGAAACTTGCTTCGCATTTGTCTGACCACTCAAACTTGGCATCCTTCTTCGTCAACGCAGTCAACGGACTAGCAAGCTTGGAAAAGTCCTTGACAAAACGTCTATAGTATCCTGCTAAACCCAAGAAACTGCGAATTTCTGTAGGAGTCTTAGGTTTCTCCCAATCCATCACAGTCTCGATCTTCGAAGGATCTACCTCGACTCCCGTTCCGGATATGACATGACCTAGAAAAGTCACTCTGTCGATCCAGAACTCGCATTTGCTAAACTTAGCAAATAACTGATGCTCTCTGAAAGCCTGAAGAACAATCCTGAGGTGTTCTGCGTGCTCTTCCTCTGACTTCGAGAACACTAGAATGTCATCGATAAAGATCACAACGAACTTATCGAGGTATGGACGAAAGATCCTGTGCATCATATCCATAAAAGCGGAAGGAGCATTCGTGAGTCCAAACGGCATGACCACGAACTCAAAGTGACCGTATCTGGAGTTGAACGCTGTCTTCGGAATATCCTCGGCTCGGATACGGAGCTGGTAATACCCTTGTCTGAGATCAAGCTTAGAATAAACTCTCGATCCCTGGAGTAAATCAAACAACTCCTCAATATGCGGCAAAGGATACTTATTCTTCACCGTCATACTGTTCAACTCGCGATAATCGATACACATACGGAGTGTACCGTCCTTCTTCTTCACGAACAAGACTGGAGCACCCCAAGGCGAGGTACTCGGGCGGATATATCCAATCGAAAGGAGTTCATCGAGCTGATTCTTCAATTCCTTCAACTCAGAAGGAGCCATACGGTACGGAGACTTCGAGTACGGCTCGGCACCCGGGACTAGATCAATAACGAACTCAATGTCCCTATCAGGGGGCAGACACTCCAAGTTCTCGGGAAACACATCCATGAATTCCTTAACCACATCGGTATCCTCGATCTTCCCCTGCTCTTTCGGGCGGTTGAGAAGATAAGCTAGAAAACCAGTTGCTTCTCCCTTCTGGATAAGCTTCTTGGCTTCCATCATAGAGATATACGGGCCTTTACCCGTTCTAAAACCTCTAACTTCAGTGTAACCAAGCACAACTTTCTTCTCATAACAGTCGATCTTCGCTCAGTGCTCAAATAACCAATCCATCCCAAGAATAACTCCATAATCCTTTATCGGCAGCACGATCAAATCCCCGAGGTACTCGGTACCCTCAATCATCATCGGACAACGCTTGAGAATGCGGTTCGTAGCTACTCTAGAACCCATCGGCGAGCTAACAACTAACACATACTCAAGCAACTCCACAAGCACATGCACAGATAAAGCAACGGCAGGCGCAATAAACGAGTGAGAAGCACCCGGGTCGTACAATGCATGAATGGGAGTGCCATGTATATATATCGTACCTTCCACCACGGCATTCGCATCCGGCGTGACATCTTCAGCATCGCCTTCCAAGGCGTAAAGTCGGGCCTGGGCTTGAGGCTGAGCTGGCTGCTTCTGACCTCTCTTCATCGGGCATGCATTCATAAGATGATCGGAGCTACCACATCCAAAGCAAAGCCCTAACTTCCTTCGACACTTAGACTCCAAATGGGGACCTCCACAATATCCACAAACTGGTCGTGGAAAGCCCTGAGCTTGGGGAGGAACATTCGGCTTCGGAGCCTGCTGAAACGGTTTCTTCCCAGCTGAAGAAGAAGATGGTCCTACAGAAGGAAAAGACCTCTTCGGACCCGACGAAAAACCCTTAGCGGCTGCGGGGGCAGGTGCTGATGTAGGCCTCATCTGTCTCAGCTCTGACTCTATAGCAAGAGCCATGTCAACTGCATCGGAATAAAATCGGGGGCGGACAGCCATCATATGCAGTCGAATGTTGTGAGACAAACCCTCCACGAACTGGCGTGTCTTTCTCTCCTCGTCCTCAACCATATAGGAACAGTGAACAATGAGGCGAGAGAAATGTGCCTCATACTGATCTACCGAGGACGTGCCCTGCTTCAAGTTCAAAAACTCCCTTTCCCGCTGTTGTCTGACTACCAACGGGATGTACTTAGCCCTGAACTCCACCAAAAACTGAGCCCATGTCGGAACCACCCGATCACGCGTCCAACGCTGATCGATCCGTGTCCACCAGTCCTGTGCTGCCCCAATCATCAGGTAGGCAGCATACTCGACCCTCTGTGGATCCGTAGTGTGCATTAGTCTGAATATCTTCTCCAAGGCCGATATCCAGGCCTCTGCAGCCACATCATCCGGTGCTCCCACAAACTGTGGCGGATTACGGTTAAGAAACTGATTTATTGCCTTCATAGCCGTCTGTTCCGGCGTCTCCTGAGGTGCATGAAGAGCATACTGTTGTAACGCCGCCATAAATTGGGCTGGCGTAGGTCCCTCTGGCGGGGGAGGAGGCGGAGGAGGACCTCTACCACGACGCATCCTGCAAAACTGTACAATTATGCATGACGGTAAGTGATCATGTAAAGCATTAACACGTAAGGAATTCAAATTCACACAATCACTTAAGCACAATCACGCAATTCACATAGTTCCTAAGCCGTACGGACCTAGCCAGACTCGACGCTTCAGAGCATAGGCCATTGAACCCATAGGGCTCTGATACCAACTGCAGCGGGCGCCGCCAAACGGGCAGACGCACGCCCCGCACCGGATCCTGACCCGGAATCGAAAGTAATCCAATCCGAACCAAAATCCGGCGAACGGAAAACCGGACTCATTTACTACTAGGCGGGAGTTTCAAAACAGGGACAAACCAAAAGCGGAAGCAATATATAAATAAAACATAAAATCCATAATGGTTGCGCAGTTAGGTAAAGCCCACCAAGGCTAGCAAATTCCCGTTAATACTAATAAATGTTTACAACGGGTTCTACAATATTATTCCCGGCTATTCATAAGTTTTCCTACATAACAAATATCAAGTCAACAAGAAATAAGAGTTTACATAAGACAAAAGCGTAACTCGACCGACCATGACTCAATACTATGTAGCCCGCCTAGAATCCTGAAACCAAAGGGTGAAACGAATGGGGTTAGTCAAACGACTAAGTGACGGGGAAAAACAGTACATAAGAATAAACGAAAGTAGATCACCAGTTTAAACAGAAAGAAAAAAACAGAAGTAAAGTTTTTCGCAAACGATTGGTGAACTAGCTCAAAATGAAACAAAACAAACGGATAACTCAGCGAGAAGAGTTCTGAACCACCAGTCAAATCATAAAAACAGAAACCCTCCTTATTCCTCCAGTTGTAATCAGGGAGCAACCCCTAACTACACAGATAATACATAAACAAGCTCAGGTACTCAAAGGGCTGCCACTCCGGCCTCACCCCGAGCTCCCAAAGGTGGAGGAAACCATAGAATTTCCACCGTAGACCCGACGTCTACCGACTTCGTCCTATCGTCCTTACTCCGGGCCCATCAGAGCAGGTCAAACATATACATATACATAGCTCGCTTTTCAAACATTTTCATGTGGTCAAAAGACCGTTTGAGGCAAGTCGTGTGCGAGGCTATAATGCCAAAGTTTGCTTTCGGAAAACAAAGATTTGCTTGCCTCTTTCGTAAACATTTCACAAACTTATACATAATACTTTTCATGTTAAATCGGTTTCAAGATCATAAAAGTATAAGCATAAATATCTATTATATATACAAACGGATGTAAAACAAATCATAAAACAAGGCTTATCAGGTAGTAGGGTTGGTATTATGTACGTATTATCGTATACTATAAGAAACTGAAAACCCCACCTGTTGGCTTGACAAAAACGAGAGCAAAATGCGAGACAGGCACACTACTCCACGGGAGTATCGTCTGCAAAAGACCAAGACACAACCAAATAAGACTAATGACGACACACGGCTTATACGAAAGATTTAAAACACATAGAAGCACGTTAAACAATCATTCATCTCACTTAGGTTCACATTGTAACAAAACATAGAAATTCATAGAATTCGATAAGCAAAACAAGTTAGAATGCAATAATAGTTCATAATCATGCATAAAAGACAATAAAGAAGCATGCATTCAAGTTTCGGAAGAAACGAACAACATTTGAAAAATAGCCAAAAAGGCCTAAACGAAAAACACGAGAAACGGGGCCCAAACGAAGTCGGAAAAATTCAAACTACCTAAAATATGTATTTCATGATTTATAGGACCTATGGGTGAAATCGGATCTCGAATCGGAGGTCAAACGAAGAAAGTCAACTTTTTAATTACCCCTTTGACCCTCAATGTCGAGAGCAAGAAGTTGAAAATGGAGAAATTTTGGTTAAGGCATACACACGGTCTTGGCGACGGGCAAACGCACGGTCTTGAACACGTGCTCAAGCCGGTGCGCGAACACTTGCACTGGCCTGCGCACCGGTTTGCGCACGGCCGTGCGTTATGCAGTCCAAGGCCAAAATAGGCACACGGTCTTGGCGCATGGTCTCAAGACCATGCGTCAGGCCGTGCGGATTATCTAAACAGCAGAAAATCGCGAGGGTTCTCGGGAATGAGCCAAAAATTAACATTTAAATCATATAAATCATGCAAAACCTCAAACTAAACTTACATATAATGATCTACAACATCTAATCTACTTATAGGACCAAGAAACACGTAAATCCATCCACAAAATCATTCATATTCGCATTTTTCATATATTATTAAACTATTCACAAAATTCTATAAATCATAGCCTAGGAAGCATTAAACGCGAAGGACGTGAGAAGCTTACTTGAAGAATAGATCGTGAGGAGTTCGGAAAGTTTCACGGATCGAAATTGGGTCGGAAATCGAAGTCGGAATGAGCAATCGAAGCTTTCTCTCTTTTCTCTCTTCTTTTTTTCTCCTTTTTTTCTTCTTTCTTTTCTTCTTTCTTACGTGAATGAGGATTGAGGGAGAGAGAGAGTACTTTGACCTGACTTAGAAACGAGGGGCAAAATCGTAATTACTCCGAACTTACTAAAAATAGCAGGTTGTCGGAATTAAACAATATTACAGTCAAAGCTCATATAATTGAACACACGTTGACATGAAATGGTTTAAAAACCAAAATTCACTCATTTATGAAATTGTTAAAATACACATACTAACTATCAAATAAAATAATCAAATCGCGCAATATAACAATCCGGACGTACCGGATACTAATTCGGATTTTTCGGGGCGTTACATTCCTTCTCTTTTTCTTTCTTTTCTTTTCTTTCTTTTCTTGCTGCTGCTGTGTGATTTGGGCGAGAGTGAGGTGAGAGAGAGAGTGATGAGACTTAGTCAATTTGACTTGGGTCAAAAATCGAAAGGGCAAATTCGTAATTTCATAAAATAAGTTTGAAAACTCATGTTGTTCAAATAATACATAATTAAAGTCAAAATTCATATAATTAAACGCACATTGACAATTCGTAATTTAAATATAGAAGTTCATTCATTTACGGAATTATTCTAAAATTTCATAATAAATATCAAATAAATAATAAATTGCGCAAATACTCGATTCGGACATACCGGATTATAATTCGGATTTTCGGGGCGTTACATGGGCACACTCCAAAATGGCGGTGATATAGGAGCCCACTCGAATCTCTCCTCTCGACCGAGTGGAGATGTACATCATATGGTCCATCATATATGAAATAGGGTTGAACCTGACCCCTCTCACCATATGGTCGAGCATGAGACAATCTTCGGTATTCACCACTCCCGGACTGTCTCCTCTAGCTAGAACCGATCGAGAAACGGCTCTATGCACAATTCTCAGCTGAGTGGTGATAAGCGTTGTGGCTTTGGATACGCTGGAGTTGAACATTTCGGTGGAGGTGGAGATACGTCTCCAAGCCTCGGCCTGATTCCATCCATCGGCACGTCTTCTAGGTGCCGTGACATCCAGCAGAAAGTACTCCGACATATGCCGGTATGAAAGCGTGTAATCTTGGTTGAATGCTCGGAAGTGGATTCCGATTGGCATCTCATGGTTGTCTGGAAATGCCGCGCCCTTGAGAGAGCTCAAAAATTCACAGGTGAGCCGGCGGTAGGATGGCCTTTGGATGCTCCAAAAATTAGTCCATCCTATGTTGTTGATATATCGGGATATGCCTTCGCCTAGGCCCAACTGATACATGGCTTCCATGTCGAGGAATTGTGTGGCCCTAACCGGTCGTTCCATTAACCGATTGAAGATATTTTGGTCGTCTTCATTTCCCAAATTTACTTGATACCCTTCCAGTGCCGCTACGTCGGGTAACTCCCTTGCCCGACGGCCACTATGAGTCTCGCGATCGCCTTCCATAATAGAGCTGGAGTTGGTTTGAGTTGAAGGAAAATAAGTTGCAAATTCCACTTGAGACTTTCACCGAACACTTGGTGTGCGCTACTTCGGGCGAAGATAACGTGAGATCGGTACAACGGATCGAGCCCAAAATTCCAACAATTCAAAGAACTTGCTGCACACAATGCACCTTCAAAATCTCACGAAAATCCGTCGGCTGGATCGAGAATTATACGAACTTAAAGTACTCTATATAGTCAAGTATATATAGTCAAGTACTCCACCACCAACAACACTATACAGAGTTTTAAGGAGACGCGATTAGCACCACCATACAGAGTTTTAAGGAGACGTGATTAGCATCACCATATCAGAGTTTTAAGGAGACGCTGTTAGCACCACCGTTTGCATCAACTCAGGCTAGCCAACCTCCTAGCCGGCCCAAGTTAACACGCTAGAAGTACACATCGGGATTTTCCCTAGACGCACGTCCCCAGGCTCACCTCCTGTATACTCCGGGCCCAAGTCATTAAACAGACTATGGCTCGCTTTTGAAATCAATGATAGTTTGGGTGGCCAAAAGGGCCATTCGAAAGTAGGAAATCGGGGTTTGGGAGGCCAAAGGGGTCATTCGAGACAAGGTTATAGTTGCGAGGTCGAGAGACCAAAATTCGCATTTAAACAAAAGGGTTTTCCTTGTCTCTAGTTGAAGGCATTTCAAAGCATTTTGGTTTTGCTATTAAAAGGTTTGACTAAGCACATAAGGAATAGTAAAGGCAGTACAACAAGTAATAAGAAAAGCGGGGTAATCATTTATTTTGCAAACCTATAATAGTCTATGTCCTTGCCCCAGTTAAAATAAGTTTAAACCCTTACCTGGCTCGACACGACAGTATGAAAGCAAGCGGTAGTCAGGTTTCTCCCTCGTTGGTCCCACCTGTAATACACAGGGCCTAGAGGATGAAAACAAGACCGACAATACTAAAAGCAAGACAAGAACAACAGACGAAGCACGGCAATTCAAATATAACTCCACTCATGCTACAGGTGCAATATGGAAAGCCAGGCAATTAAACATGTGAAGATATATAAAATGCGGAATAACAACTGAGGAAAGGTAAACGACATTCTAGATAATGAAAGAATATAAATTAAATATTAAAGGCATGCTTAAATGCAATTACGGCACGTAGGCATGTTTAAAATAATATAAAGACGTTCTCTCGCGAATACGGGGTTAATCGGACAAGAAACGGAAAAGATGGGAAAAATCCCTAAACGAGAAAGGTGTCAATTGACGGTCAAATAGGGTCGGGTAAATTACAAATTATGAAGAATATCAAATCCCGAGGCTCAAGGAAGCTATAGGTGAAATCGGATTGATATTCGGAGGTCGTATGAGAAAAGTCAACATTCAAATGAGTGGGGTTGACCAATTCCCGAAGTGTAAGAAAGGAAAATGCTGGAAAATACACTAAGTATGTTGCACCGGCCAACGCACGGGCTTGGCAAACCGGTGCAAGCACAAAAAGGGTGCACGGCCTCCCGCACAGCCTTGAGCACGGTGCCAAGATCGTGCAGGTGCAAACGGCCATGCGCACGGGCTCGTGCACGGGCTCAAGCCCGTGCAGGCTGAAAAGTGAAGCGCACGGGCTCCTGCACGGTCTTGATCAAGACCGTGCGTTCGCCCGTGTGGATCTTCTGAGCAACAGACTCAGCAGATCGCGAAACCTCACACACGAAAATCAATATACAAATTCATACATCTCCTAATTTACTCCATAAATCATCCTAATTTTCACATATAATCATATATATCATATAAGCTACACATACGTACAAGAATCACGTAAAATGGTCAAGTAAATCTCCCTAAACACGAAAATCCTAATATATAAAAATCCTATACAAAAGCCACAAAATCGCAAGAAAGAACGAACGGAATGAAATGGGGTAAAAGGATTACCGGTAGAGAATGTAGTGAGGATCGTTCGGGTTTTCACGGCTCGTCGATCGGGCGAGAAACGGACTCGGTAGGGCGTCGGGAAGATTTTCTCTCTTTTCTCCTTTTTTTCTTCTTTCCTTTCTTCTCTTTCTTCTTTGTGTGAAAATGAGAGAATGAGAGAGATAGATAGATATTTAGGAAAATATCTCGGGGGGTAAAATGGTCATTTAGGCTTTTAAGGGCATTTATGTAATTTAAGTAATTGAGGGCATTTAAAAGATAGGTTAAATCAATCTTTCCATAAGATTAATTAATCCAATTGGATAGATCGAGAAATTAGGTAAGAAAGAATTCGCGTAATAATTAATAATATAATTAAAATATTCGGGTCGTTACAGTCTTGAACACGGTGTCAAGACCGTGCACGCACACACGGCCAAACACACGGGATAGGTGCACGGGCTCAAGCCCGTGCAAGCAAAATGAGCTGCACACGGGCTCCTGCACGGTCTTGCTCAAGACCGTGCGTTAGCCCGTGTGGTTTAACTGGGTTCAGCAGAAACTTATGGGAATTCAAACATTCGAGCCAAAAATCATCAAAACTCATATTTATAACGCAAATCAACACTCACAAATTATAACAATCATTAATCATCATCTAATTCACATTTACATCCAATAAAATCACAAATTGATCAAGAAACGGGCTCGATCTAAGCATTTAACCTAAAAATCCCGATTTAATCAAATATTCTCAAAACCTCGAAAATCCGTAAAAGAAATTGGAGAAATTAGTACCTATAGAATGGTATCGAAGAAAGGATCGTTTAAAAATGATTGGCGCGAAATTCCACGGAGATTCGAGCTCGGCACGATCGATTAGGCTTCGGGAGAAAAATCTCTTTTTCTTCTTCTCTCTCTCTCTCGAATTTTGAAATAAAATTATGAAATGAATTTTGACACTTTTATCAAATATCTTCGAAATATCGAAAAATAGGAAGGGTTATTTTAGTAATTTTAGAAAATCCAATTAAATACACGTCGATCAAATACATCGATTTAATATCGAACAAACGCAATTTAGACAAGTAATTTAAATACGCAATTAATATTATCACATTGGGTCGTATACGAAAATAATATATAATAATTCACATATTACGAGAATTTAGGGTTAAGAAAGATAATTAACGCGGGAAAATACTCACAGTAATTCTCGGATTTCTGGGTCGTTACAATACTCCCCCCTTATGAGAATCTGGTCCCCAGATTCCATCTTTATCAGAAAAGCTCAGGATAAGCTTCTCTCATCTTAGCCTCCGTCTCCCAAGTAGACTGCTCGATCGAACGGTTTCTCCAGAGAACCCTCACTAATGAAATCTGCTTGTGACGAAGTTGCTGGACCTTGCGATCCTGAATTTGAACCGGGTTTCATCTCAATAGTCAAGTCCGGCTCAAGCTGAACTCCGTCATCCTGGAGAATATGGGACTCGTCGGGGAAGTACTTGCGGAGCTGTGAGACATGGAAGAAATTGTGGATCCCGGTAAGATAAGGTGGTAGGTCCAAACGATATGCGGTATTCCCGATCCGCTCTGTGATCTCAAATGGACCTAAGTATCTCGGAGTAAGCTTCCCACCTCTACCGATCCTCGTGAATCGCTTCCTCGGGGAGGCCTTGAGAAAAACTCGGTCTCCCACTTCGAACTCCAAATGTCGACGTCTCTTGTCGGCATAGCTCTTTTGACGATCTTGAGCTGCTTTCATTATTTTCCGAATGAGTTGGACTTTATCGATCGCTTCCTGAATGTGATCCGGTGGAGTAGCCCTCTCGTGGCCATTAACCGACCACTTCCAATCCTCCAATTCCCAATAAATCGGAGATCTGCACTTCCTCCCATAAGAGCCTCATACGGCGGCATCCCAATCGAGGCTTGATAACTGTTGTTGTAAGCGAACTCGACCAAGGGCAAGTGTGAAATCCAACTCGTATGAAAATCGAGCGCACATGCCCGTAGCATATCACTTAGAAACTTGATTGTTCGCTCGGATTGTCCATCGGTTTGAGGATGTGCTACAGAGCTAAACTTTAGGGTCGTTCCCAAGTTCTTGTGAAGTTCTTGCCAAAACTGAGCTGTGAACTTAGGATCCCTGTCAGAAACGATGCTTTCCGGAACACCATTAAGCCTAATAATTTCCTTCTGATACAATTCTGCAAGTTGCTTGACCTTTGCTGTCTTCCGAACCGGAAGAAAATGAGCTGACTTGGTCAATCGATCGACGATGACCCAAATACTGTCAAAACCTCCACGAACGGCAGGCAATCCTGTCACAAAGTCCATAGTGATCTCCTGCCACTTGGAAGTAGGTACAGGAAGCGGCTGAAGAGTTCCTCCAGGCCTTTGATGCTCGGCCTTGACTCTCTGACATGTTTGACAATGTTTCACATAAGTAGCCACGTCCCTTTTCATACCGTTCCACCAATACTGGGTTCTGAGATCACGATACATCTTGTTGCCTCCTGGGTGAATAGCATAAGCAGACTTGTGTGCCTCGTCGAGAATTCCATGCTTCAGATTCGTGGGAACACAAACTCGGGTCCCGAAGCGAAGCAATCCGGTACCATCGATCCTGAATTTGGTGTCAGGATCATTCAGCATACTGACCTTGATTTTCTGAATACCGGCATCTGAATCTTGCTCGTCTCGAAGCTGTTGGACTAAATTGGGTTGGATTGTAAGGTTGGCAAGACGAGGATACGATTCAAATCGAGTCCTCCTGTCCTCTAAAGAGATATCTGAAGATGTCCCCTCTAGGTGTGCCAAGTGAGCCCTCCGGCTCAATGCATCAGCGACTATGTTCGCCTTCCCAGGGTGATACTGAATGCGGCAGTCATAATCTTCCAAGAATTCCATCCACCGTCTCTATCTCCTGTTGAGATCCTTCTGAGTGAACAAATACTTCAAACTCTGGTGGTCCGTAAAGATGTCAAAGTGACACCATACAGATAATGACGCCATTTTCCCAAGGCAAATATCACCGCTGCAAGTTCCAAGTCGTGAATGGGATAGTTCTTTTCGGCATCTTTTAGCTTTTTAGAAGCATAAGCAACGACTTTCCCATTTTGCATCAACACGCACCCTAAACCTTCCTTGGACGCATCCGTATAAACCGCGTATCCCTCGTGTCCGTCTGGAAGAACAAGTATAGGTGCAGTGGTCAATCTCTTCTTCAGCTCCTTGAAACTGGCCTCGCAATTGTCATCCCACTGAAAGGACACATCTTTACAAGTTAACTTCGTGAGTGGGGCCGCTAGTGTGGAGAAATCCTTAACGAATCGCCTGTAATATCTAGCCAATCCAAGGAAACTCCTAACTTCTGTTGGCGTCTTAGGCTGACTCCAACTCATCACTGCCTCAATCTTTGATGGATCCACAGCAATCCCATTCCCGGAGATGATGTGACCAAGGAATGAAACCTCGTTGATCCAAAACTCGCACTTGCTAAACTTAGCATATAAGCTATGCTTTCGAAGTGTATGTAGCACAATGCGAAGATGCTCGGCATGATCCTCGACCGTCTTGGAGAAAAGCAGAATGTCATCGATGAAGATAACCACAAACTTGTCGAGGTAAGGTCGGAAAATCCTGTGCATCATATCCATGAAAGCTGCAGGGGCATTCGTCAAACCAAACGGCATCACAACAAACTCGAAGTGGCCGTACCGAGTGTTAAACCCGGTCTTAGATATATCCTGCTCTCTGATACGAAGCTGATAGTAACCTTGTCGAAGATCCAACTTCGAATATACCTTCGAGCCCTGCAATAAGTCAAATAACTCCTCTATATGGGGTAGAAGGTATTTGTTCTTCACTGTCATCCGGTTCAACTCCCGATAGTCGATGCACATTCTCAGCGTACCATCCTTCTTCTTAACAAACAAAACCGGTGCACCCCAAGGAGAGATGCTCGGTCTTATATAACCACTCTCAAGCAACTCTTCAAGTTGCATCTTCAGTTCCTTCAACTCGGCTGGAGCCATCCTGTACGGAGTCTTCGAATAAGGCTCCGATCCCGGGGCAAGATCGACTACAAATTCGATGTCACGATCAGGGGGTAGAGAGTTCAAACTCTCGGGAAAGACATCCGGGAAGTCCTAAATCACTTCCGTGTTCTCGAGCTTCCCTTGTTCCTTCGGTCGGTTAAGTAAGTAAGCGACGAAGGTCTGAGCTCCCTCTCGGATCAAACGAGAAGCCTCAACGAAAGAGATCTTCGGTGCCAAATCTGACTCCTCAAGACTACCCTTCACAATGGTTGCGTCGGTTCCAATCTGTATAGTCTTCCTGAAACAATCTACACTGACTCTGTGCTGATAAAGCCAGTCCATTCCAAGAATAATCCCATAACGCTGTAGTGGCAACTCAATCAAGTCGGCGGGATAAACACGATCTCCTATCTTCAAAGGACAACCCTTGAAGATCCTATCCGTAACGTATGAAGTCCCCAAAGGAGAACTGACTCGATACAAATAAGGCAGACTCTCCACGGGCATGCACAATTTAGCAGCAATATCAAGCGCAATAAACGAGTGTGTAGCACCCGGATCATATAATGCAGTAATAGGGATGTCATGAATATGCAGGGTACCTCCAATCACGTCGTGCAAATCTGGCTCAAGCTCCTCTCCTCCCAGTGCAAAGACTTTGGGCTGTACTCTCGGCTGACCGGCAGCTTGAATCGCCTTCGGTGGCATGGCGAGAGCTCTCTTGTTCGGACAAGAGTCTATCATGTGATCAGGGGATGCACAAAGTAAACACTGCCCCAATCGCTTCCGGCAGAAGTCGGCGGTGTGGTTCGGCTTGTGGCAGTAGGAGCAGGTGATCGGTGCAACGGCAGTAATAGGGGCCCTCTCAATATACCTGGGCCTCTTATCGCCCAAAGAAGATCTAGATCCAGCAGTGAAAGGCCTCTTGCCCTTCTGAGAAAAACCCTTAGGGGCGGCAGCAACAGGTACAGGAGCCCTACGACGGAGCTCTCTAAGATCGGACTCAATAATCATAGCCCGTGTCACAGCCTCCTCATAAGTACGGAGGTCGCTGCCAACCAACTCGACACTAATCTCATCACGAAGGCCCTCCTTGAACTTCCTAGCATCCTCCTGTCGTCGTCTGCTATGTGAGGAGCATAGACGATCAATCTAGTAAAATTGGCCTCATACTGGCCCACGGTCGTGCCTCCCTGAGTGAGGTTCATAAACTCCCTCTCCCTCTGATCTCAAACAACCTCGGGCACATACTTCGCCCGGAACTCGAGAAGAAACCGTACCCAAGTACGAGGGGTCTGTGCGGTGGTCCATCGCCTCTCAACAAAGCGCCACCAATCGAGGGCGGGTCCCCTCATCAAGAACACAGAGAGCTCAATCCTCTGAAGATCCTCAATATCTAGAGCTCTAAACTTCTGCTCCAGTTCTGAAATCCAGGCCTCGGCCTTGATGTCGTCCGGCTCACCCTCGAAGACCGTAGGGCGATAGGACATGAATCGATCTATGGCTCGGGCAGTAGCATCCCGAGGATTCGGTGGTGGTGGATGAGGCGGCTGTTGCTCCTGCTGAGCCTGCTGTACTATCAATCTAACAGCATCGTAGAAGGCATTAGGCAGTGGAAAACCCTCTGGTGGTGGAGGCGGTTCCTGTCGGCCTCTAGGTCTAACCATTGTGCCTGAAAAGATAAGCTGAAATGCATGTGGGTTAATGATATGACCAATTAATCAAGTAACAATATCATATAAAAGCGCAAGTAAAGAAAATAACACGAAACCTATATATATAGCCGTACGACTTAGACACGACACTTCTAGACAACAGAACCTAAAGCTCTGATACCACTCCGGACTGTAGCGCCCCGCTCTACAGCCCCCGAACCTGCACGGTCTCCCAAGCCGAGTACAGTGCCTCAACCCGAGAACTCATGCAAGCTAACGGGTCAATCCCGACACTTGGCAACAGTGAATTCCCAAAATAATAACATCTAAATAAAACAGAGTAAATATAGCGGAAGCAGTTAAATCATATTAATATAAATGCCACTCCGGGGCTAATTAACTAATCGAAACATCAACAGCCCATTCAGGGGAAACATCAAGTAAATAAAAGGTTACGGGGATCAAAATAACATTATCTACAATCCAGGTTAACAAGAATATTTAACGAGAGAATAAAAGACAACAAACGAGACTCGGCAAAACCAAAAATGCCTATCTATGCACTGTTGCCCATCCGACACGTAAGACATGTCGGTTTCTCTCAACCTGAGGCAAGAACCAATTAAAAGAGGGTGAGTCAAAAATACTCAGTGAAGATGTGAGAGTAGGTCGAGTCATGCTTCCGGGTTTTATAGAAAATACATATGCGAAAATGAAGAAACCGGAATATGCTTCGACTTAGATATTCAATTAAAACAATAAAATCAATAACAATATAAAGCAATAAACACGATCCCAGCGAGAATGGGCCTGTTCCTCCTTATTTCTCCACGATTCATTATAAAAATTCTCCATCGCCGGTGTCAAGCCAAGGAGCAACCCGAAGCTCGACTATAGTGAATTTTAGGAAAATGTGCAACGAATGCAACATCCACCATCGCTCCCAACCGTGGCTATCATCTCCTGACGGGCCACGATTGACGCTTAATTTTGGGAGAAGCACCTCGGATTACACCCTGGACGCCCGTCCCCAGATGTAACCTCCGGATACCTTCCCGGGCCCAATTTTGAAATAACACGGATTTGCTCGCTTTGAAAAACACATTTGAATGCCAAACGACACTCTGGGCAAAGGTGACGACGAAGGGGTTAAATCCTAAGTCAAACTGTCACGTAAAATAAATAGTTTTCTTGCCCTTTTTGAAAACAAATCAATTTGGTTTAATAATGTATAATTTTAATATTAAATGATTTGAGGATAAAACATAAAAGTATAATCTCGAAATAATTAATACAATAATAAGGGATTAGGGGGTTTCGCAATTATATATATATATATATATGTTCAAGCCCAGTTAAAAGATTTAAATCCTCACCTTGAAATCAAAAAGAGAAAGCCTAGCTGCTAAACTCACTGGTCTCCAACGCCCGACTGATCTGGAGACAAGACAAGACCTATACAAATTAATAACGACTACAACAACAATAAAAGCGCAAATAAGCAATTATTGGACGAACGGCTAACCAAACATGTTCCCAATCATGCATATGCCAATTAATATATTTAAAGAAGCTATCATGTAAATTTCACGCAATTCCGACAAGTTGTCAAAAATACACATAATTAGAATTACACTATTCATAGCCTGAACGAGGGCGAAATTAAATAAACATTCCAAAATATAAATCTACAAATTAAAAGGGTTCTATAGGTGAAAATGGTGTAATTTTTGGAGTCCGTATGCAAAAAGTCAACCAAAAATGGTGACCAGAAGACTCCATTGCCGAGAGCAAAATTTGAAAAAGCTGGAAAAATCTCTAAGTGTTTCACACGGCCTTGTGCACGGTCTTGAACACGGTGTCAAGACCGTGCACACACACACGGCCAAACACATGGGATAGGTGCACGGGCTCAAGCCCGTGCAAGCAAAATGAGCTGCACACGGGCTCCTGCACGGTCTTGCTGAAGACCGTGCGTTAGCCCGTGTGGTTTAACTGGGTTCAGCAGAAACTTATGGGAATTCAAAAATTCGAGCCAAAAATCATCAAAACTCATATTTATAACGCAAATCAACACTCACAAATTATAACAATCATTAATCATCATCTAATTCACATTTACATCCAATAAAATCACAAATTGATCAAGAAACGGGCTCGATCTAAGCATTTAACCTAAAAATCCCGATTTAATCAAATATTCTCAAAACCTTGAAAATCCGTAAAAGAAATTGGGGAAATTGGTACCTATAGAATGGTATCGAAGAAAGGATCATTTAAAAACGATTGGCGCGAAATTCCACGGAGATTCGAGCTCGGCACGATCGATTAGGCTTCGGGAGAAAAATCTCTTTTTCTTCTTCTCTCTCTCTCTCGAATTTTGAAATAAAATTATGAAATGAATTTTGATACTTTTATCAAATATCTTCGAAATATCGAAAAATACGAAGGGTTATTTTAGTAATTTTAGAAAATCCAATTAAATACACGTCGATCAAATACATCGATTTAATATCGAACAAACGCAATTTAGACAAGTAATTTAAATACGCAATTAATATTATCACATTGGGTCGTATACGAAAATAATATATAATAATTCACATATTACGAGAATTTAGGGTTAAGAAAGATAATTAACGCGGGAAAATACTCACAGTAATTCTCGGATTTCTGGGTCGTTACATACTTAATACCAATAATAAGGGAATACGGGGATTTTGCAAGTATACATAGACATATATGTTCAAGCCCAGTTTAAGTAATTTAAATCCTCACCTGGTGTGCCAAAAAGAAAGACTAGCAGCTACAACTCACTGCTCACCGACCTTTGACTGATCTGTAGACAAGACAGGACCTAGACGAATTAATAACGACTCTAAAAGTGCAAATAAGCAATTATTTGACGAACGGCTAAGAAAATGAATCAACAAGCATGCATATGCCAATAATAATATTTATGGGAGCTACCACGTAAATTTCAAATAATTCCGACAAGTTTCCAAAAATGCATACACGTAAAATTTCACTATTCACAGACCGAACGAGGTCGAAATTCAACAAACATTTCAAAATGTTAATCTACAACTTAAAAGAGATCTATCAGTGAAATCGGTGTAATTTTTGGAATCCGTATGCGAAAAGTCAACCAAAAATGGTGACACATTGACTTACTTCCCGAGAGCAACTTGTGAAAAAGTTGGAAAAATCGCCTAAGGCATTTGCACCGGCTTGTGCACGGTCTTGAACACGGTGTCAAGACCGTGCACTACACACGGCCATCCGCACGGTCCAGGCCCGTGCAAGCACAAAAGGGTGCACACGGGCTCCTGCACGGTCTTGATCAATCGTGCGGTTTATCAGAACCCAGCAGAAAGTCGCGATCTCAACGCGAATCCGAGCCAAAAATGCATTTACATCATATTTTGAGCGCAAATCGACACCCACAATTTATAACAATCAATAAACAACATGTAAGGAATATTTCTATCCAAGAATCACAAGAAATGACCAAGAAACGGGTTCGATTTCACTAAAAATCCTATAAATCCCGAAATATAAAAAATAATCTCAAAACATCAAAAATTCGTAGAAAGAATTGGGGAAAAAGGTACCTAAAGCAAGGTCTCGTTGAGAGGATCGTTTAGGTTCGATCGGCACGGAATTCCACGAAGAAACGAGCTCGGCACGATCGATTAGGGCTTCGGAGTAAAAATCCTCTTTTCTTCCTCTCTCTCTCTCTCTATTTCGAATAAGGATTCAAATGAGGGTTTTTTGAGACTTTTATCAAAAATTTCGTAATGTCGAAAAATACGAAGGGGTATTTTGGTAAGTTTAGAAAGTCCAATTAAATAATTTTGGTAAGATATAACAATATTAATCATTAAACGAAAGATAAACAATTAAGGAATTTAAATACGTACATAATATTATCACGTAAGGTCGTATACGATATAGTATAATATAATTCACATAATACGAGAAATAGGGTTGAGAAGAATAATTAATCGCAAAAAAGAAATCACAATGATTCTTGGATTTCTGGGTCGTTACAGAGCCATGGATGGCACTATGTGTTTATGATTAAATTGTATTTCGAACTGCAACTGTTTAATGATATTATGTTAGCCTCCTAGGCTTTTATGGAATTGAATTATTTATTGCTTTGTAGCGCCCCTTTCCGTTGAAGGAGAAAGGACACCACATCCGCACCAAGACGAACTCTTAAACAAGGTAAATGTACCCCATTCAAAAATTCATCTCAGCAAACGGCAAGCACTCAATCAAACTCTGGCAACAACAACACAACGCCCCAACAACAACAACAATCAGAGAAATGCGGAAGCGAATTCATAAACAACAGTTTAATCATAAAAGCCATCCATGGCTCAACTAACTATCCCACATCAGGGGCACATTGGTACATAAGGTAATCATAATGTTAAATACAGTAATTCGAATCAATTCAGAAAGTAAAGACTCGACTGTTGTTGGGACACTGACAAGACAATAATATGTGAGCCAACCTAGACCTGCTGCTGCCAACTGACAAGATAGGTGACACTGCCACCTGTCTACTTGAAGCAAGAACCAAAGTAGAAAGGGTGAGTATAAAGGATACTCAGTAAGGGGGGTTTATACAATATAGGTATTGATCACAGTTCGTCGTTTATCTTTTAAAATCAAAAGGGGTGAATGTTGCTCGTTTTGATAAAGATACAAACAATAATATCAGTTGTAAAACTATAACACAAAGCAACATTCAAGTTCGGCTTTATTTGAAAACACAAAAGGTTGACGAACAGGATCCTTCGAAAACGTTTGCACAAAAGGTCAAGCCGATCATTTTGAAATGATATTAGTTGAGTCACGAGGCCGTTACAAGTTCGAAAGACATGGCATAAATAAGTTGGAAATGATAAGTAAAAATGGCTCGTAATTCAACTAAATAGTTTGAACAATAAAGAAGGCATAAGTTGGCAAGTTCGAGCCACGCTTTCGGGTTTTATATATATATAGGGAAATACATATGCTAAATGAAGAAAACCGAAATGTGCTTCGACTTGTAACGAAGCCGTAAATCATTTAGACAAACAAGTGATGCAATAAGTCATGCAATAATGTGTCCCGGCGAGAACGGGCCCTCTTCTTATAACTCCCAATCATGAAAAACATGCAAGCATGTAGTCAAGTACTCCACCACCAAAAGTCGTGATCCAATCACAATTTAAGGAAACTAGTAGTGCCCCACAACGCTACCGTACACAATTTAAGGAAACGCTCAAGGCGCTACCGTCGCATTTAACTTAGGTCAATCAAACCTCCCGACCGACCTAAGTCAATACCTAGAGTACACATCGGGATTTGCCCTAGACGCTCGTCTCCAGGCTCACCTCCTGTATAACTCCTGGGCCCCAAAGTCATAATCCAGTCCATGGCTCGCTTGAAATTAATAACAATTTAAGTGGCCAAAAGGGCCATTTGAAAATAGGGAATCAGGGTGTGGGAGGCCAAAGGGGCCATTCGAGACAAGGTTATATTTGCGAGGTCGAGAGACCAAAGTTCGCATTTAAAACAAATGGGTTTTCCTTGGATCTAGCTGAAAATGTTTGTAAAATATTATACATATAGGTTTTGCTATTAAAAGGTTTGACTAAGCACATAAAGAAATAGTAAAGGCAGGAACAACAAGCAAGAAGAAAAGGCGGGATAATAATTTATTTCGCAAACCTATATATATCTATGATCTTGCCCCAGTTGAAAACATTTTAAACCCTTACCTGTAGCTCGACAAACGAGAAAAGCAAGCAAGCAAGCAACAGATATGATTCTCCCTCAGAGATCCCTCCTGAAAATACGGGGTCTAGAGGATGAATGACTGACACGAATGAGAAAACAGACACTGACGCTCGGCTATGAAAATGCAACATGATTAGAGACGAAAATACAATATTTAAGCATAAAAGGACAAGTAGGGGCAAATTGGTCATTTAGCATGTAAAACGTGGAATAAACGAATAACAAATAACATTTGATTAAATATAAACATTTAAGAATAAACTACTCAGATTGTATGATTGAAATTCCAGAATAAACATGCATAACCCATTCAAGTCAATCAATTGAATTACAACTTATCAACTTAACAACTTTTTCCAAAAGCTCAAAAGCTACAATCTAACATTCACTCATAATCCAAGTTTAATCGAACCCAAATCTCATCAATTCAACTATACAATCATACATCGACAATATTCATCAATTTACAATCATGCTACAATTTAAGGTACAAGCAAATTTAGCTTAATTGATTCGAAAAGCTAAAAGCTAGTGCGAAAGTTGACATATATACATAATCATACAAAAACAGTCATAAAAGACAAACGGTAAATCAGATTTAGATAATACCAGTGCCGTTAGAACCGTTGCGTCGAGACGATGAATCTGTCCGAAGACACCGTAGCCGGATTCTCGCCGGAACAGTGTCAAAATTGCCGATCACCGCCTGCCACCACCGGACCGCCGCCAACGCAGTCGGACCCTTATACTCAAACATTCCTCTCGTCGAGCCCGTCACTTCCCCCAAGCCCGTTTCTCGATCCGGTCACTCACCGGAGTTTAATTTCAGTTTGAAGCTCCAACGAACCCTAAATCCAAGAATCAAAATTACTCAAAATCGGGCTATCGAATTCGGGAACGGAGTTTGTAGAAAGCTTACCCACGTCGAGAAGGTTGGAAAGCACCTAAAGATCGATGAAAATGGTGGCCGGAGCACGTCGGACCACCACTCCCGCCGTGGCTCCTCCGCACGCCGCCTGTAACTGGCCGCAGCGCCGCCGTCTAAGGGAGACACGCCACGAGACCACCACCAATCTTCTCGTCTTGTCACGCCGGTCAGAACCTTGGTGGTCCGCGATGGTGGCGCCGCCTGAAACGTTGCCGGAGCTCCACCAACGCCGCGCCTGAAAAATGGCCGTATCTCCGCCGTCGGTGGTCGGATGGACTCAAGACCACCGCCAATGGATTCCTCTCGTCGAAACGGTTCAGACCTGACCGGTCTTAAGCCTCGCCATCGCCGGAAAAGTCAGATCGGAGAAATGCACCGTCGTTCGGTTCTCCCGCCGTTACGCCGTCGTCGTTGCTCCGATGGCCGGGAAAATAGTACGGTTGGATTCGTCTCGTCGATACGGTCATCTGGACATATGATTCGTCGAATTCCGACAATGTTGCAAAAATTGTGTTTGGGAGAGAATGGCTCGTCGTTCGATGATTGTCGGTGTGTGTGTGGTTTCTAAATATGGAAGGTTACTATACATATTTTTCGAAAAACGAGACAAAAAACCGAAGTCTCGGAATTAGGCGTACTTAGTGTCAAAATGACCGTAATGAAAAGCTTAACAAGGTTTGAGGTTCGTTTCATGAAAATTCGGGCATTTACAAAAAGTCAATATCGAGTGGGGTCAAAGTGTAAATAATTTTGGGCCAAAAATGCAATATTTTGGAAATATAATTTATGAATAATATTTGGAACCTTGATGAAATACATCTTTAAGACATTGGATTCCGGTCCAACGTGCACTGTTAAATTACTAGATTCGATTAAACGAGCTAAAAATATAAATTTACCAAATTGACCCTAGTTAGTGACAAAACAATGCAAATATAATTCTTATTAATGCTGTGAGTTTTAAAAGCCAAATTAATGGTTATGAAAAATTCTTTAAATGCAAGAGTTGGAAAACGTGTAATTATGAAAGACGTCGGGACCATAAATGGTCTTTATCTCGATAAACGTGCTAATTCTGAGCTTGGGAATTATGGGTCGTCACAATACTCCCCTCTTCAAAAGAATCTGTCCTCAGATTCTACTTCTCACGTCAAACTATTCTCTATCAAACTTCTTCTTTGGTTTCGATTCTAGGAATTCGTTCTGTCCAATTTGTAATGTCTTCGGGGCTTGTACAGACTCCTTTGATTCCTGAAGAATCATGTTCATTCGTCTGTTTCATCTAAACTTGGTGTCCTTCGTGTTGGTCTGATTAATTCTCAAGACCGGTGCACGTTCAAAAGCACACATTCTCGTCCATAATGACCAAGAACAGAAAATCCCAATGTAAGGTCTTCAGTTTGGTGTAGCTGAAAGCTCGGTGTTCTTCTAGTCGAGTTCGACATCCAGATTCATGTCGGTTCTCACTCCGACTATCTTCAGAAGTATTCTCCTTCAGACTCGATTTGTCAAAGTCGATGCTATCCAAAACCGCATAACGTACTCGCAACAGAAACGATCTTAGTCGGCCAAGAACTCCTTATCCTTAGCACTCTCTATTAGCGTATAACGAATTTATTGAATTCTACGCTATCCACACAGAGATCACATAAATCCTAAGAACTAATCATTCAATTAGTGCAAGTGTGAATTTGAGAGCAGTTAAAGTACATAAGTTATATAAAACACTTAATAGATATTTATAGCAAATACCATTCGAAACAGAATACGATGAATGAATGCTATCATAATGCAATGTACCTCCACCGGTCGATATCAAGATAGGGTGCCATCTCTCCTTCCCCAAGACTTTCTTTTGTTGGTACATTCTCGGACTTGATGCTTGATGCTTCCACATGAGAAACAATGTCCCAATCTCCTCCTATACTTTGCAGTCTTGTGGTTCGTCTTCCCACAAAATTCACAAGGGACGGGGCCCTCATTCTGTCCAAGTTCGGTAGGCTCCGGTATCACGTTGGGAGAAGATCCTACTACAGGAGGGAGACTTCGACCCATCTCTCGAAGATCGGAATCCACCCTCATAGCTCGGTTAACTGCATCGCGATAGAGGCGAATGTCCCACCCCACTAATCTTTCCCGAATCTCCAACTGAAGTCCCTCGATAAACTTTCGTGTTCTTATCCGCTCATCAGAAGCAATATGAGGGGCATAGGTGATGAGACGGCTGAAATGTGCCTCGTACTGTGCTATGGGGAAAGCCCCTTGGGTGAGAGACATGAACTCTTTCTCTCGGTTGTCACGTATTACTTCCGGCACGTACTTCTCTCGAAAATTGGATAGGAACTGTGGCCAAGTGTACGGAATTCTCTCAGCGATCCATCTCTGTTCCGTGTAGCGCCACCAGTCCCGAGCTGCTCCTCTCATCAGGAAGGTAGCATATTCGACCCTCTCGGGGTCATCACAGTGTAACACTTGAAAGATTTGCTCTAGATCGGCTATCCAAGCCACGGCCTTGAGGTCATCTGGTTCGCCCTCGAAGTATGGCGGCTGAAGGTATAAAAATCTCTCCAGGGATTGGCCCTCGGCCTGTCTCATATGTACGTGTGGCTGTTGTAGCATTTCTCGATGTACTTGCTCAGTGATCTGTCGCATAGCTGCCACGAGCTCACTTGCAATCGGATTCGGAGGTGTAGGAGCTGTACAGGGTCTTCGAGGAGCCCTTATGCACCTGTGAACAAGAAACTAGAAAGAGGATGCATGTCGGTTAATGGCATGATGAAATAGGGCATCTATGATTTAAATGAGACATATAAACATATAGAAGCACAAAAGTTCCACAATTCAAGTTAATGCAATTCAAACACAGAAGCAGATAAGCACATAATCCTATAGCTGCACGACCTAAACACGACTTCGAAATTCCACATCCAACTTGCGTTTCAATCTCCCTTAGCACAAAAATTATAAAAGATCGCTAGCTAGTTGATCAGACCATCAGCGATCAATCACAATTTATGCACCAAGAAATCATGAACACTCGTCAAAGCATGAATCCAGAACAAACTGACACCATGCAGACAGACACCACATGCAAGACAGACGAGATACCTGAGCTTTCGGTTCCTTTTCAGGAACCTAGGCTCTGATACCACTGACTATAGCGCCCCTTTCCGTAGAAGGAGAAAGGACACCACATCCGCACCAAGACGAACTCCTAAACAAGGTAAATGTACCCCATTCAAAAATTCATCTCGGCGAACGGCAAGCACTCAATCAAACTCCAGCAACAACAACACAACGCCCCAACAACAACAACAATCAGAGAAATGTGGAAGCGAATTCATAAACAACAGTTTAATCATAAAAGCCATCCATGGCTCAACTAACTATCCCACATCAGGGGCACATTGGTACATAAGGTAATCATAATGTTAAATACAGTAATTCGAATCAATTCAGAAAGTAAAGACTCGACTGTTGTTGGGACACTGACAAGACAATAATATGTGAGCCAACCTAGACCTGCTGCTGCCGACTGACAAGATAGGTGACACCGCCACCTGTCTACCTGAAGCAAGAACCAAAGTAGAAGGGGTGAGTATAAAGGATACTCAGTAAGGGGGGTTTATACAATATAGGTATTGATCACAGTTCGTCGTTTATCTTTTAAAATCAAAAGGGGTGAATGTTGCTCGTTTTGATAAAGATACAAACAATAATATAAGTTGTAAAACTATAACACAAAGCAACATTCGAGTTCGGCTTTATTTGAAAACACAAAGGGTTGACGAACAGGATCCTTCGAAAACGTTTGCACAAAAGGTCAAGCCGATCATTTTGAAATGATATTAGTTGAGTCACGAGGCCGTTACAAGTTCGAAAGACATGGCATAAATAAGTTGGAAATGATAAGTAAAAACGGCTCGTAATTCAACTAAATAGTTTGAACAATAAAGAAGGCATAAGTTGGCAAGTTCGAGCCACGCTTCCGGGTTTTATATATATATAGGGAAATACATATGCTAAATGAAGAAAACCGGAATGTCCTTCGACTTGTAACGAAAGCCGTAAATCATTTAGACAAACAAGTGATGCAATAAGACATGCAATAATGTGTCCCGGCAAGAACGGGCCCTCTCCTTATAACTCCCAATCATGAAAAACATGCAAGCATGTAGTCAAGTACTCCACCACCAAAAGTCGTGGTCCAATCACAATTTAAGGAAACGAGTGGTGCCCCACAACGCTACCGTACAGAATTTAAGGAAACGCTCAAGGCGCTACCGTCGCATTTAACTTAGGTCAATCAAACCTCCCGACCGGCCTAAGTCAATACCTAGAGTACACATCGGGATTTGCCCTAGACGCTCGTTGTAGCGCCCCCTGAAGAAGGACCGCCACATCCGCACCGAAATGGATTCCCGAGCTTCAGCGAGGGGCCTCAACTCAAAAACCCACTCCGGCGAACGGCACTCAAACAAGCACTACCGGCAACAGCAACGACATCCCAACAACAACCACAATAAAACAGAGAAATGCGGAAGCGATTACAGAAAATAACAATTTAACCATAAAAGCCATCCATGGCAACATAATTCATAAAACAATTCCCAAGTAAATATCCAATTAATGCCATCAACAGCTCAACTACCTATCCCACATCAGGGGCACGTAAGTACGGAAATAAATCATAATATTAAATACAATAAGCTAAATCAATTCATAAAGTAAAGACTCGACTGTTGTTGGGACACTGACAAGACAAGAGACAAGAGCCGACCTAGACCTGTTGTTGCCGACTGACAAGATAGGTGACACCGCCACCTGTCTACCTGAAGCAAGAACCAAAATAGAAGGCGTGAGTATAAAGGATACTCAGTAAGGGGGGTAATACAATATAGGTATTGATCATAGTTCGTCGTTTATCGTTTAAAACCAAAAAGGGTGAATGTTACTCGTTTTGATAAAGATACATACAATAATATAAGTGGTAAAACTATAACACAAAGCAACATTCGGGTTCGGCTTTATTTGAAAACATGAAAGGTTGACGAACCGGATCCTTTGAAAACATTTGCACATAAGGTCAAGCCGATCATTTTGAAATGATATTAGTTGAGTCACGAGGCCATTACAAGTTCGAAAGACATGGCATAAATAAGTTGGAATCGATAAATAAACACGACTCGTAATTCAACTAATTAATTGAATAATAAAGGAGGCTTACGGTGGCAAGCACGAGTCATACTTCCGGGTTTTATATATACATATATATAGGGAAATACATATGAAAAATGAAGAGAACCGGAATGTGCTTCAACTTGTAACGAAAGCCGTAAAACAATTAGACAAGCAACAAATGCAATAAATCATGCAAATAATGTGTCCCGGCGAGAACGGGCCCTCTCCTTATAACTCCCAATTGAAAAATCATGTAAGCAAGTACTCCACCACCAACAGTCGTGACCCACTCAGAATTTTATGGAAACGCGTGTTAACAACGTCACCCTTATCAGAATTTTATGGAAACGCGTGTTAACAACGTCACCCTATCAGAATTTTCTAGGAAGCGCGTAGCCTACAACGCCACCCTCGCACTAACTCAGGTTAGCCAACCTCCTGGCTGATCTAAGTAGATACGGATTGGAGTATCCATCGGGATTTGCCCTGGACGCACGTCCCCAGGCTCACCTCCTGAATACTCCGGGCCCAACACAATACACAGTCTAGAACTCGCATTTGAAAACGATGATAGTTAAAGTGGCCAACAGAGCCATTCGAAAACAGGGAATTGGGATGTGGAAGGCCAAAGGGGCCATTCGAGACAAGGTTATATTTGCGAGGTCGAGAGACCAAAATTCGCATTTAAAACAAAAGGGTTTTCCTTGTCTCTAGTTGAAAGCATTTCAAATCATTTTGGTTTTGCTATTAAAAGGTTTAACTAAGCACATAAGGAATAGTAAAGGCAGTACAACAAGAAATAAGAAAAAGCAGGGTAATCATTTATTTCGCAACCTATAATAGTCTATGTCCTTGCCCCAGTTAAAAATAAGTTTAAACCCTTACCTGTAGCTCGACAAACGAGAAAAGCAAGCAAGCAACATGTATGATTCTCCCTCAGAGATCCCACCTGAAACACGGGGTCTAGAGGATGAATGACTGACACGAACAAGAAAACAGACACTGACGCTCGGC
Organism: Verbena officinalis; assembly: GCA_958496215.1. Lineage (NCBI taxonomy): Eukaryota > Viridiplantae > Streptophyta > Magnoliopsida > Lamiales > Verbenaceae > Verbena > Verbena officinalis. The sequence continues at coordinate 12,845,902 of OY292387.1, read as the reverse complement.
TATCAAAATACGAACATGCTTAAGGACACTCACTCAACATTTAAACATAAGAAAGCGAGTAGGGGCAATATAGTCAATTTATCCAAATGTATGCAATAATTAAATAAACGAATAACAATTAACATTTAATTAATAATAATATTTAAGCATAATCTAACCAGGGGTTAACCTTGCAATTAAACATCAAACATGTATATTTCATTTAAATCAACAACAATTAAGTACAACTTATAGCTTTTCACAAAAGCTCAAAAGCTAACAAGTTCATATTAATCCTATCTCTTGCCTAATCGAACCGAAACCCATCCGTTCGACTACACAAGCATATATCATCAACAATCAATAATTTACACAAGCTATAGTACAAAAGATCCATGCCAAAACAATCCGAAAAGCTAAAAGCTAGAAGCTACAATCAAAAGCTACCAATTAACACAATAATACGAAAAAATACGATAAAAGACAAACGACAAGTTGGATTCGAGTAATACCAGCGCCGTTAGAACCGTTGCGTCGAGGAGAACAATCTTCGTGAAGACTCCATCGCCGGAATCTGACTGGAACTGTAGCGCCGCCGCGCCGCCACCGGACTTCCGTCGAAACACCTCCGATCGTCGAACCCTTATACAAAAATGATCCTCTCGACGAGCCCGTCACAACCATGGTGGTTTGCCGTCGTGACTCAGCCTGGAACCACCGGGAACCACCACTCCCGCCGCCACTCAACGCCGCCGCCCCTTCAAGTCGCCATAACTCCGCCGTCCGTGGTCCGATTAAAGTGAAACCACCGCCAAAATGCTCCTCTCTTCATGGGCTTCAATTCCTGACCAACCCCAGGCATTGACGTCGCCGGAGAACTGAGATCGGAAAGCATCACCGCCGCCTGAAAATCGTCGATTCCGTCGCCGTCGGTGGTCGGATAGCCACGAGACCACCACCGTTGGCTTCCTTGCGAAAAATCGGTCCAGAAGCACCCTTGCCCGCCGCCTGAAAGTCGCCGGAAAAGCCTGATCCACCAAACTTGTCGTCGCCATCTTCGCGCCGCCGTAGCGTCGCCGTCGCTGCTCCAATCGCCGGGAAACTTGTATGGTTGAGTTCGTCTCGTCGATACGGTCGTCTGGACATATGATTCGTCGAATTCCAACAACGTTGCAAAAATCGTGTTTGTGAGAGAATGGCTCGTCGTTCGATGATTGTCGGTGTGTGTGTGGTTTCTAAATATGGAAGGTTACTATATATATTTTTCGAAAAACGAGACAAAAATGCAAAGTCTCGAAATTAGGCGTACTTAGTGTCAAAATGACCGTAATGAAAAGCTTAACAAGGTTTGAGGTTCGTTTCATAAAAATTCGGGCATTTACAAAAAGTCAATATCGAGTGGGGTCAAAGTGTAAATAGTTTTGGGTCAAAAATGCAATTTCTTGAAAATATGATTTAATGAATAATATTTAGAATCTTATGAAAATATTTGGAACCTCGATAAAATATGCATTATTACATTGAATCCCAGTCCAATGTACACCGTTAAGTTACTACATTAAATTAAACGAGCTATAATTATAAATTTACCAAATTGACCCTAATTAGTGACAAAACGATGCAAATTAAATTCTAATTAATGCCTTGGGTTTTAAATACCAAATCGATGATTTATAAAATATTTAAATGCAAGAGTTGGAAAACATGCAATTATGAATGACGTCGGGACCGTAAATGGTCCGAATTCCGATAAATGCACTAATCTTGAACTTGGAGATTGCGGGTCGTTACACTCGTCTCCAGGCTCACCTCCTGTATAACTCCTGGGCCCCAAAGTCATAATCCAGTCCATGGCTCGCTTTAAATTAATAACAATTTAAGTGGCCAAAAGGGCCATTTGAAAATAGGGAATCAGGGTGTGGGAGGCCAAAGGGGCCATTCGAGACAAGGTTATATTTGCGAGGTCGAGAGACCAAAGTTCGCATTTAAAACAAATGGGTTTTCCTTGCCTCTAACTGAAAATGTTTGTAAAATATTACACATATAGGTTTTGTGACGCCCTGAAATTTGAAAACATTGGGTAAAGGTAAATTAAGAAGAAAATCATATCGCACATGCATTCACGTTACCTGGCATATTAATTGTGCAATATAAATTTCTTATTTTAATATATTCCTTAATTACGTGAAATTATTTGCACATAGTTAAAATTTATTTAATGCCACGTAAATTATGTTTTCTTAATGAGCTATGACTACCTTTTTCAAGTATATGATTGATAACTAATTAATATATTATATTCTACATGTATTTAATTAGTAATGTCTATCTATAGTATACAAATTTGTACATAACTACTATAATGTACTTTACATGTATTCTTACAACCTATATATATGTATCTACGTGAATTGTTTTTAAAGGTCAAATTGAGGTCAAAATTATAATTCTATTAAAGCCATGTCCACTTAGTAAAAAAAAAAAAAAATAGATGGCTTAGATAGCAATTTTAAAGAAGTAATGCTACGTGTTATCACATAATGAGATGTGTATCCTACTTTTGCTTAATCACCACCATCACGCCATAAGACTCTTCCAATTTTTAGTAGACTTACACACATTCACAAATTAGAAAAGAAAATTCTTCAGACTCTAACGCAAGAATCAGGTAAATCCAAAACTTCCTTCTATCAAATTTTGATGTAAATTGAGTAAAAGATCCATGCGAAATCCTGTATTATCTACTCTCCCTGGTTTTAGTATGTAGAAAGATAATCACGGCACATTTTTTATTAACCCATGTGTGTTTATGATTTCTTTTAGTGTTCTCTTAGATAATACCTTATTTGTCTATTGCTTGGATTTTAATATTAATGAAGGGAAGAATTAAACCAGTACTACATGGAGACAATCCCTATTAGATTAAGTTTAAAAGAATCTGAACAAAATGATTTGTCTCGCTATTACATGTTCATGTTTAAATTAGTGCTTTATCTTAAAGTTGTGCTTGTTGTATGCAAGATTAGTGAAGAATTTTTGTAATTGAGAATTACATCAACTTTGTCAGTAGTGTGCCCATTTAAAATATTCTTATTCAATTAGTTGTATTTCAATTTGATTACTATAGAGGGGGTAAACCTGGTAATTAACCTTGGTCATAATTTGATTAATTAGTGGTAATGAAATGAGTCTAGGAGATGTTGCTTAGATTTACAGTAAAGAATTAGTCTTGTTTAATCTACTTTATAAGCTTATGTGATACAACCTTCTGATGGAAATTATTTCTCAAATTGTTTCATTAGAATTAAATGAGTGATACTTGATTTGAAGCTAAAGCTAGTTTACATGTAACTTAGCTTACTAATCTTAAGTCTATGGATACAATCTGTGTACTGCTATTTGTTAAGTAGAGAGATTTAGCTCCTTTGGCTTGCAACAGATGATAAAACTACATGTTCTTGTATGTTACTTGATCTAAGGTTGTTTCCACTTGCATGAGAATGAACTAAGCCGTGCCAATCATTTAACTAATTGTTATCCAACTATTTGACTAATTGTTGCTCTGTTCAAAAATGGTGTTGACAACAATATTCTTGATTGTGTTAGTCCTGGAATGAATATGTTGGGTAGGTCTAGTATTGGGATAGAGTAAATAGAGAATTATTCCCCAACTTATCTCGACTTATATTTGATCCAGGTTACTCAGGAACACCAGACGCGAACATCTCAGTCGGTGAGGAAAAATCTTATAATTATTTTTCTAAAACTGGAGTACGTATATATATAATTATATAATATATGTGTAAGCCCTTCGTAAGGCCTTTACTATATGACTCTTAATGTTTTCTCCCCAATCTGATATTACCTATATATAGATATTTTAGCTACTAATTTCATCAAATGTTTTAAGAAAAATGATTTGATATCAAATGGCTTTGTATCTATATGTATTGCATCAAATGAACTCTTTTGTTTTAAAACAAGAATCCCGCCTGTTCTATTCTACGAGCTATTCCGTTTTGTTTGACTGACCGTTGCACTCTTGGGGACACCCAAGGGAAAGACCGGGGCCCAGGGGTTACTCTCAAACAAAAGAGCTGGGCGGCCCGGGCCGTCGGTTATTCTGTGCGAGGTAGCGCCCGCACCGAGGTTTGCCGTTTCGTTGGCTAGGAGATTAGTCACGATAGCCGAACCAGAAGAGATGATCTCACGGGCACATGAGACTCTCGATACCGTTAGTCAGGGGGCACCCTGACATGGAGTTTGGAGGTTTATTGTTTTATAATATCTGGGAGCCATAAGGTGAACCGTGTGTCGTAGCTCGTATCATGTGCCTGTATATAATTTATATCCTGTGTTATATCTCGTCTGTTCATGCATCTTATTCTGATTCTTATGATTATCTATTATTTGAAATTCTCCAGTTTTACCTCACTAAGTCAGTTTGACTTACTCCTTTCATAATTGGCCTGTATTTCAGATATCCCGAAGCAGGAAGTACGTTTAGGTGAGGAGCGACTGGGTTAAAGGGAATATGCTGCCTTGCCTGCTTTTGTTTGCTGATATGTGGATCTGAGTTGAACTTGTAAACATATGTCAGTTTGTAAATTTAAATTCCTTCCCCAAAAATCGGAGTTAGACTGTACTTTACTTTTGAAACTGTACCTTACAGGTTATGTGTTGATGTTATTTATGGTTCCCATGTCAGAGATTGTTATATTAGACAGGACCTTACCTAGCCCTTAGATAATTATCACTATCCTGCTATGATTTGAACTCTGATATTTTGCTTTACTTGAATTATGCCTTACTGTACTTTTAGTTTATGCTTAGCTTACGGCTAAGTCGAGGCAAGCCTTGCGAACCTCGGCGAAGTCGTGCGGGCGGTGTCCCTGCGGGCCCTACTTGGTCCGAGGTCCTCCGTGGGGGCGTCGCAGTGGTGGTATCAGAGCTCTAGGTTGAGGAAACTTGGGGTTCGTGTCTTTGGGGCTTTCAGTATTTAACCGCACCTCAAAGTCAATCATTGTTTAGACTACTTGTCTACTTGCTCCTGTGTGTTTGTTTCTTGACATAGCTTCGAATTGGGTAAATTGTTACAGGATGGCAGGTCGCGGTATCCCGAATGCTCTTGATAGTCCTCCACGCATTCTCATTACTAGTCGGGTTCCTTTACGCCAGTATAATCCTGGTAGACGTGGTCGCGGCAGAGGTACACTGAGGGGTGTTTACCCCAATAGGGTTGTTCATGCGTTGGCCAGAGATCGTGATCTTTATTTTTTTGGGAACACAATAGCGATACAGTTATCGGCCGCGAGAGCTCGCCTGCGTGACACGGAGCAGATAGTTGAGCGGGCGATAGAGGATCGGGATACAACACGATTGGAGGCCCAGCAGGCATGGGCACGCGTTCGTGAGCTAGAGATTGAGCTCGCTAGAGTTACTAGACGTATGGAGCACCATAGCTCGCACTGGAGACAGGCCCGAGCTATGGTCGAGGGTTTTGTTCGCTTGATCGATAGGGAGGTGCAGGGCTCATCAGACTCTGCGGCGGGACCATCTCAGACCCCGGTGACCGCTCCACCTGTCTCCTCCCTGGTGACGGCTCCACCTGTCCCCGCATCCCCCTTTTCTCGTCGCGATGTTGGAGGCTCCTCGTCTGGAGTCCAGATTAGTCTTTATGTGCTGGTGTTAGGATATTTTGGCTTATATGTATATATGATGTACCTTATGTGTGCAAAAACTACTAGTATGTGGATAGTATAGTGCTTGGGAACCCTGGGTAGTATTTAACTATATGCTTGTATACTTACCCAATTTTGTTTTTGATAATGTAAATATAATGGGTTTTCAAGCATTCTGTTTTTATTTCCTTGTGTGACTTATTTTTACATCATATTATAAATTGCCATATGCATAACAGAATGGCAGGAAGAAGAACTCGTCAACACCCCGATGCTCCGATAAATGATAATCAAGAGGAAACCGGACCAGCCGGTCAAAGGAGACGTAATAATGAAACTGCTGATTTAGTTGATGCTATACGACAACTTGTTCAAACAGTTCAGCAACAACAACAGCAACCACCGCCGCCACCTCCACCACAAGCACCGATTGAAAATCCTCAGCCATAAAAGATGCTAGACAGGTTTCTGAAGCTCCAGCCACCGAAGTTTTATGGGGAACCAGATGATAGAAAAGCAGAGAATTGGATTTTAGCCCTCGAAAAGATATTCCATGTACTTTAGTGTAACGATAACGAGAAGGTTGAATATGCCATCTACATGATGGATGATGCCGCAACTCACTGGTGGCATCTCGTCGAAGGAAAATGACAGACGGACCGGACTCCAAGGACCTGGGATAATTTTAAGTCTGAGTTTATGAAGAAATTTATTCCATTGGTGATAAAAGACGCACGAGAAAAAGAATTTTTAAGCTTGATCTAAGGAATCAACTCTGTAGCTCAATACGAAGCTAAGTTTGCTCGTCTATTACCCTATGCACCCCATATCATGTCGGATGAGCGTCGAAAGGTCCAAAAGTTTATAAATGGTTTGAAGCCTGACTTGCAGTATCCTCTGATGACTGCTGAGCTTGACAGTTATGCCAAAGCTGTAGACAAGGCCTTGGAAGTGGAGGCCAAACTTCAAGACATTCGTTTAATAAACCAAAGGATTGATAGAAATAGAGTATTTGGATCAGGAAATTGAAACCGAGCACCGACTAGATCAGTAGCAAGTTCAAGTCAGAGACCAGTAAAGATAACTGAAGGAACTCCGGGAGTTGCAATAGGACAAAAGGGTTGCTTGTTTTGCGGTAACCCTAATCACATTGAAGCCAACTGCTGGAAAAAACATGGAAAATGTATGGGGTGTGGGAGCGATAAACATCAGGTAAAAGAATGCCCTAAGAGAAGACCGGTAAATATGGGGGGTCGTCCCATACAAGGAATTGGACGTGGGCAACCAGCAGGAAATCGGCCTGGAAGACCAAATATTCAAGCACGAGCCTACGCCTTGGAAGGCAGAGAAAACCCAGACCCGAATGCTGTAGTTGAAGGTACGCTTTGCATCCATGGCATGCATGTTAAAGCTTTATTTGATCCGGGTGCTACCCATTCATTTATTGCATCATATCTCATGCATCGACTAGTCTTGGATGTGGAAATGTTACCGTACCACTTTGAAGTTGTTTCTCCAATGGATCCGCATCGTCTTACAAACAGAATAGTCAGAAATTGTCCTCTAGAATTTGAAGGCAAACCCTACCCAGCGGATTTGATTGAATTCACAGTTCAAGGTTACGATGTAATTCTGGGAATGGATTGGTTATGCCGATATCAAGCGCAGCTAGATTGTTACCACAAACGGGTCAGACTAGGGAAACACAGTTTGAAGGAATCTGAAGTAGGAAACCGAGTTACTGAAACGGTACCATTGATAACGCTGTCAGAGGCTAAGAAAAATATAAGGGAAGGTGGATCAGGATTCGTTGCCTACATATTAAATAAGCCTAAAGATCAAGTCAGATTGGAAGATGTACCCGTAGTAAATGAATTTGTTGGAGTATTTCCAGAAACTTTGGAAACTTTACCACCAGCCCGAGAAATTGAGTTCGTGATCGACTTGATTCCAAGAGCAGAACCTTATTCTAAGACTCCATACAGAATGGCGTTGCCGGAATTACAAGAATTGCAGACTCAACTTGACGAACTGCTAAAGATTGGTTATATTCGTCCGAGCTCTTCCCCTTGGGGTGCACCTGTACTGTTTGTAAAGAAGAAGGATGGAACACTTCGAATGTGCATCGACTATAGAGAGCTGAATCGAATGACTATCAAGAATAAATATCCTTTACCTCATATCGAAGAACTCTTTGACTTATTACAAGGGTCAAAAGTCTATTCTAAATTGGACTTAAGGCAAGGATATTATCAACTACGAATAAAAGAAGGAGACATACCGAAAACGGGATTTAATACTCGGTATGGTCATTTTGAATTCGCAATTATGCCGTTTGGTTTAACAAATGCGCCTGCAGCATTCATGGATATGATGCATCGAATATTTAGACCATATTTGGATAAGTTCGTGGTAATTTTCATCATCGATATTCTGATCTTCTCAAAGACTCCCGAGGAACACGCCGAGCACTTACGTATTGTACTGCGAACCTTAAAAGAGCACAAGCTTTATGCTAAGTTTAGCAAATGTGAATTCTGGTTGGATCAAGTTGCGGTTTTGGGACATATTATTTCCGATAAGGGTATTGGAGTGGATCCGTCAAAGATTGAAACTGTGAGCAACTGGAAACAGCCAGAAACACCCACTGAAGTTCGAAGTTTCTTAGGTCTTGCTGGATATTACCGACGATTTGTTAAAGACTTTTCCAAGATCGCAACACCGTTGACTCGATTGACTCGCAAAGAAACTCCTTTCAAGTGGAACGATAAGTGTGAATCCAGCTTTCAAGAATTGAAAAGACGATTGACCACAGCACCAGTGTTAGCTCTACCAGATGGACCAGAAGACCTAGTGGTATACACAGACGCTTCTCGAGAAGGACTAGGATGTGTTTTAATGCAAAGAGGCAGAGTTATTGCTTATGCTTCCCGAAAGCTTCGACCACATGAAGAGAATTACCCTACACATGATCTAGAATTGGCCGCAGTTGTTTTTGCATTGGGAAAATGGAGACACTACCTTTATGGGGTTACTTTTGAAATATACACGGATCATCAAAGTCTAAAATACCTGTATACGCAAAAGAAATTAAACGTACGACAACGTCGATGGATGGAATTACTGGAAGATTATGATTGCAAGATCCTGTATCATCCTGGAAAAGCTAATGTGGTTGCAGACGCACTTAGCAGAAAAGCTAGTATATCCCACTTTACAGTTAATCCCACCACCTCGTCATGTCCCAGAGACAAATTGATTATGAGACCCTGCGCTCAATTTATGAGTTTGGTAATGTAGCGCCCCCTGAAGAAGGACTGCCACATCCGCACCGAAATGGATTCCCGAGCTTCAGCGAGGGGCCTCAACTCAAAAACCCACTCCGGCGAACGGCACTCAAGTAATAACCATCGGCAACAGCGACAACCATCCCAACAACAACTAGAAAAGAGCAGAGAAATGCGGAAGCGATTAAGGTAAACATATAAATTTCATAAAAGCCTACGAGGCTAACGTAATAACAATTAAACATTTATAATCAAGAAAACAATAAAATAACAACACGTAATGCCATCCATGGCTCAACTAGTCTATCCTATACAATCCTAGATATCGTCAACTATCCCACATCAGGGGCACATAAGATACATGAATTAAATAAAGCAGTAAAAGGTTCGAAAGCAAATAAAGACAGTAAACAGGACTCGACGGTTGTTGGGACCACTGACAAGACAAACCAGAAAGACTGAGCCTATCTAGACCTGCTGATGCCGACTGACAAGATAGGTGACGTCGCCACCTGTCTACCTGAAGCAAGAACCAAAAATAGCAGGGGGTGAGTATAAAGGATACTCAGTAAGGGGGTTTGATCACTGTTCGTCATTTATCTTTTTAAAACCAAAAGTGGTGAGTGTTGCCCATTTTGAGAAAGAAAATAAATACGAAATATAAGTTGTAAAATGACACAAAGCAACACTCGGGTTTGGCTTATTTGAAAATACAAATGGTTGACAAACCGGATCTTTCAAAATATTTGCACGTAATATCAAGCCGATTGAAAGAATATTAGTTGAGTAATAAAGAAGGCTTAGGGTAGCAAGTACGAGTCACATTTCCGGGTTTTATATATATATATAGGGAAATACATATGATTATTGAAGAAAACCGGAATGTGCTTCGACTTGTCACGGAAGCCATAAAACAATTAGAAAAGCAATAAATGCAGTAAATCATGCCATAATGTGTCCCGGCGAGAACGGGCCCTCTCCTTATATCTCCCCATTGAAAAACATGCAAGCAAGTACTCCATCTCCAAGGTTCATGGACCACTCAGAATTTATGGAAACGCGTGTTAACAACGTCACCCTTAACAGAATTTTCTAGGAAGCGCGTAGCCTACAACGCCACCCTCGCACTAACTCAGGTTAGTCAACCTCCTGGCTGACCTAAGCAGATACGGATTGGAATATCCATCGGGATCTGCCCTGGACGCACGTCCCCAGGCTCACCTCCTGAATACTCCGGGCCCCAAGTCATACACGGTTCAGTGCTCGCATTTGAAAACGATGATAATTTGGGTGGCCAAAAGGGCCGTTCGAAAATATGATGCAAGTAGTTAAGTATGAATGGCCAAAGGGGCTTTTGAGACAAGTTGATGTAACGATCTAGGAAATACTCATAAGCGTCGTACGCTTCGGGAGCATGCTGACGGATGTCCCTAACGACATTACTTATAAATGCCTCAGAGATCAAATAGTTACTTTTAAAACAAATAAGTTACTTGTCTCTAGTTGGAAGCATTTCAAATCATATTGGTTGGCTATCAAAACGGTTTGACTAAGCACGTAAGGAATAGTAAAGACAGTACAAAAAGCAATAAGAAAAGGCGGGGAAATAAGTTATTTCGAAGCCTAAATAAACTATGTTCTTACTCCAGTTGAAAACAATTTAAAACCCTTACCTGGCTCGACAAGACAGTATGAAAGCAAGCGGTAGTCAGGTTTCTCCCTCGTTGGACCCACCTGTAATACACAGGGCCTAGAGGATGAAAACAAGACCGACAATAACAAAAGCAAGACACGAACAACAGACGACGCACGACAATTCATATAAACATCACTCATGCTACAGGTGCAATATGGAAAGTAAATCAATTAAACATGTAAATTACAGTACGACAATTAAAGAATATTAATGAAATGTTAAATAATGAAAGAACGTAAATAATAAATATTAAAGGCATGCTTAAACGCAATTAGGGCACGTAGACATGCTTAAAATAATATAAAGACGTTCTCTCGCGAATACGGGGTCAAACGGACAAGAAACGGAAAAGATGGAATAAATCCCTAAACGAGCAAGGTGTCAATTGACGGTCAATTAGGGTCGGGTAAAATGTAAATTATGAAGAATATCAAATCCCAAGGCTCGAGGAAGCTATAGGTGAAATCGGATTGATATTCGGAGGTCGTATGAGAAAAGTCAACATTTAAATGAGTGGGGTTGACCAATTCCCGAAGTGCAAGAAAGGAAAAGGCTGGAAAATACACTAAGTATGTTGCACCGGCCAACGCACGGACTTACGCACGGGCTTGGCAAGCCGGTGCAAGCACAAAAGGGGTTGCACGGCCTCCCGCACGGTCTTGAGCACGGTGTCAAGACCGTGCAGGTGCAAACGGTCATGCGCACGGGCCTGTGCACGGGCTCAAGCCCGTGCAGGCAAAAAAGAGAAGCGCACGGGCTCTTGCACGGTCTTGCTCAAGACCGTGCGTTCGCCCGTGTGGATCTACTGAGCAGCAGACTCAGCCGATCGCGAACCTCATACGCGAAAATCAAAATATAAATTCATATAACTCCTAATCTACACCATAAAACATCCTAATTTCACATATAATCATATATATCATATAAGCTACATATAGACACAAGAATCACGTAAAATGGTCAAGTAATTCTTCCTAAACACGAAAATCCTAATATATAAAATCCTATATCTAAAGTCACGAAAATCGCAAGAAATAACGAACGGAATGAAATGGGGTAAAAGGATTACCGGTAGATAATGTAGTGAGGGTCGTTCGGGTTTTCACGGCTCGTCGATCGGGCGAGAAATGAGCTCGGTAGGGCGTCGGGAAGATCTTTCTCTTTTCTTCTCCTTCTTTCTCCTTTCTTTCTTCTTTCTTTCTTTCTTTCTATGTAATGAGAAAATGAGAGAGATGGGTAGATATTTAAGAAAATATCTCGGGAGGGTAAAATGGTCATTTAGGCTTTCAAGGGCATTTATGTAATTTAAGTAGTTAAGGGTATTTAAAAGATAGGTTAAATCAATCTTTTCCACAAGATTGATTAATCCAATTGGATAGATCGAGAAATTAGGCAAGAAAGAATTCGCGTAAATATTAATAATATAATACAAATATTCGGGTCGTTACAGGTAATTCAGCCTGATTTGATTACCCAAATTAAGGAAGCACAAATGACAGACAATTGGTGTCAAGAACAGCAAGCACGACCAGAGACTAACGAACCGTCTATCATACAAAAGGACCAACTGGAAATCGCGAGACACAAAGATAGGATATATGTTCCGCCGAATCTTCGAAAAAGAATATTGGAGGAGGCTCACAAAACCAGGCACACTGTACATCCTGGAGGAACTAAAATGTATCAAGATATGAGGAAACAGTATTGGTGGTATGGTATGCGAAGATGTGAAACTTGCCAGAAAGTCAAGGGAGAGCACCAAAAGCCTGGAGGACACTTACAACCTCTCCCTATACCAACCTGGAAGTGGGACCAAATTACGATGGATTTTCTGGTAGGATTACCAACAGTCAAGGGTGGATATGACAGCATTTGGGTAATAGTTGACCGATTAACAAAATCAGCACACTTTCTACCGGTCAAGACTACTGACAGAGTGGAGAAGTTAGCAGATCTCTACGTATGGGAAATTGTTAAGTTGCATGGGATTCCAGCAAGTATAGTGTCAGATAGAGATCCCAAATTCACATCTCGCTTGTGGCAGAACATTCAGGAACAATTGGGAACGAAGTTGCAATTCAGCACTGCAGTACACCCCCAGACAGATGGACAATCTGAAAGATTAATTGGGTATCTGGAAGACATGCTCAGAATGTGCGTTTTGGATTTTAATGAGAGTTGGCATAAACAACTGGCTTTGATACAGTTTGCTTACAATAATAGTTATCAATCCTCTATTGGAACAGCCCCATATGAAGCGCTTTATGGGAAGAAATGTCGATCGCCACTATACTGGGACTTGGATGAATGGAGACAAACGAAAGATGGACATCAACGTATTACACAGTCAAAGTTAATTCAAGAATCTATCGAAAAGGTCAAAGATATCAGATTAAAGATGAAGATCGCTCAAGACCGCCAAAAGAGTTACGCAGATCGCCGAAGAAGGAAATTAGAGTTTGAGATTGGTGATCGGGTATTCCTCAAGCTTTCTCCCCGAAAAGGAATTCAACGATTTGGAAAAGGAGGAAAACTTAGCCCTCGATATACCGGACCATTTGAGATCATCGAACGAGTTGGAGAAGTCGCATACCGGTTAGATTTACCTCCGAGTCTTACCGGCATTCACAACGTTTTTCATGTATCCCAGTTACGGAAGTATTACCCCTATGAATCTCATATAATCTCCTCAGAAGAAGTACCTTTGGAACCGAATCTTACTTATATAGAAAAACCAGTACGTATTCTCGATCGCAAATATAAAGAGCTTAGAAATAGAAGAATTCCGATAGTTAAAGTCTTATGGAGAAATCAGAAAACTGAAGAAGCTACATGGGAACTCGAAGATAAGATGCGACAACATTATCCGAATTTGTTTTCAGAGAACAATTAGAATCTGGGAACCAAATTCTTCTAAGGGGGGAAGAGTTGTGACGCCCCGAAATTTGGAAACATTGGGTAAAGGTAAATTAAGAAGAAATCATATCGCACATGCATTCACGTTACCTGGCATATTAATTGTGCAATATAAATTTCTTATTTTAATATATTCCTTAATTACGTGAAATTATTTGCACATAGTTAAAATTTATTTAATGCCACGTAAATTATGTTTTCTTAATGAGCTATGACTACCTTTTTCAAGTATATGATTGATAACTAATTAATATATTATATTCTACATGTATTTAATTAGTAATGTCTATCTATAGTATACAAATTTGTACATAACTACTATAATGTACTTTACATGTATTCTTACAACCTATATATATGTATCTACGTGAATTGTTTTTAAAGGTCAAATTGAGGTCAAAATTATAATTCTATTAAAGCCATGTACACTTAGTAAAAAAAAAAAAAAAATAGATGGCTTAGATAGCAATTTTAAAGAAGTAATGCTACGTGTTATCACATAATGAGATGTGTATCCTACTTTTGCTTAATCACCACCATGACGCCATAAGACTCTTCCAATTTCTAGTACACACATTCACAAATTAGAAAAGAAAATTCTTCATACTCTAACGCAAGAATCAGGTAAATCCAAAACTTCCTTCTATCAAATTTTGATGTAAATTGAGTAAAAGATCTATACGAAATCCTGTATTATCTACTCTCCCTGGTTTTAGTATGTAGAAAGATAATCACGGCACATTTTTGATTAACCTATGTGTGTTTATGATTTCTTTTAGTGTTCTCTTAGATAATACCTTATTTGTCTATTGCTTGGATTTTAATATTAATGAAGGGAAGAATTAAACCACTACTACATGGAGACAATCCCTATTAGATTAAGTTTAAAAGAATCTGAACAAAATGATTTGTCTCGCTATTACATGTTCATGTTTAAATTAGTGCTCTATCTTAAAGTTGTGCTTGTTGTATGCAAGATTAGTGAAGAATTTTTGTAATTGAGAATTACATCAACTTTGTCAGTAGTGTGCCCATTTAAAATATTCTTATTCAATTAGTTGTATTTCAATTTGATTAGTATAGAGGGGGTAAACCTGGTAATTAACCCCGTTGGTCATAATTTGATTAATTAGTGGTAATGAAATGAGTCTAGGAGATGTTGCTTAGATTTACAGTAAAGAATTAGTCTTGTTTAATCTACTTTATAAGCTTATGTGATACAACCTTCTGATGGAAATTATTTCTCAAATTGTTTCATTAGAATTAAATGAGTGATACTTGATTTGAAGCTAAAGCTAGTTTACATGTAACTTAGCTTACTAATCTTAAGTCTATGGATACAATCTGTGTACTGCTATTTGTTAAGTATCAGAGATTTAGCTCCTTTGGCTTGCAACAGATGATAAAACTACATGTTCTTGTATGTTACTTGATCTAAGGTTGTTTCCACTTGCATGAGAATGAACTAAGCCCGTGCCAATCATTTAACTAATTGTTATCCAACTATTTGACTAATTGTTGCTCTGTTCAAAAATGGTGTTGAGAACAATATTCTTGATTGTGTTAGTCCTGGAATGAATATGTTGGGTCGGTCTAGTATTGGGATAGAGTAAATAGAAAATTATTCCCCAACTTATCTCGACTTATATTTGATCCAGGTTACTCAGGAACACCAGACGCGAACATCTCAGTCGGTGAGGAAAAATCTTATAATTATTTTTCTAAAACTGGAGTACGTATATATATAATTATATAATATATGTGCAAGCCCTTCGTAAGGCCTTTACTATATGACTCTTAATGTTTTCTCCCCAATCTGCTATTACCTATACATAGATATTTTAGCTACTAATTTCATCGAATGTTTTAAGAAAAATGATTTGATATCAAATGGCTTTGTATCTATATGTATTGCATCAAATGAACTCTTTTGTTTTAAAACAAGAATCCCGCCTGTTCTATTCTACGAGCTATTCCGTTTTGTTTGACTGACCGTTGCACTCTTGGGGACGCCCAAGGGAAAGACCGGGGCCCAGGGGTTACTCTCAAACAGAAGAGCTGGGCGGCCCGGGCCGTCGGTTATTCTGTGCGAGGTAGCGCCCGCACCGAGGTTTGCCGTTTCGTTGGCTAGGAGATTAGTCACGATAGCCAAACCGGAAGAGATGATCTCACGGGAACGTGGGACTCTCGCTACCGTTAGTCAGGGGGCACCCTGACATGGAGGTTGGAGGTTTATTGTTTTATAATGTCTGGGAGCCATAAGGTGAACCGTGTGTCGTAGCTCGTATCATGTGCCTGTATATAATTTATATCCTGTGTTATATCTCGTCTGTTCATGCATCTGATTCTGATTCTTATCATTATCTATTATTTGAAATTCTCCAGTATTACCTCACTAAGTCAGTTTGACTTACTCCTTTCATAATTGGCCCGTATTTCAGATATCCCGAAGCAGGAAGTACGTTTAGGTGAGGAGCGACTGGGTTAAAGGGAATATGCTACCTTGCCTGCTTTTGTTTGCTGATATGTGGATCTGAGTTGAACTTGTAAACATATGTCAGTTTGTAAATTTAAAGTCCTTCCCCAAAAATCGGTGTTAGACTGTACTTTACTTTTGAAACTGTACCTTACAGGTTATGTGTTGATGTTATTTATGGTTCCTATGTCAGAGATTGTTATATTAGACAGGACCTTACCCAGCCCTTAGATAATTATCACTATCCTACTATGATTTGAACTCTAATATTTTGCTTTACTTGAATTATGCCTTACTGTACTTTTAGTTTATGCTTAGCTTACGGCTAAGTCGAGGCAAGTCTTGCGAACCTCGGCGAAGTCGTGCGGGCGGTGTCCCTGCGGGCCCTACTTGGTCCGAGGTCCTCCGTAGGGGCGTCGCAGGTTTTGCTATTAAAAGGTTTGCTAAGCACATAAAGAAATAGTAAAGGCAGGAACAACAAGCAAGAAGAAAAGGCGGGATAATAATTTATTTCGCAAACCTATATATATCTATGATCTTGCCCGAGTTGAAAACATTTTAAACCCTTACCTGTAGCTCGACAAACGAGAAAAGCAAGCAAGCAAGCAATAGATATGATTCTCCCTCAGAGATCCCACCTGAAAATACGGGGTCTAGAGGATGAATGACTGACACGAATGAGAAAACAGACACTGACGCTCGGCTATGAAAATGCAACATGCTTAGAGACGAAAATACAATATTTAAGCATAAAAGGACAAGTAGGGGCAAATTGGTCATTTACATGTAAAACGTGGAATAAACGAATAACAAATAACATTTGATTAAATATAAACATTTAAGAATAAACTACTCAGATGGTATGATTGAAATTACACAATAAACATGCATAACCCATTCAAGTCAATCAATTGAATTACAATTTATCAACTTAACAACTTTTTCCAAAAGCTCAAAAGCTACAATCTAACATTCACTCATAATCCAAGTTTAATCGAACCGAAATCTCATCAATTCAACTATACAATCATACATCGACAATATTCATCAATTTACAATCATGCTACAATTTGAGGTACAAGCAAATTTAGCTTAATTGATTCGAAAAGCTAAAAGCTAGTGCGAAAGTTGACATATATACATAATCATACAAAAACAGTCATAAAAGACAAACGGTAAATCGGATTGAGATAATACCAGCACCGTTTGAACCGTTGCGTTGAGACGATGAATCTGTCCGAAGACACTGTCGCCGGATTCTCGCCGGAACAGTGTCAAAACTGCCAATCACCGCCTGCCACCACCGGACCGCCGCCAACGCAGTCGGACCCTTATACTCAAACATTCCTCTCGTCGAGCCCGTCACTTCCCCCAAGCCCGTTTCTCGATCCGGTCACTCACTGGAGTTTAATTTCAGTTTGAAGCTCCAACGAACCCTAAATCCAAGAATCAAAATTACTCAAAATCGGGCTATCGAATTCGGGAACGGAGTTCGTAGAAAGCTTACCCACGTCGAGAAGGTTGGAAAGCACCTAAAGATCGACGAAAATGGTGGCCGGAGCACGTCGGACCACCACTTCCCGCCGTGGCTCCTCCGCGCGCCGCCTGTAACTGGCCGGAGCGCCGCCGTCTGAGGGAGTCACGCCACGAGACCACCACCAATCTTCTCGTCTTGTCACGCCGGTGAGAACCTTGGTGGTCCGCGATGGTCGCGCCGCCTGAAACGTCGCCAGAGCTCCACCAACGCCGTGCCTGAAAAATGGTCGTATCTCCGCCGTCGGTGGTCGGATGGACTCAAGACCACCGCCAATGGATTCCTCTTGTCGAAACCGTTGAGACCCGACCGGTCTTAAGCCTTGCCGTTGCTGGAAAAGTCAGATCAGAGAAATGCACCGCCGTTCGGTTCTCCCGTCATTACGCCATCGTCACTGCTCCGATGGCCGGGAAAATAGTACGGTTGGATTCGGCTCGTCGATACGGTCGTCTGGACATATGATTCGTCGAATTTCGACAACGTTGCAAAAATCGTGTTTGGGAGAGAATGGCTCGTCGTTCGATGATTGTCGGTGTGTGTGTGGTTTCTAAATATGGAAGGTTACTATATATATTTTTTGAAAAACGAGAGAAAAAAGCAAAGTCTCGGAATTAGGCGTACTTAGTGTAACGGGCGCCGCCAAACGGGCAGACGCACGGCCCGCACAATCCTGGCCCGGAATCGAAAGTAATCCGACCCAAACCAAAACCCGGCGAACGGCAAACCGGACTCATTTACTACTGGGCGGGAGTTTCAAAACAGAGATAAACCAAAAGCAGAAGCAATATATAAACAAAACATAAAATTCATAATGGTTCCGCAGCTAGGTAAAGCCCACCAAGGCTAGCAAAGCAAACATAAATACTAACAAATGTTTACAACGGGTTCTACAATATTATTCCCGGCTGTTCATAAGTATAATTAAAACCTACATAACATACATCAAGTCAACAGGAAACAAGAGTTTACATAAGACAAAAGCGTAACTCGACCGACAATGACCCAATACTATGAATCCCGCCTAGAATCCTGAAACCAAAGGGTGAAACGAATGGGGTTAGTCAAACGACTAAGTGAGGGGGAAAAAGACAGTACATAATAATAGCCGAAAGTAGATCACCAGTTTAAACAGAAAGAAAACAACAGAAGAAAGTTTTTCGCAAACGATTGGTGAACTAGCTCAAAATGAAACAAAACAAAACGTATAACTCAGCGAGAAGAGTTCTGAACCACCAGTCAAATCATAAAAACAGAAACCCTCCTTATTCCTCCAGTTGTAATCAGGGAGCAACCCCTAACTACACAGATCATACATAAACAGCTCAGGTACTCAAAGAGCTGCCACTCCGGCCTCACCCCGAGCTCCCAAAGGTGGAGGAAACCATAGAATTTCCGCCGTAGACCCGACGTCTACCAACTTCGTCCTATCGTCCTTACTCCGGGCCCATCAGAACAGGTCAAACATATACATATACATAGCTCGCTTTTCAAACATTTTCATGTGGTCAAAAGACCGTTCGAGGCAAGTCATGTGCGAGGCTATAATGCCAAAGTTCGCTTTCGGAAAACAAAGATTTTTCCTGCCTCTTTCGTACACATTTCACAAACTTATACATAATACTTTTCATATTAAATCGTTTTCAAGATCATAAAAGTATAAGCTTAAATATCTACTATATATACAAACGGATGTAAAACAAATCATAAAACAAGGCTTATCGGGTAATAGGGTTGGTATTATGTACGTATTATCGTATACTATAAGAAACTGAAAACCCCATCTGTTGGCTTGACAAAAACGAAAGCAAGAATGCGAGACCGGCACACTACTCTAGGGGAGTATCGTCTGCAAAAATACAAGGACAACCAAATAAGACTAATGACGACGCACGGCTTATACGAAAGATTTAAAACACATAGAAGCACGTTAAACAATCATTCATATTACTTAGGTTCACATTGTAACAAAACATAGAAATTCATAGAATTCGATAAGCAACACAAGTTAGAATGCAATAATAGTTCATAATCATTCATAAAAGGCAATAAGGAAGCATGCATTCAAGTTTCGGAAGAAACGGACAATATTTGAAAAATAGCCAAAAAGGCCTAAACGAAAAACACGAGAAACGGGGCTCAAACGAAGTCGGAAAAATTCAAACTACCTAAAATATGCATTTCATGATTTATAGAACCTATAGGTGAAATCCGATCTCAAATCAGAGGTCAAACGAAGAAAGTCAACTTTTTAATTACCCCTTTGACCCTCAATGCCAAGAGCAAGAAGTTGAAAATGGAGAAATTTTGGTTAAGGCATACACACGGTCTTCGGGACCGGCGGACGCACGGGCTTGAATGCGTGCTCAAGCCGGTGCGCGAACACTTGCACTGGCCTGCGCACCGGCGTGTGCATGGCCGTGCATAAGCCCGTGCAAAGCACAAAATAGGCACACGGTCTTGGCGCATGGTCTCAAGACCGTGCGTCAGGCCGTGCGGATTATCTGAACAGCAGAATCGCGAGGGGTTCTCGGGAATGAGCCAAAAATTAACATTTAAATCATATAAATCAGGCAAACCTCAAACTAAAACTTACATTTAATGATCTACAATATATAATCTACCTATAGGACCAAGAACCACATAAATCCATCCACAAAATCATTCAAAATCACATTTTTCATATAATATTCAACTATTCACAAAATCCTATAAATCACAACCTAGGAAGCATTAAACATGAAGGACGTGAGAAGCTTACATGAAGAATAGATCGTGAGGAGTTCGTAAAGCTTCACGGATCGAAATTCGGTCGGAAATCGAAGTCGGAATGATCAATCGAAGCTTCTTCTCCTTTTTTCTTCTTTTTCTCTTTTTCTTCTCCTTCCTTTTTTCTTTAACGTGAAGTGAGGGTTGAGGAAGAGAGAGAGTTGGTCAAGTCAAACTTTGACTTGACTTCGAAACGAGGGGCAAAACCGTAATTACTCCGAACTTACTAAAAATAGCAGGTTGTCGGAATTAAACAATATTACAGTCAAAGTTCATATAATTGAACACACGTTGACATGAAATGGTTTAAAAACCAAAATTCACTCATTTATGAAATTGTTAAAAATTCACATACTAACTATGAAATAAAATAATTAAATCGCGCAAAATAACAATTCGAACGTACCGGATAATAATTCGGATTTTTGGGGCGTTACAATCACCCCTCCTTATGAGAATCTGTCCCCAGATTCTTCTCGTCCGCTACAAATAACGCGGGGTGAAACTTGCGCATCTTCTCTTCGGTTTCCCACGTAGCTTCTTCAACCGACTGACTCCTCCAAAGCACTTTGACCATGGGAATTTCTCTGTTATGCAGTGCTTGAGTCTTTTTGTCTAAAATTTTCACCGGCTGTGAAACGAAGGTCAAGTCCGGCTCTATGTCAACATCTTCGATAGGAAGAACGTGTGAATCACTCGGGTGATACTTCCGGAGCTGTGAAACGTGGAAAACGTTGTGGATTCCTGTCAGACTCGGTGGCAAGTCTAATCTGTAAGCAGCTTCTCCAATCTTCTCCAGAATCTCAAACGGTCCTAAGAATCTCGGACCTAACTTACCACCTTTGCCAATACGAGTGAATCCCTTTCGAGGTGAAGCTTTAAGAAACACTCAGTCACCAACCTCGAACTCCAAAGGTCGGCGGCGTGTATCGGCATAACTTTTCTAGCAATCCTGGGCTGCTTTCATCCTCTGACGGATAATCTGAATTCGGTCAATCGCTCTCTGAAGAGACTGCGGAGAATCTCCTCTTCCTTTGTTATCCCTTGTCCAACGCCAATCCTCAAGATCCCAAAACAACGGGGATCTACACTTCCTTCCATATAGAGCTTCGTAAGGTGCCGTCTTGATCGTAGATTGATAACTGTTGTTGTAGGCGAACTCAATCAACGGTAACTGGTCGTGCCAATTGGTGCGAAAGTCTAAGGCACACGCACGAAGCATATCACTGAGATATCGAATCGTCCTCTCAGATTGGCCATCGGTCTGCGGATGTGATGCAGTACTGAATGTCAGTTTCGTTCCCATTTTCTCCTGAAGATGTTGCCATAATTGAGAAGTGAATCTAGCATCTCTGTTAGACACAATGCTCATGGGAACTCCATGAAGCCTGACAATCTCTCGGTGATAAATCTCTGCCAACTTCTCCACCTTGAATGACTTCTTGACCGGCAGAAAGTGAGCAGTTTTGGAAAGTCGGTCAATTATCACCCAAATACTATCATAGCCACCTTTAACTTTTGGTAAACCGGACACAAAGTCCATCGCAATCTGCTCCCAATTCCACGTAGGAATCGGTAGTGGCTGTAGCAATCCTCCAGGTCTCTGGTGCTCTACCTTGACCTACTGACATGTCTGACATCTCTTGACGTAATCAGCTACGTCTCTCTTCATACCTCTCCACCAGAACAACTCTTTTAGGTCCCGGTACATCTTACTTCCACCAGGATGTACTGTATAAGGCGTATTATGCGCCTCAGCAAGAATCTTCTTCTTAAGACTCTCAGGAACACAAACTCGAGTCTAGAAGCGGAGAATGCCAGAATCATCAACACGAAACTGGGACTCTGGATCATCTGAAATATGAACTATCTACCTCTGAGTCCACTCATCAGTAGCTGGAACATCTCGAATCTTACGACCCAATTCTGACTGAATCGATATACTGTGAACGTGAGCCTGCGAGGTGATATTAACTCGCTCAAACTTAGCCTCTAGCAGAGCTACACTCGCCTCACGACTCAATGCATCGGCTACCACATTTGCCTTTCCAGGATGGTACTGAATCTTGCAATCATAATCCTCAAACAATTCCATCCATCGACGCTGTCTCTTGTTCAAATCCTTCTGAGTGAACAAATACTGAAGACTCTTGTGATCAGTGAAGATATCGAACGTAGTGCCATACAGATAATGACGCCACTTTAGCAAAGCAAACACAACGGCTGCTAGTTCAAGATCATGTGTGGGATAGTTCTCTTCGGCTGGCTTTAGCTTCCTCGAGGCGTAAGCTATAACTCTCCCATTTCGCATCAACACACAACCCAATCCCTCGTGTGACGCATCTGTGTACACAACGAGTCCCTCCAATCCATTAGGCATAGCTAACACTGGGGCTATAGTTAATCTCTTCTTGAGCTCTTGGAAACTTGCTTCACATTTGTCTGACCACTCAAACTTGGCATCCTTCTTCGTCAACGCAGTCAACGGACTAGCAAGCTTGGAAAAGTCCTTGACAAAACGTCTATAGTATCCTGCTAAACCCAAGAAACTGCGAATCTCTGTAGGAGTCTTAGGTTTCTCCCAATCCAACACAGTCTCGATCTTCGAAGGATCTACCTCGACTCCCGTTCCGGATATGACATGACCTAGAAAAGTCACTCTGTCGATCCAGAACTCGCATTTGCTAAACTTAGCAAATAACTGATGGTCTCTCAAAGCCTGAAGAACAATCCTGAGGTGTTCTGCGTGCTCTTCCTCTGACTTCGAGAACACTAGAATGTCATCGATAAAGATCACAACGAACTTATCGAGGTATGGACGAAAGATCCTGTGCATCATATCCATAAAAGCGGCAGGAGCATTCGTGAGTCCAAACGGCATGACCACGAACTCAAAGTGACCGTATCTGGAGTTGAACGCTGTCTTCGGAATATCCTCGGCTCGGATACGGAGCTGGTAATACCCTTGTCTGAGATCAAGCTTAGAGTAAACTCTCGATCCCTGGAGTAAATCAAACAACTCCTCAATATGCGGCAAAGGATACTTATTCTTCACCGTCATCCTGTTCAACTCGCGATAATCTATACACATACGGAGTGTACCGTCCTTCTTCTTCACGAACAAGACTGGAGCACCCCAAGGCGAGGTACTCGGGCGGATATATCCAATCGAAAGGAGTTCGTCGAGCTGATTCTTCAATTCCTTCAACTCGGCAGGAGCCATACGGTACGGAGACTTCGAGTACGGCTCGGCACCCGGGACTAGATCAATAACGAACTCAATGTCCCTATCATGGGGCAGAAACTCCAAGTTCTCGGGAAACACATCCATGAATTCCTTAACCACATCGGTATCCTCGATCTTCGCCTGCTCTTTCGGACGGTTGAGAAGATAAGCTAGAAAACCAGTTGCTTCTCCCTTCTGGATAAGCTTCTTGGCTTCCATCATAGAGATATACGGGCCTTCACCCGTTCTGAAACCTCTAACTTCACTGTAACCAAGCACAACTTTCTTCTCATAGCAGTCGATATTCGCTCGGTGCTCAAATAACCAATCCATCCCAAGAATAACTCCATAATCCTTCATCGGCAGTACGATTAAATCCCCGAGGTACTCGGTACCCTCAATCATCATCGGACAACGCTTGAGAACGCGGTTTGTAGCTACTCTAGAACCCATCGGCGAGCTAACAACTAACACATACTCAAGCAACTCAACAGGCACATGCACAGATAAAGCAACGGCAGGCGCAATAAACGAGTGAGAAGCACCCGGGTCGTACAATGCCTGAATGCGAGTGCCATGTATATATATCGTACCTTCCACCACGGCATTCGCATCCGGCGTGACATCTTCAGCATCGCCTTCCAAGGCGTAAAGTCGGGCCTGGGCTTGAGGCTGAGCTGGCTGCTTCTGACCTCTCTTCATCGGGCATGCATTCATAAGATGATCGGAGCTACCACATCCAAAGTAAAGCCCTAACTTCCTTCGACACTTAGACTCCAAATGGGGACCTCCACAATATCCACAAACTGGTCGTGGAAAACCCTGAGCTTGGGGAGGAATGTTCGGCTTCGGAGCCTGCTGAAATGGTTTCTTCCCAGCTGAAGAAGAAGATGGTCCTACAGAAGGAAAAGACCTCTTCTGACCGGACGAAAAACCCTTAGCGGCTGCGGGCACAGGTGCTGACGTAGGCCTCATCTGTCTCAGCTCTGACTCTATAGCAAGAGCCATGTCAACTGCATCGGAATAAAATCGGGGGCGGACAGCCATCATATGCAGTCGAATGCTGTGAGACAAACCCTCCACGAACTGGCGTGTCTTCCTCTCCTCGTCCTCAACCATATAGGAACAGTGAACAATGAGGCGAGAGAAATGTGCCTCATACTGATCTACCGAGGACGTGCCCTGCTTCAAGTTCAAAAACTCCCTTTCCCGCTGTTGTCTGACTACCAATGGTATGTACTTAGCCCTGAACTCCACCAAAAACTGAGCCCATGTCGGAACCACCCGATCACGCGTCCAACGCTGATCGATCCGTGTCCACCAGTCCTGTGCTGCCCCAATCATCAGGTAGGCAGCATACTCGACCCTCTGTGGATCCGTAGTGTGCATTAGTCTGAATATCTTCTCCAAGGCCGATATCCAGGCCTCTGCAGCCACATCATCCGGTGCTCCCACAAACTGTGGCGGATTACGATTGAGAAACTGATTCATTGCCTTCATAGCCGTCTGTTCCGGCATCTCCTGAGGAGCATGAAGAGCATACTGCTGTAACGCCGCCATAAATTGGGCTGGCATAGGTCCCTCTGGTGGGGGAGGAGGTGGAGGAGGACCTCTACCACGACGCATCCTGCAAAACTGTACAATTATGCATGACGATAAGTGATCATGTAAAGCATTAACACGTAAGGAAGTCAAATTCACACAATCACTTAAGCACAATCACGCAATTCACATAGTTCCTAAGCCATACGGACCTAGACAGACTCGACGCTTCAGAGCATAGGCCATTGAACCCATAGGGCTCTGATACCAACTGTAACGGGCGCCGCCAAACGGGCAGACGCACGCCCCGCACCGGATCCTGGCCCGGAATCGAAAGTAATCCTACCCGAACCAAAACCCGGCGAACGGCAAACCGGACTCATTTACTACTAGGCGGGAGTTTCAAAACATAGACAAACCAAAAGCGGAAGCAATATATAAACAAAACATAAAATTCATAATGGTTGCGCAACTAGGTAAAGCCCACCAAGGCTAGCAAAGCAAACATAAATACTAACAAATGTCTACAACGGGTTCTACAATATTATTCCCGGCTGAACAGTATAATTAAAACCTACATAACATACATCAAGTCAACAGGAAACAAGAGTTTACATAAGACAAAAGCGTAACTCGACCGACAATGACCCAATACTATGAATCCCACCTAGAATCCTGAAACCAAAGGGTGAAACGAATGGGGTTAGTCAAACGACTAAGTGAACCACCAATCAAATCATAAAAACAGAAACCCACCTTATTCCTCCAGTTGTAATCAGGGAGACCCCTAACTACACAGATCATACATAAACAGCTCAGGTACTCAAAGAGCTGCAACTCCGGCCTCACCCCGAGCTCCCAAAGGTGGAGGAAACCATAGAATTTCCGCCGTAGACCCGACGTCTACCGACTTCGTCCTATCGTCCTTACTCCGGGCCCATCAGAACAGGTCAAACATATACATATTCATAGCTCGCTTTTCAAACATTTTCATGTGGTCAAAAGACCGTTCGAGGCAAGTCATGTGCGAGGCTATAATGCCAAAGTTCTCTTTCGGAAAACAAAGATTTTTCCTGCCTCTTTCATACACATTTCACAAACTTATACATAATACTTTTCATATTAAATCGTTTTCAAGATCATAAAAGTATAAGCTTAAATATCTACTATATATACAAACGGATGTAAAACAAATCATAAAACAAGGCTTATCGGGTAATAGGGTTGGTATTATGTACGTATTATCGTATACTATAAGAAACTGAAAACCTCACCTGTTGGCTTGACAAAAACGAAAGCAAGAATGCGAGACCGGCACACTACTCTACGGGAGTATCGTCTGCAAAAATACAAGGACACAACCAAATAAGACTAATGACGACGCACGGCTTATACGAAAGATTTAAAACACATAGAAGCACGTTAAACAATCATTCATATTACTTAGGTTCACATTGTAACAAAACATAGAAATTCATAGAATTCGGTAAGCAACACAAGTTAGAATGCAATAATAGTTCATAATCATGCATAAAAGGCAATAAGGAAGCATGCATTCAAGTTTCGGAAGAAACGGACAATATTTGAAAAATAGCCAAAAAGGCCTAAACGAAAAACACGAGAAACGGGGCTCAAACGAAGTCGGAAAAATTCAAACTACCTAAATATGCATTTCATGATTTATAGAACCTATAGGTGAAATCCGATCTCAAATCGGAGGTCAAACGAAGAAAGTCAACTTTTTAATTACCCCTTTGACCCTCAACGCCGAGAGCAAGAAGTTGAAAATGGAGAAATTTTGGTTAAGGCATACACACGGTTTTGGGGACCGGCGGACGCACGGGCATGAACGCGTGCTCAAGCCGGTGCGCGAACACTTGCACTGGCCTGCGCACCGGCGTGCGCACGGCCGTGCATAAGCCCGTGCAAAGCACAAAATAGGCACACGGTATTGGCGCATGATCTCAGGACCGTGCGTCAGGCCGTGCGGATTATCTGAACAGCAGAATCGCGAGGGGTTCTCGGGAATGAGCCAAAAATCAACATTTAAATCATATAAATCAGGCAAACCTCAAACTAAAACTTACATTTAATGATCTACAATATATAATCTACCTATAGGACCAAGAACCACATAAATCCATCCACAAAATCATTCAAAATCACATTTTTCATATAATATTCAGCTATTCACAAAATCCTATAAATCACAACCTAGGAAGCATTAAACGCGAAGGACGTGAGAAGCTTACATGAAGAATAGATCGTGAGGAGTTCGTAAAGCTTCACGGATCGAAATTCGGTCGGAAATCGAAGTCGGAATGATCAATCGAAGCTTCTTCTCCTTTTTTCTTCTTTTTCTCTTTTTCTTCTCCTTCCTTTTCTCTTTAACGTGAAGTGAGGGTTGAGGGAGAGAGAGAGTTGGTCAAGTCAAACTTTGACTTGACTTCGAAATGAGGGGTAAAACCGTAATTACTCCGAACTTACTAAAAATAGCAGGTTGTCGGAATTAAACAATATTACAGTCAAAGTTCATATAATTGAACACACGTTGACATGAAATGGTTTAAAAACCAAAATTCACTCATTTATGAAATTGTTAAAAATTCACATACTAACTATGAAATAAAATAATTAAATCGCGCAAAATAACAATTCGAACGTACCGGATAATAATTCGGAATTTCGGGGCGTTACACTTAGTGTCAAAATGACCGTAATGACAAGCTTAACAAGGTTTGAGGTTCGTTTCATGAAAATTCGGGCATTTACAAAAAGTCAATATCGAGTGGTCAAAGTGTAAATAATTTTGGGCCAAAAATGCAATATTTTGGAAATATAATTTTATGAATAATATTTGGAACCTTGATGAAATACATCTTTAAGACATTGGATTCCGGTCCAACGTGCACTGTTAAATTACTAGATTCGATTAAACGAGCTAAAAATATAAATTTACCAAAGTGACCCTGGTTAGTGACAAAACGATGCAAATATAATTCTTATTAATGCTGTGAGTTTTAAAAGCCAAATTAATGGTTATGAAAAATTCTTTAAATGCAAGAGTTGGAAAACGTGTAATTATGAAAGACGTCGGGACCATAAATGGTCTGTATCTCGATAAACGTGCTAATTCTGAGCTTGGGAATTATGGGTCGTCACAATACTCCCCTCTTCAAAAGAATCTGTCCTCAGATTCTACTTCTCACGTCAAACTATTCTCTATCAAACTTCTTCTTTGGTTTCGATTCTAGGAATTCGTTCTGTCCAATTTGTAATGTCTTCGGGGCTTGTACAGACTCCTTTGATTCCTGAAGAATCATGTTCATTCGTCTGTTTCATCTAACCTTGGTGTCCTTCGTGTTGGTCTGATTAATTCTCAAGACCGGTGCACGTTCAAAAGCACACATTCTCGTCCATAATGACCAAGAACAGAAAATCCCAATGTAAGGTCTTCAGTTTGGTGTAGCTGAAAGCTCGGTGTTCTTCTAGTCGAGTTCGACATCCAGATTCATGTCGGTTCTCACTCCGACTATCTTCAGAAGTATTCTCCTTCAGACTCGATTTGTTAAAGTCGATGCTAACAACTAATCATTCAATCAGTGCAAGTGTGAATTTGAGAGCAGTTAAAGTACATAAGTTATATAAAACACTTAATAGATATTTATAGCAATTACCATTCGAAACAGAATATGATGAATGAATGCTATCATAATGCAATGTACCTCCACCGGTCGATATCAAGATCGGGTGCCATCTCTCCTTCCCCAAGACTTTCTTTTGTTGGTACATTCTCGGACTTGATGCTTGATGCTTCCACATGAGAAACAACGTCCCAATCTCCTCCTACACTTTGCAGTCTTGTGGTTCATCTTCCCACAAAATTCACAAGGGACGGGGCCCTCATTCTGTCCAAGTTCGGTAGGCTCCGGTATCACGTTGGGAGAAGATCCTACTACAAGAGGGAGACTTCGACCCATCTCTCGAAGATCGGACTCCACCCTCATAGCTCGGTTAACTGCATCGCGATAGAGGCGAATGTCCCACCCCACTAATCTTTCCCGAATCTCCAACTGAAGTCCCTCGATAAACTTTCGTGTTCTTATCCGCTCATCAGAAGCAATATGAGGGGCATAGGTGATGAGACAGCTGAAATGTGCCTCGTACTGTGCTACGGGGAAAGCCTCTTGGGTGAGAGACATGAACTCTTTCTCTCGGTTGTCACGTATTACTTCCGGCACGTACTTCTCTCAAAAATCGGATAGGAACTGTGGCCAAGTGTACGGAATTCTCTCAGCGATCCATCTCTATTCCGTGTAGCGCCACCAGTCCCGAGCTGCTCCTCTCATCAGGAAGGTAGCATATTCGACCCTCTCGGGGTCACCACAGTGTAACACTTGAAAAATAGTACGGATGGATTCGTCTCGTCGATACGGTCGTCTAGGCATATGATTCGTCGAATTTCGACAACGTTGCAAAAATCGTGTTTAGGAGAGAATGGCTCGTCGTTCGATGATTGTCGGTGTGTGTGTGGTTTCTAAATATGGAAGGTTACTATATATATTTTTCGAAAAACGAGACAAAAAAGCAAAGTCTCGGAATTAGGCGTACTTAGTGTCAAAATGACCGCAATGAAAAGTTAACAAGGTTTGAGGTTCGTTTCATGAAAATTCGGGCATTTACAAAAAGTCAATATCGAGTGGGGTCAAAGTGTAAATAATTTTGGGCCAAAAATGCAATATTTTGGAAATATAATTTTATGAATAATATTTGGAACCTTGATGAAATACATCTTTAAGACATTGGATTGCGGTCCAACGTGCACTGTTAAATTACTAGATTCGATTAAACGAGCTAAAAATATAAATTTACCAAATTGACCCTAGTTAGTGACAAAACGATGCAAATATAATTCTTATTAGTGCTGTGAGTTTTAAAAGCCAAATTAATGGTTATGAAAAATTCTTTAAATGCAAGAGTTGGAAAACGTGTAATTATGAAAGACGTCGGGACCATAAATGGTCTGTATCTCGATAAACGTGCTAAGTCTGAGCTTGGGAATTGTGGGTCGTCACATGCTTAATCGCTTCCGCATTATTTTATATTGTTGAGGTTGTTGTTGGGAAGTCGTCGTTGTTGCCGGTAGTTATTGCTTGCGTGCCGTTCGCCGGAGTGGGTTTTTGAGTTGAGGCCCCTCGCCGAAGCTCAGGAATTCACTTCGGTGCGGATGCGGCGTTCCTTTTTCAGGGGGCGCTACAGTAAGTGGTATCAGAGCCTACATTCTTGAAAGGAAACCGAAGATTTGTAATCGCGTCGTGTAGCGCCCCGAAAATTCAGCGTGAAATGGGCCACATTCAGGAAATCCACACGGCACGGTCCCATGACCGTTGCGAGCAGGACCGTGTGCGACTTGGTGCGGCCACCTGTCGTGAGTGCTGCACGGGATAACGCACGGGCTGAAGTCCGTGCATAGGACCGTGCGTCCTAGGGGAGCCATCCCACATCAGAAATTCATGATAGGATTGAAGGGTTTATAACCCAATCTCCAAGCACAACTACCACAAGGTTGCAACCCCTTTTGGTATTTGGTTTTAAGCCAAACTTTAAGGTTGTGCTTGGTGGGGATGAAGGTTATACCCGCGCGTCCAACGGGCGCCCAAGTAGGGGGATCCTCCTCTCCGTGCCCGGGGGTCGCGACAGTGGTATCAGAGCCTAGGTTCCTGAAAGGGAACTGAAAGCTCTAGTATCTCGTCTTGTCTTGCTTTCAGTATCTGCATGAGTTATATCAGTCCGTGTCGAGTTCGTGTTTTGACGAGTGTTTGTCTCATCTTGGTGCTTAAAATTGTGAACGATTAGGTTGGCCTAATTAACCAACTGGCAATCCTTTATGAATTTTTGTACTAAGGAAGATGTAACGAGAGTCGATCGTGGAACTCTTTGTTGTGCCTTATTTGGTTTGGTCTATCTTAGTTGTGTGTCGATAGGGTTTTGTTGATTGTTAAGCATGCCTTATGTGCTTATGTGAATTATATGACGTCCAAGTTTACTTGAATTTATTGGCATCATTTCTTACAAGACATGCACATATTTTGCCAATTAGTTGTGAACGCAGGTATGTCTCATAAGAAAGCCCGATCAGACCCTCCACTACCACCACACTAGACTACTCCAGGATTCTTGTACCCGTATCCGTCAGGAGACACCGAGATAGCCCAAGGGGAGGAAAACGTGACCGAGTATGAGGCTAGTTTCGCCTACCAGACTAACTACTCTTTGCACGCACTGTAGAAAACCGAATCATACCTCCGATGTATGTAGGAGAAGGCTTGGGCAATGCTTGATTTGTGGTAACCCCGGACACAACGCCAAGAATTGCCCCAACTGGGGCAGAGGCAACTGAGAGAATTGTTCATGGAGGGACAGTATTAGGGTCGTGCAATAAAGAAGGAACTACCAGGATCAAAGGACTCGAGCCAAGACATTGAATAAAGGAAAAATGAAGGCTAGACCGGACTTCGTTTCTTGGAATGGAGGTACGATGCATGTTCATATCAATCATATTTTCCCGTATTCCTATTTATTAATTGCGCGGCATGATATACTTGTTGTATGGTTGAACTTCGGATTTAATCCAGGGTATTTTAGTAATTTTCCCGCATTTTAATTTGATTCAGGGGCGTCCGCACGCCCCTACGCACAGTCTTGATCAAGTTGGTGCGTCCAGCTCAAGACCGTGCAGACCATTTCAGCGCCTGAACCGCGGAACCGCTCGAACCGGCCTGCACTGGCCTACGCACGCCTGCGCGTGCCGTTATTGCTGCTTTTAAACTCATTTTCGCGAGCGAACTTCCAGTAGCTTTTTACCCTCTTTTCTCTGGCCCAGCAACATCAAAAACCTCAAAATTTTCCCCACTTTTTCCTCCCAAACTTTGAAAGCCCATATCTTTCGATCCAACCATCGGATCTTCGTGAAATTTGGAAGGTACATTGCCTACACTACATATTTTCATTAGTTGGTTTTTGGGGATGATCCGCCGAACTGATCTTTCACAAACCTCTACCCAAAATACACGCCCGCCAAGTGTTCGACAAAATTCCCGAGTGAATAATTTCATCAATTTCACCCAAGCAAGCCTCAAACAAGCTTCTTACATGGCCGCCGAAGATTCCCGAAGAAGGAGGAGGTAAGATGATCCTCCATCCCCACTTCCGCTTGGGGTGGAAATTCCGAAGCCCACTCAAGCTAGAATTTTTTGTCGTATGTCTGGCCGCCCGGTTCTCTCCACCCAATTTCTCGACGTGGATGCCTTGGGAAGATTGGGACCTGGCCCCGAAGTAGCTCGGTACATCGAGAATGTGGGTTGGACCACGGCTCGTCCACGAGTTTATTGCCACACTCCAATTACTCCCACATCAAGACGACCCCGAGCTACCCTTCAAGATAGAATTCCGAGCATTCAACGAAGAGTACGAGCTCGCTCTACGCCAATGGACATAAAATTTCGGACTACCCATTGATGGGATGATGAGCCAGGAGATTGGTTGGTCCGAAGCCGACGCATGGAGACGTGTTTCCACGTCTAGGAAGCCCTTCAAGCAAGGAAAATCGAAGGCCACCGACCTTATCAATCAACCCTTGAGGACTTTTCATTGATTCCACTCTTGCACGGTGTTTGCTCGAGGGGATAGTTATGGCTCCATCAACTTGGACGAGTTGTACATTCTGGATTGCGCGGTCCAAAACATGACGGTCAATGGCATCATGTTCTTCCTCAGGTACGCGGAGTATGTGGCTACCTGTCCAAAAGGGGAATTCAGAATTGGGGTCCTATATCACCGCAATCCTAGAGTGTGCCGGAGTGACCGGAATTGATCGAATGGCCCCAGCAGGGGGAGATGATGCTACTATCACCTACAAACAATTTGCCCAAATGAAGCTTTGTCGGAAGACAAAGGGGCATCATAGTAGATACGTGCCTATGTCGGCAGAGGAAGCAGCCGCAGAGAGCTAAGACGACGACGAGGAGGATATTAATGAAGGGGATCTTTTTGAGGGAAGTCGTCAGGAGATCGAGGAGAAGATGCTCGAGCAATTATACGAAGCTGGGGTCTTCGACCCTCAGCAAGCTCCGTACATACCCAATCCTCCCAGAGCCGATGAGACTCACTTCCAGCAGGATTTTGTCGACTACCAGACGCAGCACCAGGCTGGATCCTCTCAGTGGGATATACTGAGCGAGGATCAATGGAACCATTATCAGCAATCGGATTCGGATATCCGAAGTCAGTGGGAGGCCGACAGGTGGTCTATTTGGGGAGACCGCTTCACATCTTTCAGCGAGCAGACCACCGAGCGACTTATCCAGCAGTCGGCTGACCTTCGGGAGCTCAGACAGGAGGTACGACGAAGCCATACCGAGCTCCGAGATCAGATTTCCGACCTTGAGAGGTCCATTTTCGAGCAGCTCGCTAGCTACCTGAGCTGTCTTGGCATGCCGCCTAGTTCTAGAGCTTCCGACTCTTAGACGTCATCGTTTATCTTTTCATTTATCGTTATTTTTCATTTTAATTGTAATTTGACTTTATTAGGAACTTATTATGTAGCGCCCCCTGAAGAAGGACCGCCACATCCGCACCGAAATGGATTCCCGAGCTTCAGCGAGGGGCCTCAACTCAAAAACCCACTCCGGCGAACGGTACTCAAGCAAACACTACCGGCAACAGCAATGACATCCCAACGACAACCACAGTAAAACAGAGAAATGCGGAAGCAATTATAAAGTAAACAGATAAATTCAATAAATGCCTACGAGGCTAACGTAATATCAATTAAACACATGAAATTCCAAATACAATAGAATAACAACACGTAGTGCCATCCATGGCTCAACTAGTCTATCCTATACAATCCTAGATATCGTCAACTATCCCACATCAGGGGCACATAAGTACGTAAAGTAAATAAATACAATAACCGAGACTCGACGGTTGTTGGGACCACTGACAAGACAAACCAGAAAGACTGAGCCTATCTAGACCTGCTGATGCCGACTGACAAGATAGGTGACGTCACCACCTGTCTACCTGAAGCAAGAACCAAAATAGCAGGGGTGAGTATAAAGGATACTCAGTGAGGGGGTTTTTGATCATAATTCGTCATTTATCTTTTGAAAACTAAAAGTGGTGAGTGTTGCCCGTTTTGAGAAAGAATACGAATAACGAAATATAAGTTGTAAAATGACACAAAGCAACACTCGGGTTCGGCTTATTTGAAAACACAAAAGGTTGACGAACCGGATCCTTTAAAATATTTGCACGTAATATCAAGCCGATAAATTGAAAGGATATTAGTTGAGTCACGAGGCCGATATAAGTTCGAAAAGCACGATATAAATAAGTTGGAATCGATAATTAAACACGGCTCGTAATTCAACTAATTAATTGAATAATGAAGGAGGCTTAGGTAGCAAGTATGAGTCACGCTTCCGGGTTTTATATATATATATATATAGGGAAATACATATGATAAATGAAGAGAACCGGAATGTGCTTCGACTTGTGACGAAAGCCGTAAAACAATTAGATAAGCAACAAATGCAATAAATCATGCAAATAATGTGTCCCGGCGAGAACGGGCCCTCTCCTTATAACTCCCAATTGAAAAACATGCAAGTATATAGTCAAGTACTCCACCACCAACAATACTATACAGAGTTCTAAGGAGACGCGATTAGCACCACCATACAGAGTTTTAAGGAGACGCTGTTAGCACCACCGTTCGCATCAACTCGGGCTAGCCAACCTCCTAGCCGGCCCAAGTTAACACGCTAGAAGTACACATCGGGATTTGCCCTAGACGCTCGTCCCCAGGCTCACCTCCTGTATACTCCGGGCCCAAGTCATTAAACAATTTATGACTCGCTTTTGAAATCAATGATAGTTTGGGTGGCCAAAAGGGACATTCGAAAGCAGGAAATCGGGGTGTGGGAGGCCAAAGGGGCCATTCGAGACAAGGTTATAATTGCGAGGTCGAGAGACCAAAGTTCGCATTTAAAACAAATGGGTTTTCCTTGCCTCTAGTTGAAAGTATTTAAAACATTTTGGTTTGCTATCAAAACGATTTGACTAAGCAGATAGAGAAATAGTAAAGGCAATACAACAAGTAATAAGAAAGCGGGATGGTGGTTTATTTCGCAAACCTAAGTAACTATGTTCTTACTCCAGTTGAAAACAATTTAAAACCCTTACCTGGCTCAACACGACAGTATGAAAGCAAACGGTAGTCAGGTTTCTCCCTCGTTGGTCCCACCTGTAATACACAGGGCCTAGAGGATGAAAACAAGACCGACAATACTAAAAGCAAGACACAAGACAACAGATGACGCACGGCAATTCATATAAACTCCACTCATGCTACAGGTGCAATATGGAAAGTCAGATAATTAAACATGTAAGGATATATAAAATATGGAACAATATTTAAAGGAATATTTAAAACAATTATAATGATGGAAGAACATTAATAATAAATATGGAAAGCATGCTAAAACCAGTTAGGGCACGTAGACATGCTTAAAATAATATAAAGACGTTCTCTCGCGAATACGGGATTAAACGGATAAGAAACGGGAAAGGTGGGATAAAATCCCTACATGAGAAAGGTGTCAATTGACTGTCAAATAGGGTCGGATAAATTGTAAATTATGAAGAATATCAAATCCCGAGGCTCGAGGAAGCTATAGGTGAAATCGGATATATATTCGGAGGTCATATGTGAAAAGTCAACATTTAAATGAGTGGGGTTGACCCAATTCCCGAAGTGCAAGAAAGGAAAAGGCTGGAAAATGCACTAAGTATGTTGCACCGGCCAACGCACGGGCTTGGCAAGCCGGTGCAAGCACAAATAGGGGTGCACGGCCTCACGCACGGTCTTGAGCACGGTGCCAAGACCGTGCAGGTGCAAACGGGCCTGCGCACGGGCCTGTGCACGGGCTCAAGCCCGTGCAGGTTGAAAAGGGATGCGCAGGGGCTCCTGCACGGTCTTGATCAAGACCGTGCGTTTGCCCGTGTGGATCTACTGAGCAGCAGACTCAGCAGATCGCGAAACCTCACACGCGAAATCAACATTTAAATTCATGCATCTCCTAATTTACACCATAAATCATCCTAATTTTCACATATAGTCATATATATCACATAAGCTACACATAGGCACAAGAATCACGTAAAATGGTCAAGTAAATCTTCCTAAACACGAAAATCCTAATATAATAAAATTCTATATAAAACTCACGAAAATCGCAACGAAGAGGGAATGAAATGAAATGGGGTAAAAGGATTACCGGTAGAGAATGTAGTGAGGATCGTTCGGGTTTTCACGGCTCGTCGATCGGGCGAGAAACGGACTCGGTAGGGCGTCGGGAAGTTTCCTCCTTTCTTCTCTTTCTCTTCTCCTTCCTTTCTTCTTTTTCCTTCTTTGTATGTAATGAGGGAATGAGAGAGATAGGTAGATATTTAGGAAAATATCTAGGGGGGGTAAAATGGTTATTTATGCTTTTAAGGGCATTTATGTAATTTAAGTAATTGAGGGCATTTAGAAGGTAGGTTAAATCAATCTTTTCCATAAGATTAATTAATCCAATTGGATAGATCGAGAAATTAGGCAAGAAAGAATTCGTGTAATTATTAATAATATAATTAAAATATTCATATATCCATCATATAATCATCACCTCAACAAATAATCACTATCTAAACCCGAATATTTTTAATTATATTATTAATTATTACGCGAATTCTTTCTTGCCTAATTTCTCGATCTATCCGATTGGATTAATTAATCTTATGGAAAAGATTGATTTAACCTATCTTTTAAATGCCCTCAATTACTTAAATTACATAAATGCCCTTAAAAGCCTAAATGACCATTTAACCCTCCCGAGATATTTTCCTAAATATCTATCTATCTCTCTCATTCTCTCATTAAACAAGGAGGAGAAAAGAAGAAAGGAAGGAGAAAGAAAAGAAGAAAGAAAGGAGAAAAGAGAGAAAATCTTCCCGACGCCCTACCGAGCCCGTTTCTCGCCCGATTGACGAGCCGTGAAAACCCAAACGATCCTCACTACATTCTCTACCGGTAATCCTTTTACCCCATTTCATTTCGTTCCCTCTTCGTTGCGATTTTCGTGAGTTTTATATAGAATTTTATAGTTTTAGGATTTTCGTGTTTAGGAAGATTTACTCGACCATTTTACGTGATTCTTGTACCTATGTGTAGCTTATATGATATATATGATTATATGTGGAAATTAGGATATTTTATGGTGTAAATTAGGAGATGTATGGATTTATATATTGATTTTCGCGTGTGAGGTTCGCGATCTGCTGAGTCTGCTGCTCAGTAGATGCACACGGGCGAACGCACGGTCTTGAGCAAGACCGTGCAGGAGCCCGTGCACATCACTTTTCAACCTGCACGGGCTTGAGCCCGTGCACAGGCCCGTGCGCATGCCCGTTTGCACCTGCACGGTCTTGGCACCGTGCTCAAGACCGTGCATCCCTTTTTGTGCTTGCACCGGCTTGCCAAGCCCGTGCGTAAGCCCATGCGTTGGCCGGTGCAACATACTTAGTGTATTTTCCAGCCTTTTCCTTTCTTACACTTCGGGAATTGGTCAACCCCACTCATTTAAATGTTGACTTTTCTCATACGATCTCTGAATATCAATCTGATTTCACCTATAGCTTCCTCGAGCCTCGGGATTTGATATTCTTCATAAATTACAATTTATCCGACCTTATTTGACTGTCAATTGACACCTTTCTCGTTTAGGGATTTTTCCCATTTTTCCCGTTTCTTGTCCGTTTGACCCCGTTTTCGCGAGAGAGTTCCGTTATATTATTTTACTGCGTTCTAGCATGCTTTCCATATTTATTATTAATGTTCTTCCATTATTACAATTGCTTTAAATATTCCTTTAAATGTTAATTCATATGTCATATATCCTTATATGCTTAATTGCCTGGCTTTCCATATTGTATCTGTAGCATGAGTGAAGTTATATTTGAATTGCCGTGCGTCGTCTGTTGTTCGTGTCTTGCTTTTAGTATTGTCGGTCTTGTTTTCATCCTCTAGGCCCTGTGTATTACAGGTGGGACCAACGAGGGGGAAACCTGACTACCGCTTGCTTTCATACTGTCGTGTCGAGCCAGGTAAGGGTTTTAAATTGTTTTCAACTGGAGTAAGAACATAGTTACTTAGGTTTGCGAAATAAACCACTATCCCGCTTTATTATTATTTGTTGTATTGCCTTTACTATTTCTCTATCTGCTTAGTCAAACCATTTTGATAGCAAACCAAAATGTTTCAAATACTTTCAACTAGAAGCAAGGAAAACCCTTTCGTTTTAAATGCGAACTTTGGTCTCTCGACCTCGCAACTATAACCTTGTCTCGAATGGCCTCTTTGGCCTCCCAAACCCCGATTTCCTACTTTCGAATGGCCCTTTTGGCCACCCAAACTATCATTGATTTCAAAAGCGAGTCATAAACTGTTTAATGACTTGGGCCGGGAGTATACAGGAGGTGAGCCTGGGGACGAGCGTCTAGGGCAAATCCCGATGTGTACTTCTAGCGTGTTAACTTGGGCCGGCTAGGAGGTTGGCCAGCCTGAGTTGATGCGAACGGTGGTGCTAACAGCGTCTCCTTAAAACTCTGATATGGTGGTGCTAATCGCGTCTCCTTAAAACTCTGTATAGTGAATCTTGGTGGTGGAGTACTTGCTTGCATGATATTCAATTGGGAGTTATAAGGAGAGGGCCCGTCCTCGCCGGGACACATTATTGCATGATTTACTGCATTTATTGCTTGTCTAATTGTTTTACGGCTTTCGTTACAAGTCGAAGCACATTCCAGTTTTCTTCAATCATCATATGTATTTCCCTATATATATACAAAACCCAGAAGCGTGACTCGTACTTGCTACCCTAAGCCTCCGTTATTATTCAATTAATTAGTTGAATTACGAGTCGTGTTTATTTATCGTTTCTAACTTATTGAATTGTGCTTTTCGAACTTGTAACGGCCTCGTGACTCAACTAATACCCCTTTCAACTTATCGGCTTGATATTACGTGCAAATGTTTTAAAGGATCCGGTTCGTCAACCTTTTTTGTTTCCAAATAAGCCGAACCCGAGTGTTGCTTTGTGTCATTTTACAACTTATATTTCGTATTCGTATTCTTTCTCAAAACGGGCAACACTCACCACTTTTGGTTTTAAAAAGATAAATGACGAACGGTGATCAAAACCCCCTTACTGAGTATCCTTTATACTCACCCCTGCTATTTTGGTTCTTGCTTCAGGTAGACAGGTGGCGACGTCACCTATCTTGTCAGTCGGCTTCAACAGGTCTAGATAGGCTCAGTCCTTCTGGTTTCTCTTGTCAGTGGTCCCAACAACTGTCGAGTCTTGTTTATTGTATTTATTTACTTTACGTACTTATGTGCCCTTGATGTGGGATAGTTGACGATATCTAGGATTGCATAGGGTAGACTAGTTGAGCCATGGATGGCACTATCTGTTTATGAATATTTTGTATCTTGCATTATAAATGTTTAATTTATATTATGTTAGCCTTGTAGGCTTTTATGGAATTTATCTGTTTACTTAAATCGCTTCCGCTTTCCTCTGTTCTTTTCTGGTCGTTGTTGGGATGGTTGTCGCTATTGTCGATGGTTATTGCATGAGTGCCGTTCGCCGGAGTGGGTTTTTGAGTTGAGGCCCCTCGCTGAAGCTCGGGAATCCCTTTCGGTGCGGATGTGGCGGACCTTCTTCAGGGGGCGCTACAGTCAGTGGTATCAGAGCCTAGGTTCCCAAAAGGAACCGAAGCTTTGTAATCGCGTCGTGTCTTGTCCCTTGTGTCTGCCCATTTCGTGTCAATGAGACTTAGAGTTTCCAGTCACCGGTGCTTGAGAACTCCTTAGTATTGAAATTGTGATTGATCTTCTTTTGGAATGGCCAACCAACCGTTTGATCTCTTACAATTGTAGTACTGAGTTGGGATTGAATGCAAGTGAATGTGGAACTCGAGGTAGCGTCTGTCTTGTCTTGTCGTCTGGTCGTGTCCTGCTTGGTTCTTGTCGTGTCTAGGTCGTACGGCTATAGGATCGAGTTTTGCTTGTTATGTGATTTATTTCATGCTTTAATTGATTACACGCTATTCGAATCGTAAATGTATGCTCTGTTTGAATTTTATATGCCTTATGTGATCATTCCATTAACCGAGCATGCATCTTTTCCTAGTTTATTGAGCGCAGGTACATAATGTCTCATCGAAGACCCTCTACAGCTCCCTTATCTCCGAATTCGATTGCAAGAGACTTGGTGACAGCTATGAGACAGATTGCTGAGCAAGTGCATCAAGAGAGACAACAACAACAGCAGCATGTGCCTGCGAGACAAGCCGAGGGCCAATCCCTGGACAGATTTCTGCACTACAACCCACCCTGCTTCGTGGGTGAACCAGATGATCTTAAGGCCGAGGCTTGGATAGCCGATTTAGAGCGAATCTTCCGAGTAATACGCTGCGGTGACCCCGAGAGGGTCGAGTATGCCATCTTTCTCATGAGAGGACCAGCTGAGGATTGGTGGCGTTACATAGAACAGAGATGGATCGCTGAGAGAATTCCGTACACTTGGTCACGGTTCCTATCCGACTTCCGAGAGAAGTACGTGCTGCAAGTGGTACGTGACAGCCGAGAAAGAGAGTTCATGTCCCTCACCCAAGGAGCTCTCCCTGTTGCACAATACGAGGCACTTTTCAGCCGCCTCATCGTCTATGCTCCTCACATTGCATCTGACGATCGAAGGAGAGTGCGGAAGTTCATCGAGGGACTTCAACCGGAGATCTTAGAAAGATTAGTGGGATTGGACATTCGAGTTTATCACGAGGCAGTTAACCGAGCTATGAGAGTGGAGTCCAATCTTCAAGAGATGAGACGAAGCATTCCTCACATGAAAGGATCCTCTTTCAATGAGTTAGCAAGAAGAGTACCAGCCGGACCGAGCACTTTTTCGACATGGGAACCACACTACGAGATGCCGGAACCTACCAAACCAGAAGTGATTGAGGACCTCATTCCCTGTGAGCACTGTGGAAAGATAAATCACAAGACTGAATGGTGTAGGAGGAAATCGAGACGTTGCTTCAGATGTGGGAGCAGCAAACATCAGGTTCAGGATTGCCCCGACTCAGGGAATCCTCGGGGAAGGAAAAGGGGATCCCGACCATGATACCGACTCGCAGAGGTACATTGCATTGGCATTGCATTCATTCATAATATTTTGTTTCGAATGATAATTGCTTCAAATATCTGTTTAGTGTTTTATATGATCTATGTGCTTTAACTGCTTTCAAAATTCACACTTGCACTGATTGAATGATTAGATGCTAAGATTTATGTGGCCTCTGTGGGATAGCGTGGAATTCGATAAATTCGTTATACGCTATTAGAGAGTGCTAAGGACAAGGAGTTCTTGGCCGACTAGGATCGATTCTGTTGCGAGTAAGTTATGTGGTTCTGGATAGCACCGATGTTAACAAATCAAGTCTGAAGGAGTATACTTCTGAAGGTATGTCTGAAGATGAATCAACTAGTGAAGAGGATAATGAATTATCTGACGATGATGATTATATGGGAGACGAGCCGACATCGGCTTCTGATGATGACGACTCTGATGTTTCGTATGAAGTTGAGCGAAGAAATGATGAAAATGATGGTTTAATGGAAGGCGGAGAGGAGAAATCATCCAATACCATTGAAGATGAGAAAACACTTTGTAGAAAGAATAAGAAAGAGTGTGATCTTGAAGAAACAAATTGTGAGAAGGACGAGGAGTACAATGGGAGAAATGATGATGGCGTTACTTCCTGTAAAAGGAACTCTAATCAAGAAATCGGAGGAGGAAGTGACAATTGTCATTGAGGATACGAAGAGTACAAGAATCAGTCGGAAGAACGAAACAGATAATGACAGTGATAAGGACCTTGCATTGGGATTTTCTGATTCTTCGTCGTTAGCTTTGTTTAGGGTTTCTGTAAATCCGTCTTTCGCAGGACTTTGAGTTTTATTGGAATGTTAATTGCATTTAAGTATTTTGTTATGCCTGATGTTTTATAATGTATTTTAATTGCTCCTAAATGTTCGTTTTTAATTCGTGTTATTAGAACTCTTAGATTATGCTCCTCTTAACTAACCCCGAAGTCCGGAGGAGAATCTGAGGACAGATTCTTTTGAATAGGGGAGTATTGTAACGACCCGAATATTTTAATTATATTATTAATTATTACGCGAATTCTTTCTTGCCTAATTTCTCGATCTATCCCATTGGATTAATTAATCTTATGGAAAAGATTGATTTAACCTATCTTTTAAATGCCCTCAATTACTTAAATTACATAAATGCCCTTAAAAGCCTAAATCACCATTTTACCGTCCCGAGATATTTTCCTAAATATCTATCTATCTCTCTCATTCTCTCATTAAACAAGAAGGAGAAAAGAAGAAAGGAAGGAGAAAGAAAAGAAGAAAGAAAGGAGAAAAGAGAGAAAATCTTCCCGACGCCCTACCGAGCCCGTTTCTCGCCCGATCGACGAGCCGTGAAAACCCAAACGATCCTCACTACATTCTCTACCGGTAATCCTTTTACCCCATTTCATTTCGTTCCCTCTTCGTTGCGATTTTCGTGAGTTTTATATAGAATTTTATAGTTTTAGGATTTTCGTGTTTAGGAAGATTTACTCGACCATTTTACGTGATTCTTGTACCTATGTGTAGCTTATATGATATATATGATTATATGTGGAAATTAGGATGTTTTATGGTGTAAATTAGGAGATGTATGGATTTATATATTGATTTTCGCGTGTGAGGTTCGCGATCTGCTGAGTCTGCTGCTCAGTAGATCCACACGGGCGAACGCACGGTCTTGAGCAAGACCGTGCAGGAGCCCGTGCACAACACTTTTCAACCTGCACGAGCTTGAGCCCGTGCGCATGCCCGTTTGCACCTGCACGGTCTTGGCACCGTGCTCAAGACCGTGCACCCCTTTTTGTGCTTGCACCGGCTTGCCAAGCCCGTGCGTAAGCCCGTGCGTTGGCCGGTGCAACATACTTAGTGTATTTTCCAGCCTTTTCCTTTCTTACACTTCGGGAATTGGTGAACCCCACTCATTTAAATGTTGACTTTTCTCATACGACCTCTGAATATCAATCCGATTTCACCTATAGCTTCCTCGAGCCTCGGGATTTGATATTCTTCATAAATTACAATTTATCCGACCTTATTTGACTGTCAATTGACACCTTTCTCGTTTAGGGTTTTTTCCCATTTTTCCCGTTTCTTGTCCGTTTGACCCCGTTTTCGCGAGAGAGTTCCGTTATATTATTTTAAGCATGTCTACGTGCCCTAACTGCGTTCTAGCATGCTTTCCATATTTATTATTAATGTTCTTCCATTATTACAATTGCT
This sequence comes from Verbena officinalis, assembly GCA_958496215.1. Taxonomy (NCBI): domain Eukaryota; kingdom Viridiplantae; phylum Streptophyta; class Magnoliopsida; order Lamiales; family Verbenaceae; genus Verbena; species Verbena officinalis. Next base: position 12,802,273 of record OY292387.1, on the reverse strand, counting down.
TTAAATATTCCTTTAAATGTTAATTCATATGTCATATATCCTTATATGCTTAATTGCCTGGCTTTCCATATTGTATCTGTAGCATGAGTGAAGTTATATTTGAATTGCCGTGCGTCGTCTGTTGTTTGTGTCTTGCTTTTAGTATTGTCGGTCTTGTTTTCATCCTCTAGGCCCTGTGTATTACAGGTGGGACGAACGAGGGAGAAACCTGACTACCGCTTGCTTTCATACTGTCGTGTCGAGCCAGGTAAGGGTTTTAAATTGTTTTCAACTGGAGTAAGAACATAGTTACTTAGGTTTGCGAAATAAACCACTATCCCGCTTTATTATTATTTGTTGTATTGCCTTTACTATTTCTCTATCTGCTTAGTCAAACCATTTTGATAGCAAACCAAAATGTTTCAAATACTTTCAACTAGAAGCAAGGAAAACCCTTTCGTTTTAAATGCGAACTTTGGTCTCTCGACCTCGCAACTATAACCTTGTCTCGAATGGCCTCTTTGGCCTCCCAAACCCCGATTTCCTACTTTCGAATGGCCCTTTTGGCCACCCAAACTATCATTGATTTCAAAAGCGAGTCATAAACTGTTTAATGACTTGGGCCCAGAGTATACAGGAGGTGAGCCTGGGGACGAGCGTCTAGGGCAAATCCCGATGTGTACTTCAAGCGTGTTAACTTGTGCCGGCTAGGAGGTTGGCCAGCCTGAGTTGATGCGAACGGTGGTGCTAACAGCGTCTCCTTAAAACTCTGATATGGTGGTGCTAATCGCGTCTCCTTAAAACTCTGTATAGTGAATCTTGGTGGTGGAGTACTTGCTTGCATGATATTCAATTGGGAGTTATAAGGAGAGGGCCCGTTCTCGCCGGGACACATTATTGCATGATTTACTGCATTTATTGCTTGTCTAATTGTTTTATGGCTTTCGTTACAAGTCGAAGCACATTCCGGTTTTCATCAATCATCATATGTATTTCCCTATATATATACAAAACCCGGAAGCGTGACTCGTACTTGCTACCCTAAGCCTACGTTATTATTCAATTAATTAGTTGAATTACGAGCCGTGTTTATTTATCATTTCTAACTTATTGAATCGTGCTTTTCAAACTTGTAACGGCCTCGTGACTCAACTAATACCCCTTTCAACTTATCGGCTTGATATTACGTGCAAATGTTTTAAAGGATCCGGTTCGTCAACCTTTTGTGTTTCCAAATAAGCCGAACGCGAGTGTTGCTTTGTGTCATTTTACAACTTATATTTCGTATTCGTATTCTTTCTCAAAACGGGCAACACTCACCACTTATGGTTTTAAAAAGATAAATGACGAACGGTGATCAAAACCCCCTTACTGAGTATCCTTTATACTCACCCTGCTATTTTGGTTCTTGCTTCAGGTAGACAGGTGGCGACGTCACCTATCTTGTCAGTCGGCTTCAGCAGGTCTAGATAGGCTCAGTCCTTCTGGTTTCTCTTGTCAGTGGTCCCAACAACTGTCGAGTCTTGTTTATTGTATTTATTTACTTTACGTACTTATGTGCCCCTGATGTGGGATAGTTGACGATATCTAGGATTGCTTAGGCTAGACTAGTTGAGCCATGGATGGCACTATCTGTTTATGAATATTTTGTATCTTGCATGATAAATGTTTAATTGATATTATGTTAGCCTTGTAGGCTTTTATGGAATTTATCTGTTTACTTAAATCGCTTCCGCTTTCCTCTGTTCTTTTCTGGTCGTTGTTGGGATGGTTGTCGCTGTTGCCGATGGTTATTGCATGAGTGCCGTTCGCCGGAGTGGGTTTTTGAGTTGAGGCCCCTCGCTGAAGCTCGGGAATCCGTTTCGGTGCGGATGTGGCGGTCCTTCTTCAGGGGGCGCTACAGTCAGTGGTATCAGAGCCTAGGTTCCCAAAAGGAACCGAAGCTTTGTAATCGCGTCGTGTCTTGTCCCTTGTGTCTGCCCGTTTCGTGTCAATGAGACTTAGAGTTTCCAGTCACTGGTGCTTGAGAACTCCTTAGTATTGAAATTGTGATTGATCTTCTTTTGGAATGGCCAACCAACCGTTTGATCTCTTACAATTGTAGTACTGAGTTGGGATTGAATGCAAGTGAATGTGGAACTCGAGGTAGCGTCTGTCTTGTCTTGTCGTCTGGTCGTGTCCTGCTTGGTTCTTGTCGTGTCTAGGTCGTACGGCTATAGGATCGAGTTTTGCTTGTTATGTGATTTATTGCATGCTTTAATTGATTACACGCTATTCGAATTGTAAATGTATGCTCTGTTTGAATTTTATATGCCTTATGTGATCATTCCATTAACCGAGCATGCATCTTTTCCTAGTTTATTGAGCGCAGGTACATAATGTCTCATCCAAGACCCTCTATAGCTCCCTTATCTCCGAATTCGATTGCAAGAGACTTGGTGACAGCTATGAGACAGATTGCTGAGCAAGTGCATCAAGAGAGACAACAACAACAGCAGCATGTGCCTGCGAGACAAGCCGAGGGCCAATCCCTGGACAGATTTCTGCACTACAACCCACCCTGCTTCGTGGGTGAACCAGATGATCTTAAGGCCGAGGCTTGGATAGCCGATTTAGAGCGAATCTTCCGAGTAATACGCTGCGGTGACCCCGAGAGGGTCGAGTATGCCATCTTTCTCATGAGAGGACCAGCTGAGGATTGGTGGCGTTACATAGAACAGAGATGGATCGCTGAGAGAATTCCGTACACTTGGTCACGGTTCCTATCCGACTTCCGAGAGAAGTACGTGCCGCAAGTGGTACGTGACAGCCGAGAAAGAGAGTTCATGTCCCTCACCCAAGGAGCTCTCCCTGTTGCACAATACGAGACACTTTTCAGCCGCCTCATCGTCTATGCTCCTCACATTGCATCTGACGATCGAAGGAGAGCGCGGAAGTTCATCGAGGGACTTCAACCGAAGATCTTAGAAAGATTAGTGGGATTGGACATTCGAGTTTATCACGAGGCAGTTAACCGAGCTATGAGAGTGGAGTCCGATCTTCAAGAGATGAGACAAAGTATTCCTCACATGAAAGGATCCTCTTTCAATGAGTTAGCAAGAAGAGTACCAGTCGGACCGAGCACTTTTTCGACATGGGAACCACACTACGAGATGCCGGAACCTACCAAACCAGAAGTGATTGAGGACCTCATTCCCTGTGAGCACTGTGGAAAGATAAATCACAAGACTGCATGGTGTAGGAAGAAATCGAGACGTTGCATCAGATGTGGGAGCAGCAAACATCAGGTTCAGGATTGCCCCGACTCAGGGAATCCTCGGGGAAGGAAAAGGGGATCCCGACCATGATACCGACTCGCAGAGGTACATTGCATTGGCATTGCATTCATTCATAATATTTTGTTTCGAATGATAATTGCTTCAAATATCTGTTTAGTGTTTTATATGATCTATGTGCTTTAACTGCTTTCAAAATTCACACTTGCACTGATTGAATGATTAGATGCTAAGATTTATGTGGCCTCTGTGGGATAGCGTGGAATTCGATAAATTCGTTATACGCTATTAGAGAGTGCTAAGGACAAGGAGTTCTTGGCCGACTAGGATCGATTCTGTTGCGAGTAAGTTATGTGGTTCTGGATAGCACCGATGTTAACAAATCAAGTCTGAAGGAGTATACTTCTGAAGGTATGTCTGAAGATGAATCAACTAGTGAAGAGGATAATGAATTATCTGACGATGATGATTATATGGGAGACGAGCCGACATCGGCTTCTGATGATGACGACTCTGATGTTTCGTATGAAGTTGAGCGAAGAAATGATGAAAATGATGGTTTAATGGAAGGCGGAGAGGAGAAATCATCCAATACCATTGAAGATGAGAAAACACTTTGTAGAAAGAATAAGAAAGAGTGTGATCTTGAAGAAACAAATTGTGAGAAGGACGAGGAGTACAATGGGAGAAATGATGATGGCGTTACTTCCTGTAAAAGGAACTCTAATCAAGAAATCGGAGGAGGAAGTGACAATTGTCATTGAGGATACGAAGAGTACAAGAATCAGTCGGAAGAACGAAACAGATAATGACAGTGATAAGGACCTTGCATTGGGATTTTCTGATTCTTCGTCGTTAGCTTTGTTTAGGGTTTTTGTAAATCCGTCTTTCGCATGACTTTGAATTTTATTGGAATGTTAATTGCATTTAAGTATTTTGTTATGCCTGATGTTTTATAATGTATTTTAATTGCTCCTAAATGTTCGTTTTTAATTCGTGTTATTAGAACTCTTAGATTATGCTCCTCTTAACTAACCCCGAAGTCCGGAGGAGAATCTGAGGACAGATTCTTTTGAAGAGGGGAGTATTGTAACGACCCGAATATTTTAATTATATTATTAATTATTACGCGAATTCTTTCTTGCCTAATTTCTCGATCTATCCGATTGGATTAATTAATCTTATGGAAAAGATTGATTTAACCTATCTTTTAAATGCCCTCAATTACTTAAATTACATAAATGCCCTTAAAAGCCTAAATGACCATTTTACCCTCCCGAGATATTTTCCTAAATATCTATCTATCTCTCTCATTCTCTCATTAAACAAGAATCTTAGTCAAACCATTTTGATAGCAAACCAAAATGTTTCAAATACTTTCAACTAGAAGCAAGGAAAACCCTTTCATTTTAAATGCGAACTTTGGTCTCTCGACCTCGCAACTATAACCTTGTCTCGAATGGCCCCTTTGGCCTCCCAAACCCCGATTTCCTACTTTCGAATGGCCCTTTTGGCCACCCAAACGATCATTGATTTCAAAAGCGAGTCATAAACTGTTTAATGACTTGGGCCCGGAGTATACAGGAGGTGAGCCTGGGGACGAGCGTCTAGGGAAAATCCCGATGTGTACTTCTAGCGTGTTAACTTAGGCCGGTTAGGAGGTTGGCTAGCCTGAGTTGATGCGAACGGTGGTGCTAACAGCGTCTCCTTAAAACTCTGATATGGTGGTGCTAATCGCGTCTCCTTAAAACTCTGTATAGTGAATCTTGGTGGTGGAGTACTTGCTTGCATGATATTCAATTGGGAGTTATAAGGAGAGGGCCCGTTCTCGCCGGGACACATTATTGCATGATTTACTGCATTTATTGCTTGTCTAATTGTTTTACGGCTTTCGTTACAAGTAGAAGCACATTCCGGTTTTCTTCAATCATCATATGTATTACCCTATATATATACAAAACCCGGAAGCGTGACTCGTACTTGCTACCCTAAGCCTCCGTTATTATTCAATTAATTAGTTGAATTATGAGCCGTGTTTATTTATCGTTTCTAACTTATTGAATCGTGCTTTTCGAACTTGTAACGGCCTCGTGACTCAACTAATACCCCTTTCAACTTATCGGCTTGATATTACGTGCAAATGTTTTAAAGGATCCGGTTCGTCAACCTTTTGTGTTTCCAAATAAGCCGAACCCGAGTGTTGCTTTGTGTCATTTTACAACTTATATTTCGTATTCGTATTCTTTCTCAAAACGGGCAATACTCACCATTTTTGGTTTTAAAAAGATAAATGACGAACGGTGATCAAAACCCCCTTACTGAGTATCCTTTATACTCACCCCTGCTATTTTGGTTCTTGCTTCAGGTAGACAAGTGGCGACGTCACCTATCTTGTCAGTCGGCTTCAACAGGTCTAGATAGGCTCAGTCTTTCTGGTTTGTCTTGTCAGTGGTCCCAACAACTGTCGAGTCTTGTTTATTGTATTTATTTACTTTACGTACTTATGTGCCCCTGATGTGGGATAGTTGACGATATCTAGGATTGCATAGGGTAGACTAGTTGAGCCATGGATGGCACTATCTATTTATGAATATTTTGTATCTTGCATTATAAATGTTTAATTGATATTATGTTAGCCTTGTAGGCTTTTATGGAATTTATCTGTTTACTTAAATCGCTTCCGCTTTCCTTTGTTCTTTTCTGGTCGTTGTTGGGATGGTTGTCGCTGTTGCCGATGGTTATTGCATGAGTGCCGTTCGCCGGAGTGGGTTTTTGAGTTGAGGCCCCTCGCTGAAGCTCGGGAATCCGTTTCGGTGCGGATGTGGCGGTCCTTCTTCAGGGGGCGCTACAGTTATGGAGCTTAATTCTTGAGGGTTGGATGATTGATGATCAAAGTTTCTTCTTGGAGGTTTGAGTGCCGAGAGAGAAAGATGAGATGAAGGGTTTGAATGTTTGAGAAATCTGAATAGTGAAGGAGAAAGGGCTTTGTGTAAAGTAAAAAAAACAAATAAAAGAATACCGGCTCAAACTCGAGCCAGTCCGTGAATACCGGAAATTATTATTCCGGGCTAAAAGGTCGACTTATCGAAATAAATCGATATTACAGTCAAAATGACCCAAATTTAGCCCTCGATAACAATACAAGGTTAGAAATTCCAAAAAGTCGGAATTATGAAAATTCACCAAAATCCTCACATAAATCACCATTAAATCACATAATTCATATAATTCAAATAATTACATAAATAATCATAAATAAATCGGCTAACGCGCCGAAACGTACCTCGAAAAATAATGGGGCGTTACACACGGCCTATTGCAAGGCCGTGTGCACCATGTTTTCGCGAATTTTCAGCAGAACGCGAAGAACTTCGCACAGAAGCAACAAAATTTCGTCAAATCTTCACCAAAACCTCATTTTCAATCAGATTTTCATACTACAAACTTCAACAAACATCAAAGATCACAATGGCAACACATAGGATCAAGAATCATCGAAAACTACGGAGTATAACGATCAAACTACCGAAAAATCCAACTTCGAAACAATTTATCCAAAACATACTCAAACGAAAACGGAATCGAATGGAACTTGAATAATACCTGTAGAGAATGTTACAAGGGTCGCATAGGTTATTACGGATCGAAATATGGTTAAGAAACGAACTCGAAAGATCGAATTGAAAGTTTGGAGAAATTCTTTTTTTTTTTTTTTTCTTTCTTTTTCCTACAGTTGCTGCTGAAGTGTATGAGTTAAGTGTAATTAAGAAAAAGGAAAGGAAAAGAGAATAAAAAGAAAACCTGAGGTTTAAGTGAAAAATCGAAGGGGCATTTTCGTAATTTCGCGAAACTTCATAAATAGGACATATTAATGAAATATATCAATATTATAGTCAAAACTTATCATTTTAAACGCACATTGGCATAGAATAATTTAAATTCACAAATTATAGTGTAACGCCCCACATTTTTGGTAAGGTAAAGCTGGTAAGAATTCCTAAGATAACGAGACAAGTTTGGAAAACTCGATTGGGATATATGTGCTTATGTGATATTTGTGTGTTTTATATGAATTTCCGTAAATGCAATAGTTTGTGAATTTAAATTATTCTATGTCAATGTGCGCTTAAAATGATGAATTTTGGCTATAATTGATTCATAGTGATTAACTGGGTTCATGCGATGCCATACCATTTTTTTAATTAATTGATCTTACAGTTCAATTAAATTTAAGATAAATATGAATTTAGTTAATCACGATACCTTCTAAATTACAAAGGAAGATAATAATATATAAAAAGAGAAAGAAAACAAAAATGGATTGACCCCTTTTTGACTAATTAGATGTGTCATGCTATTTCTTTCCCAATTTTTGGTTTTATTAATTGATCTTCACCGACTCAACCCTTCTCACTTATTTCATCCTTAGCCATTGTCTTTTCTTCATCTTATGAACGCACACTCTTGAACTGAAACCAAAAACTTTCCATTAGCTTTGTTTATGAACTCAGGTAATTAGTACTTTTGCTTCATGTTTAATTTTTATTGATGTAGAATAATTGTATGGTGTTTATTAAATATTGCCTACTTGTATGTGTTACTCTATGCTACTCTGTTTCTTTCAATTGCTGGTTACTGAATTATTGCTTAATTAAATAAAAGGGATTTTAGAACAAACAGGGTAATTGGGTGTAGTTAGTATAAAGGATATATACATCTCTGATTCATTTAAGGACTTTCGAGTGTTGATCAATTTGTTATTATTTGAGTTGAATAACTCTAATTAGTATGAATTGAAACTATCTATTAGTGGAGAATTATTAGTCAAACTAGTAGATTGAAAGTAAATATATATATAACTCAGGTACACATGCTTATGCATATTTAATAGAGATAATGATTATCGAAATGAACTTATATATTAATCTAAGTATGAAAGATCACTACTTTATGATTTAGTAATTGTAGCTCTAACTAACAATATACATTTTTCTATTCGGTTATATTACTAATTACACAAGAATCATTTTTCTTTTTAATTTTATATTTTCTCCCGCCTAATTGATTTAATTAATTGTTTAATTATTTACTTATAACATGATTAATTGTTTTATTGCATTAAGTATAAGCTGTGCGTCGTATTGTCATCTTACGTGGTCGTGTCATATTTGGTTTCAGGTGGTAGTTCTTCTGGGCAGTAGTTGGTCTTCTTTCTTTTGCCCTTTTTGCAGGATTATCCAGGTGGGGTTTCTTTTTCGAATTCGGTCTTTCTTATACGTATGTAAATATTCCATATATACCCGAAGCCTGTGTTTTATGTTTTTATGTTTTCTTTCCCCATATTTATATTATACGTAGTAGCTATTTGAAACCATACTATCTTAATGAGTTTAAAGAAAAATGCTTTGATATCAAATTATTACGTATAACCCCTCAAAAGCTCCTTTAGCTCGAAAGGGTTAAAAGTTGATTTATCAATCGGTCCCTTTGACCATATAAGCATTTGAAATGCGAGGAATTATCTTGGCCTTTCGGCCTGGCCATTGAGCCACATTATACTATTGGGCTCGGACATCAGGGTACGGGGTGAAGCCGGATAGACGTTGGGTCTAGGGTGGATCTCAATGCTCTGGTCTCCAAACTGATGGGAGCTCGGGGGTATGACCGGAGTGGCAACCCTTTTGAGTACCTGCGCCGGACGGGATCTAGTCTATATCCCCAGTCGAAGATGTATTGGATATTTGTCCTTGCATATATGATTATATAGTAGCGGGCTAGCTACCTGACTACACAAGGAGGAATAAGGGAGGTTTATTTGATATTTCTGATATTATGAAACAGGTGGTTGATGCTCGACTCGCTGAGCTTTTACTTTATTGCGAAATTATTCGATTCACCAATAATTGTGAAAACATTTATTTTTCCTTTGCTTTCTTCTCATTTACAAACTGGTGAATCTTCCGGTTGTTTCGATAATATATATATATTACAGCCCCCTCACTTAGTCGCTTTGACTAACCTCATTACTCTGTGGTTGTCTTTTCAGGTTTTGTTGCTAGGCGGATTCAGGTCGTGTCCTTGGAGTCATTTACTTTTGTTTAGGTGATTTCATTTCCGCCTATGTATCTGGATAAATACTTAAAACCCTAGAAGTTGTAGATGTAAATAATGTAAATTAGTTTGAATATTGATATTGGTTGTTTTCAGTGGCCTTGGTGGGCTTTATAATTGTGTTTTGGATTATGGTTGTTCTAGCTCCCTGAGTGGGATAGGTTGTGCTAATTGCTTCCGCTGTATTATTGTTCATTGTCCTATTATTTTCTAAAGCAGATCCGCCTGGTATTTATTTTCCGTTCGCCAGGTTGTAGTTCATAACCGGACCTTTAGTTCTTGTTATGGATTGTGACTTGGTGCGGGACGTTACGTCGCACCGTATTTGGGGACGTGCCGTTACATATAGTATTTACAAAAATTCATATAAAACACACAAATAGCACATAAGCACATATATCCCGATTGAGTTTTCCAAACTTGTCCCGTTATCTTAGGAATTCTTACCGGCTTTAGTTTACCAAATATTTGGGGCGTTACAAGTTTGTACTTTAATTTCTATTTAATAAGATATAACTCTGAATATCGGATTTTATATTATGACTCTTAATTGGAGTACCTTGTATTTTCGCTGTAGTACTTGATAACTATTCAGAAATATTATAAAGAAAACCAATCGTTTCCCTCCAATTTACCTCGGGAGTTGCAGGGGCGGTTGAAAAGTCAAAAAGACATTAAAATTGTACAATAATGCCTTCATAAATTGATGAGACTCAGAGAAGTTGAGGCAGATGCAAATTGCAAAGGCAAGGAAAATGAGAGAGGAAGAGAGAAAGAGGAAGAGACCTGGTGGAGGTCGCCGACGGCACCACCAAGACCAACCTCCCACCGTCGCATTCAGATTCCAGACGACGCCAAACCTCCCACCGTCGCGTTCACATTTCAGACGACGCCGCCACCACCACATACAACTCCCCCCATCCTCATACAGACAACTCAAACCACACAACACCACTGCAGAATGGAAAAGGTATTTTTTATATTCTAATAACCCAGTTAGATTTATTTGATTTTCGTTTCCTGATCTTTGCTATTTTGTTGTCTAAAACCCCCGAAATTTATGCCCTGATTTTTGAAATCTAACCTTGTAAACGTGGTTTATACTCTGTTCTGTGGATGCTCAATACCCTGATTCGGGCTATTGTTATTTCGAACTCCCAAACCTGTGATTTATACCCTTATTTTGTGAAATGTAACCCTATAAATCGTGGTTTATACTCTGTTCTGTGGATGCTTAATACTCTGATCTGTGCTATTGTTATTCCGAACTCCCAAACCTGTGATTTATACCCTTATTTTGTGAAATGTAACCCAGTAAATCGTGGTTTATACTCTGTTTTGTGGATGCTCAATACCCTGATTTGTGCTATTGTTATTCCGAACTCCCAAACCTGTGATTTATACCCTTATTTTGTGAAATAAAACCCTTGAATTCGTGATTTATACTTTGTTTTGCTGATACTCTACCCTGATTTGTATTATTGTTGTCTCATTATGTTTTCCTTACTGATATTGCAGATCTGGTGGAAGTTTATCATCAATTTATCTTGGAGCACGTTTCCTTGTACACGAGTCCGTTAGGTTCAAGTTGTGTGCACTTGGAGTACGTTTCCTTGTATACATGCCCCATTTTCTTAACACCATATGCATTCAGACAACGGAGTATAAGATCGAGCAACTAATGCGTGAGTGACAACAAAGACAACGATTTGCTCCACTCCTTGTGAAATGTTGTCAGATGAATGCTTACGGACTGTATATTTTGTACATCTTCTTCATGCGGAAATATACCGTATTTAATGAAGAAATGGAGTATCCCTTTCATTCTCCTTCACATCCATTGGAAGATAAATAGTTTTGGATGAAGAAAGCCTACATGAGAGGAGAAGTAGGAGAAGACGCAAAGTTGGAAGACGTTTCCTTGTGCAAGAGTTCAATAGGTTTAGGGTTTAGGGTTTAGGGTGTCCTCGTGGAATAGGTTTCCTTGTACACATTTTTTTAATTACTTCGGATTCATGATAAAAAAATAATTGTTCTTGAAATATTATGTATTATACTCGATTTAGTGCTATAAGTACCTTCTATTACAATAAGCGTACCTCAAAACGTCTAATACTTACTTTATTTGCTATCATTCTTGGCATTGATTGTTAACAAAAATATCCATCTTCATCGAATAGTCAGAACTATTCCTTAGTGTTAATATTATTGAGCCCCATATTTTGTAATTACTTCAGATTCATGATAATAAAATAAATTTTCTTGCAATATTACGTATTATACTGGATTTAATGCCATGTGTACCTTCTGTCATCATTAACGTACCTTATAACCTCTAAAACATACTTAATTTTCTATCAATTTTCGGTATTGATTATTAACATGAACATATATATAACAAGTATGAATATTGTATTGAGATAAGTTTGATCAATAGCCATTTTCTATACTTTGAATAATAGCCTTATACGTTTAATATCACAAGTTATGTCATATGTAATATTATTATGTAATATTATTGTATTGAGATAAGTTTGATCAATAGCTCACTAAATTTAATTCCCAAGTAAGATGTATATTTCACTTAAGTTCATAGTTCAATCAACTTTATATTAGATAATGATCAACATACCAAGTTATGAGTAACATTAATTTGATGAAGAATTCGATCACACATGTGGAGTACTTTTATCAAGATATAGGGTATTACAAAGAGTAATAAAGGTACCATCAATACTGCACAAAGTATAAAATACAATATAAGTAGTTTTTATTATATCAAGTACTATTATGCAAAATCAAAGCACTCTCTGCCGGAACCAAAGTATAAATTCACATTTAACGAGTTTTTCGATATACTTTTAATTATTACGAAATATACCACATGCATGTCAAGAAAAGTTCCCTCAAACTCGTGAATTCATCCAATAGACTCCTATTTAAATATATTTTTATTAAAGATCATGCCTGAAAAATAGAGAATCGAGTACAGCATCGTGCGTATAAAGTATTACGCTTGGAGAACAACGTATTAACTAGACTGGACGAAAGTATAAATTCCCATATAACGAGTTTTCCCAATATGTGACAGAAATAGAGAATCGAGTACACGGACGCATTTGTCAAGTACTACCTCGCAAAATCAAGGTACTTCGTTCCGGAATCAAAGTATAAATTCCCATATGACGAGTTTTTCGATATATTTTTAATTATTACGAAATATACCACGTGCATGTCAAGAAAAGTTCCCTAAAACTCGTGAATTCATCCAATGTACTCCTATTTAAATATATTTTTTAATATATTTTTATTAAAAACCATGCCTGTAGCGCCCCGCTCTACAGCCCCAAAACCTGCACGGATCCCCAAGCCGAGAACGGCGTCTCAACCCGAGAACCCATACAAGCCAAGGGTCTATCCCGACTCTTGGCAACAGCGGGTCCCCAAAGACACAACAAATAAACAGTTCAGAATATATATAGCGGAAGCGAATTAAAACATAATAACATAAATTCCACTTCGGGGCCAATCTAAGTATCCAATATCATCACAGCCCATTCAGGGACAACGTAAAGTAAATATATAGGGGTGGGGATCAATATAGCATTAAATACATGCCAGAACAAAGAATAACCTAACGAGAGAGTTACGGACAACAATCTAAACAACGACAAAACCAAAAAGGCCTATCTATGAACTGTTGCCAATCCGACACGTGAGACATGTCGGTCTCTCAATCTACCTAAGGCAAGAACCAATAAAAGAGGGTAAGTCAAAGAACACAATGAAGATATGGGTGGAGCAAGTCGAGTCACGCTTCCGGGTTTTAATAGAAAATACATATGCAATAAGGAAGAAACCGGAATTTGCTTCAACTTAAATATTCAATAAAGCAATAAAGACAATAACAATATAAAGCAATAAATAAATATCCCAGTGAGAGTGGGCCTGTTCCTCCTTATTTCTTCTCAAGACATTATAAAACCTCCATCTCCGGTGTCGAACCAAGGAGCAACCTGAGGCTCGACTATAGTGAATTTAAGAAAAGCTTGCAACACATGCAACACCCACCATCGCTCCCAACCGTGGGTATAAAACTCTTGACGTGCCACGATTGACGCTTAATTTTGGGAGAAGCACATCAGGTTACACCCTGGACGCTCGTCCCCAGATGCAACCTCCGGATACCATCCCGGGCCCAAATGAAAAGTACATTATTTTACTCGCTTTACAATAAGGGTTTTGAGTGCCAAACGGGCAATTGGGCAAGTGGTGATGACGAAGGGGGTAACTACAAGTTCCGTATGTCGGGATGTCCAGGCAACGCCCCTAACGACTTCCTCATAGACCCAAATCCCAAGTCAAATCATCACGTTGAAAAGAAAGAGTTTACTTGCCCTTTTGGAAACAAATCGATTGTTGGATACTAATGTATAATTTGATATTAAACGATTTGTTGATAAAATCATAAAAATATAAGCTCGAAATACTTAATACTAATGATAAGGGAATACGGGGATTCCACATGTATATACATAGACATATATGTTCAAGCCCAATTTAAATAATTTAAATGCTCACCTAGTGTGCCAAAAAAAGAAAGCCTAGCAGCTACAACTCACTGCTCTCCGACCTCTGACTGATCTGTAGACAAGACAGGACCTAGACGAATTAATAACAACTCTAAAAGCGCAAATAAGCAATTATTTAACGAACGGCTAACCAAATGAATCAACAAGCATGCATATGCCAATAATAATATTTATGGAAGCTACCACGTAAATTTCAAATAATTCCGACAAGTTTCCAAAAATACATACACGTAAAATTGTACTATTCACAGTCCGAACGAGGTCGAAATTCCACAAAAATTTCAAAATATTAATCTACAACTTATAAGGGATCTATAGGTGAAATTGGTATAATTTTTGGGGTCTTTATGCGAAAAGTCAACCAAAAATGGTGAAGGGTTGACCCACTTCCCGAGAGCAACCAAAGAAAAATGCTGGAAAATATTCTAAGTCATTTGCACCGGCTTGTGCAAGGTCTTGGACACATTATCAAGACCGTGCACTGCACAGGGCCTATTGCACGTCACGCCCGTACAGGCAAAAAGAACTGCGCAAGGGCTCTTGCACGGTCTTGATCAAGACTGTGTGTTAGCCCGTGTGGATCAACAACAGACATCAGAAAATTGCGATTTCCACGAAAATTCGATCCAAAAATTCATATAATTCATTTTCTCGTGCAAATCAACACCCTAATAATTACATTAAACATTAAACATCATCTAAGGAACATTTCTATCCAAGAAACACGAAAAATGATCAAGAAACGGGTTCACATTCATCAAAATTCATAATTATTCCCGAAATTGAAATTATGCTCAAAACTTCAAAAACCAGTAA